>JAWWEW010000041.1:18954624-19079154 GCA_035583185.1 Anabacerthia variegaticeps
TGGTGGAGCAGGATCTCTACCCACCAAGACAGGGACAAGTAGATGTTCCAAGCCAGGATCAAGTCTCTGTTTCCCCAGACTGCTTCAATACCCAGCAGCTGCACCTGTAGCCTACCTCCAAAATCCTCAGTGTACCAGTGCATGACCTTGTCTTATGCATCACCCAAAAAACCTATTAATCCTGGGCCCTCCTACCACCAGCTCCACTCAGCGTCCACAAGCACTGCCTCCCACCTGTTATCAGCTGTCTCAATGCCTAGTTCTGTGAATGGTCCTTCACTGCAAATGCCTTACCTGCTGACAGATCCGTTGTGCTCACCCACAAAACCATACGATTGCCAGCTACAGAGCCACGGGGCTGCAGAGCCACGAGGGGCTGTGCAGCAGGGCCACCTCAGGACACCCACTGGCCATGTGATGGCTCCAATGGCTACAGTCTGTAGGCCGAGGTCTCCTTTTCAGTTGGAGTGGTGAAGAGGGTCACCACCAGAAATACACAAAAAAGAAGTTTCAAGAGGTGCAATGACCTGATGATATAACCAAAAACAAGCTTGGGAAAGTTCATGCTAGGAATTAGGTAATGCAGAAGTACTTTGGTTTCTAGAAAGAAGTGATATTGCAGAAATATTGTGAGATAAAACGAGAAGTCACCCAAATGAGCTTGTAGGTTAGATCATCTGCACTACTGGAAAGGTATTGCATCTATGCATTTTTAAAAAGCTAATAAGAAAGGAAAGTGACTGATGGGGATGTAGCTCTGCTGGCATGAGAACAACCGTGAGCTACAGGAAACCAAATATGAGAGGCACATGGCTAAAACCAAGCTGTAATATTTGTTCATTATATTGTATAGGTGACAAGCATGCTGACAAATTACTTGTCTTCACTTCTCCCTCATCCCCATAATCCACATACAGGCAAACGTAATAGCAATCCCACAAGACTGTGTGTCTGTAAGTCAGTTTTATCACCTTTGAGTCCACGTTAAAAACAATGACAGTTTTATGATCTTGCCAAACGGCAAAAATTGAACATCTTTCATAGAATCTTTAAGATTGGAAAAAAACTGTAATATCATTGAGTCCAACCATTAACCCAAGACTGCCATGTTACCACTGAACCATGCCTGTGGAAGGGAAAGCAGTAAAAGTAAACAGGGAAGTGGAGATATTTGGCCTCCACTAGAGGAAGAATTTCTATAAATAAGAAGGAAGAATTTCTATAAATAACCGTGTCATGTGATGAGAAGATGCCAGCTGCAGTAGGCAGCTCCTTACTGGAATTAGCTACAGAAAGAGAGAGAGGGGAACACAGAGCACATACACGGTATGCCAAAAAGGTGAGCAGCTGCCTGAGGCTACCCCTGAAAAATGCATTTGTGTGGCTTCTCATTTTGCCCGAAGGGAATGTTCCCAGGGTAACAGACTGGTGATACCTACACTCCAATTCCCAAGCCCATCCCTGAATTATAATCCCACATGCTTCACTGGTATTTCTATCTATTACTACAATACCAGCACGTTGTACTTATATCTTAAAGATCTCGGTAACTTATATGAATATGGCCTTACCCGCTACTTTTATTTCACGGTCCTCTGAGGACTTTTCACTGCCTGTATCTGCACAGAAATTGTAAAGTTTATTTTGCTGCTGAGCTGTGTTTGCTCCTGCTTGAAAAAGAAACTCACAAGATACTCCTTTCTACACAACCCTGTATAATAAATTACATTAAGGGGCACAGTCCTTTATGAAAATATCTACAAGTAATCTTTTTGGCTCAGAGGACCCTTAACCAGAAGATGTGACCAGAAAATACACCCCAAATGAGTTTTTAAATAGGAAAAAAATCAGGTTTTTCTATTCTATGCCATACTTTAAATGTATGTTATAACTGTGATCAACACTATCATGATTCAAAAGCTGGAAAAAAATTACTGTCCTTTTCTGTTTGGCATAAATTTGTCACTGATATTTCAGATAGATCTAATCAGGCTGATTTAGTCATAGGCAATTATTTTCCCAAAAAGTCATTACACAGTACATTAGCCAAAGAACAACATTTTAATGCACACAACTGCATATTTCATTCAGACTACACCTGAAATCTGAGAAATTCATCCAAAAGAGGAAGTAGACATTTCTTATCACCTTTGATTTGCTTACACTTCTGTGGCTTACTGCTTATCAGCAATAAACTCCTGCTAAGTATTTCCATAATTCAGATCAATTTGTCATCTTCCGAAAATCTGGCAGGAGCTAGCTTGCAGAAGAGCAAATGTCTTCAGCACACAGATCATATCCAGTCTGTGGTTTATCTCTCTTTCAACTTTCAAACTTAATACGCCTCATTAAAAGCGAAAATGCTGGTTCATTCCCACAACACCCAGTGAAGAGGAGTGATGATAAACCACACAGCTTGGAGTACGTTCATCATGAATGTCCTCAGCTGCCCAGATCTCTGAGACCCCTGGAGTTCTATGGAAAATGGAAATATTACAGCATCTCCTGACTGCTGCAGTTTAAGAGTAGGAATTCCATGTGTGATTCCCCGGCAAACCCCAAATTTCTATTCAAAATCCCAGCAGTGTAAAATAGTGGGTAGCCATCAGCTGGACCACTGCAAAGCCTTCCACCTACTTTCTGCAGAAAGCAGCCAACTGGAAGGGGTAGTTTCCAACAGGAAGGTATAGGCTAGAGGATACTACACTTAAAGCCTCCTCTTTTCCTTACAGATGTTCCAAATATCCAGGGAGTTGGTATATCATATCCTTGTTCTCCTCTGGAATTTCCTTGTCTTGCTCTCTTCATGAGGTAGCATTAAGAAAAATTATATCCGTAGAGTCTTTAATGTTTGGGGTTTTTTTAGTTTAATGTAATTAACTGTGCAATTTGAGTAGCTGCTAACTGGCTGAGAACACGATTGCTTAGCATGGTGAAAAACTGGTGACTTAGATCTTCCCAATTGATCTGTACCTCCATTGGAGCAGTAGGATTTTTTTCAGTTCTGCAACAAACCAGTGAAGATCATTCAGATGAGCACAGCTTGAGCAGTGCAGTCCCTCAGGAAGCCTAGAAAGATCCCAGTCTACAAAGGTCAGAGTTTGCTTGGTGTTATCTATGCAAATTCCAAGGGGTTTTCTCATCTGAAATAACCCATAACCAGCAAAGAAGAGGAAGTCACACTTCCTCACACACCCACATGAAAGATGATTGACAATAAAGGCATTTGCTGCATTGTGGTCACTTCTCCCTTTGTCTCTCAGTGTTGCTCTGTGGTTCTGTCAGGGGTTCCCAGCACTGGCTGGCTTGGTCTTATCATGACAGCCTTACTGGAAACTGTTGTTCCTGTTGTTATTCTTCACAGGATTTATCATTCAATATTATTGCATCAGTTTTCAGAAGTGCTGCTCAAGTGGAAATTCCCAACTTTGAACAAATTTACACAGATTACAGTTTATATTATATTCATCTAGTTTCCTTATAGGAAACCAGGAACAGCTCGTGCTTTTAAAATTATTTGGTTTACTTTCCCTGAGTTACCTTCCTTTGAAAATGAAAAAAGGCTGTGTTGTAACTGGAAAGGATAACCAGTTTTATAAGGGGTTATGTGTCAGATGATAATCTTGATTCATGTTGTTTCTGTACCAAAGCTCAGCTCCCTGACATAGCACGCAGCTGTCAGAGTCAAGGAAGAAACATAATTACCAATTGGGTGTTCCCTGCAGTGGCACAGCCACCGTGGCACAGGCATTGATTCTATGAATTTGCCCTCTGAATTCTCTGCCATAATTCTATTGCTCATATTATCTGTTGAAGAAGCATGTGGAATTCACCCTAAAGCATCCTCTTGTGCAATTAGCTAAAGATAAAAATAAAATTCTGGAATGAGGATTTACATTGAAATGGTTTTCATTTATGATGAAGCTCCAATTTAAAATCAGTCCATAAATTCATCCTGGAAACAGCACGGTTTAAGGACAGGGACAATTTTCAGGGAGGTCTAGCAAAAAATAAATGAGGAAGGAGACAATGGAAGAGGTAAAAAGCAATGACTGATTTCAGCTTTTAGATTCCTGCCTGATAGTGAAGTGATTCTGAAAGACAACTTTGAATAAATTAAAACTCACCTGAAAGACAAACACTGATACTATGCCCCTTTTCCTACCCAAATACAAATTATCTCTTTCCACATAAACAGTTGGAGGATGCAAATGACTAAAACATAACAAATTACTAAAGTAAAATAGATAACTGATAAGAAGAATATACAGTAACTGCATCTGAAGCTGGTTTCTCAGCACTAAGAACGTGCAGAGCAAAATAAACATTTTAATATTTCTGGCAAAATAAAGTAGGAAAGAGAATGTTTTGTCACAATGCAGTAGAACCATATTATGTCTATGGGCTTTTTTATTTTTTGTAAACAAAAAACAAGAGAAAAGAAGGGCTAGAGAGGATGCAGAGCTAGAAGTCAGTCTTCGGTCTGCATGGCTGGATCCAAGGATGCAATGAATTGACAGAGAAAATTCTTTGTGCAGTAGTGGGAGAAGTATTAATACAAACCAGTAAGCAATAATTCTAATTAGGAGTCAGGAGTCACAATCAAGCAATTCCCTCTCCTTAGAAACTACCTCTTATTGTGTGCATGTGTGGTCCCTGAAGATTTGCCTCTGCAAATCATACCTCAGTCATTACCTCATAAGAAGGGATAATTTGACAGCATATATATCCTTTGTATTTTGTTTCAAAAGGTGCCACATTAGTCATAGATTGCACACACCTTTTGTGCACATTCCTGTCTTTTATATATCATTTTAACTTTCTTCTCCTTTTGTTCCTCTTGCATCTAAGTGAAATTAAGACTTTTATAGGAAAAAAAAAAAGAAAACCGACCAACAATTGCAAACTTATATTTGCTTCCTATTCATACCTTTGCAAAGTGGAAGGACCTGCTGCAAGGTCTGATGTTGCTACATTAATAAACAAAGTTAGTCAGAAATTAAGAGTTAGATATCTGTGAGGTAAAAATCGCAGTACTTGCTATTTTGACTGCAATTAAATGTTCAGCTTGGAAGAATGTTTTAGGAGCCCTGGAGCTGAAACAAAAGCATCATGAAAAGAAAACTGCTGATGGTAGATAGAGGTGGGTAGGAAGTGAGTGTCTGAAGAGAGATGAGGAAAAAAAAGAAGTTACTGAAAAAGTTACTTAGATACTTCGTCAGGAAAAAGGGAAAACAATTAGGGAACTGTGAATTTCAAGCTTTACAAAAACTATGGCAATTCACAATGCTGTGCTCATTTTTCCTCTGAAAGCTATATGTGAAGTAACTCAGGAAATCAGAAAAATCACATCTATGGAAAGTGCCACCAAGCCTTGCAACCATCATGGCAAAGACACCACAGCTTTGCATGAGGAAAATAATTCTGAGTAACAAAGAGAATACAATAGATTAATTTGTAATTGGCTTTCATTGGCTTTTATGAACCCATATGTCTTTTCCTGTGAAGGAGCAGTGAAGTCACCCCAAGAATAATCCTCCACCTCAAGATGAACAGCTCTCCTCTGTAATGAGCAGCAGCCAAAACAGAGCCTCACCTGAGCCTGCTCCCTCATCTATTAATAGACATTGCATCAGCATCATGTTTTCTTTATGAAATGTGTGTTAGAACAGGAAGGTAGAGCATTTCAGTTAGCTATCATATATTCTCTTTTCCAAATAAATGCTTTGGAGATGTTTTCCTGGCACATGGTTCTCTCAGTCTACAAGCTGGCCCAGACACAGTGTTTTGAAGCCTATTTTCACTTGGCCATAATGTTGCACTCCCCATCTGCCCCAGAGTCACTTCCACCAAAGCTGCAGTGCTGCCTTTGCAGGTATCACAGCATGGCTAGTGCCCCAATCCAGGGCCGATTACTGGGCTTTGACTGAGGAACCCCGCTTCTTTCCATGAGTTACTAAGATTCCAGGCAAGGGCAGCTCAGAGGAACATGAATGTCAGGGTGTCGGTCATCACAAGTTTGCATTGAAGTTCAGCCTCACAAGTCTCCAGAGGGAGTTTCTGGCCTTATTTGTTCTTCTCACTGTACTTCAAGCCCATACTTTGTATTTATTATGCACAGGCAGATGGGAGTCCCTCTTCCCCTCCTCTTTTCTCTCAGACACAAAAGGTGATTTCTGCAATTGCCAAATTATGGACATCGGGCAGTAGAAAAGGCCAGTACCAGAGCTCTGACAGACATGGCATTAGCAGTCACCTGGCTTTACCTCCTACTGCATAAGCTACCCAATAAGATAACTTCCAAACCATCATACTGTAGCCTTCAGTACTCCAGTGCACCAAGAGAGCGAAGGCCTCCATTTCTTGTCTTTGTTCTTTTTAAGAGAAAAGAGAAAGCTGAGTTTCTGCTGAGGAATCCTGCTGGGCCTTGAAAAATGGCATCTAGAAAGTTTTCTAAATAGCCTGTCTTGAAAATCAAAGGATATGTCAAACACACCAAGGAATGAATAAACAAATTAATGGAAAAACAAACTAGCATGTAACTAACTGTCCTGGCTATTGCATGGAGAATTTTGCGATGCAGTTTCAGAGGAACCATGCAGTTGTGGAAGTACATTTCAACACAGCTTGAAATTTCCCCATCAGACTCCCAAATTCATCAAGACTTGAGCCTAGACCCAACAAGTAGTCTATTCTTTCCCTATCAGTCATTATGGTTTGAAAGCTTTGTTCACTTTTTCACAATTAATCTAATAAATGCTAAACCCACACAGCTGTTAAGAAACTTGATAAAAATCACAGCTGAGAAGGTGAAGGAGAATGACTAATCCAAAGCAAACACTACTTTGCATAAATTAAGAAATAAATACAAGCAGACATATAATTCACTGCAGAGCACTTCCTTTTGGAGAACTCCATGGCTAATTGCAAGTCAATGTGATGCCATTCCATAGTTTTCACTTTTGGCCCCAGCTGCGCTAGTAACAGTCTAGCTGAAGACAATGGTGCCTCAAGTGAGAAAAAACTGAGGGTGAGATAGAGGGCATAGAAAAGGTATCCAACAATTAAATAAGAAATATTGATGTCCATTTTTACTGCTGTAGAGGGAGCACATGTTGGCTTCTCAACTGTTCAAGGTGCTTGTAAATTATCCAATTACTATTATAAAACATTTGCCAATGCACCCAAGGTATTCAAGGTAAATATGGCAAATTTTAAGTGGATTTTGCAACTGTGAGAAGCTGGTAGTAAAATGGTAGGTGATACTCAATACTGATATATAAAGTGATGTGTATGGGAAAAAACAATCCTAACTTCATATCTCTGGAAAACACCATTGACACCACCACCAGCATCACCAGTCCTACCATGAACCTTAACTACATGCAGAATGTAGTTATAGCTCCACAAAATACAAGGACAGCATCCTGCCCTGACTTGTATCGGTGGGGACATAAAGTCCTTGAGGAACTAGCAAGGATGACAGCAAAAGCAAGGATGCTTGTAATGTCCTGACCCAGAGCCCATCAAAATTTACCTAATGAGGACTCTGATTTCTCATATATATGATTTTTACTCTGAACTAAACCTATAATTACCCACATTTCAAAAGATGTTCCATATGTCTCATAGTCTAAAAACTTGCTTTCCACTTACCTGGAAATGAATCACTGGACTTCACAGAAGAATTAAGAGCTTTTATGCTTCTGGGAAATGAAGCTCAGTATTTTTCACATATTGCCAAACAAAAAACAGCACAAAAGAAAAATGGAATCCATATTTGACTCAGATTTACTACTAATTACCACTGATGACTTACAGATCAGAGACGTACTTTCCTTGGGTGGGACAAAGTCTGTTTTCTTCGTGACAATACTCAGTGGGCAGTGAATAATGTTTTTTCTGGCAGGCATAGAGATTGTTGCTGTCAAACAGTGGTTCACAGGACAGATGATATGCAGGGGAAAGTTTCTTGCAATGTTCATTTTTGTCTCCATTTTTCTCACATTTCACACACATGAGCAGCACACACTTCACAAAAATTCAAAACTGTCAGATTAGGCACGCGGAATTGTCATTGTGAACTATATTACAATGAACATTCTTTAAGTGACCCTCCCATTTTGCTGAAGTTTGTCATAAATTTGCCTATTTCACTTAAAAGCAATTTCTTTACAGACCTTAAGATGTAGATAAGGGCATGCTGCTACACTGTATGCTGAGTTGTACAGAAATTATCTTCAGGAAAGAACTGATGTAATGATTCTTCATTTCTGTGAGCTGCAATGAAAATATTGGAGTATTTTATGGAGAAAGAGAATGAAACCTTGTGAGAATCTAAACCAAATTATTTTATAGTGTTTGAGACTTTTAAAATACCAGAAACATAGTTGGTGGGTTACATTCTTCAAACAGTCACTACTTTTCTCTTGTATCCATGACAGAGCATTGCTAAACTGGAGTATAGTAGAGCATCCACTTAGAAATCAGAGAGTCCACTTTCATCTGAGACAGTGACACAACAACAATTTTTGTGCAGCTATTTCCCATAATACCCAATGTCTGCACCAAGAAGATAATGGCAAGTGATAAAAAGCCCTCACATTTATATTATCTTTGTGATCTTCTTCATGGAGCAAATCTTAGTTTGCTTGTGCAGACTGGGTTGTATGTACACTGTTGCAGGGCTGTTTCATGAGCAGACTGGTTGTATCCACAGCAGCAACTAGCAGTTTGTGAATGTCTCCTGGCAAGAGAAGCAGAGGAACTCTGGTCACCTTAGTCATCTGTAGCGTAGCCCTAAAGAGGTAGAAATGTGCCTCTAGAAAGAAACTTGAGGGCCACAAAACATCACAGAATTCTGCTGCCTGAAAACAGGCAGATTTCAGCCAGACTAGATATTTATGACAGTTTTCTGGTCATCATTAACTCACAGAAACTTAAACAAACTTAGGAAGGATGGCTCAGCTTGAGTCTCTCAAAAAGGAGACCCGAAGTAATGTAGTTCATTTGGCTCAGCTCAGTTTCATGCCTTAAATAAGCCAAGATAAAAAGAAGGAATTTGGGAAACACAGCTCAAGTAACACTACAGAACATATATTCAGAAAAAAGGCTGATGTTGTGTTTATATAGTAAAGTGAGGACAGATATCAGATTCTGTCTGTACTCTGACTTGACCAGAGCAAGTTATTCACAATTTGGAAACTACATTAGTGCTGTGAACTATCAACCTATCCTACCTTTCAGTAAATCTTACTAGATTAGGCATATTGCTGCACAAATACATTTCAGTGACTTCCAGCACTCAGCTATTCACTCAGCCATCTTAGAGCACAGACAGAAAAAATTTGCATAGTCCAGCAATATTCTGAAATATAGACACTCATGGTTCATCAGTGTAGTCTGGGTAGGGAATAAATAAAAAAAAACACGACAATGGAACAAGCAGAACATTCAAATGTTGTTACGATATTGATATCCACAGACATACAAAGAACCGTGTCTTCCAGGATGAGCTGACAACAGCTCAGTATGAAGGCATTCAGCTGGCCAGGGTCTTGCAGACCTAGGAAGATATTCTGGAATTCATGAGGAACGTAAACAGAGAGCAGAAGAGGAAGAGACACCTGACAGGAAGCTGACTGCCACTGAAGTCCAATGCTTCGAGTTTCATTATAATATTAAATAACTAAAGAAAGTGAAAATTCGCTTCTTAAAATAAAAGCAAAGTCTTTCCTCCTTTCTTCTTCCAGACACAAACCATCAGAGAATCTCTTATGCCAAAACTGTTCGCCAAGCACAAACCCAGCTTCATAATGCATATCAGCAGCATAAGCAAAGTTTGAAAATCTCTGCAGGGTGTGGATAGCCACTGAGCATGTACTAGAAGTGTGAAATATATGAGAATAGTGGCTACCTCCTCAGAGGCAAGAGGGTTTTTATTCTATTGGCTACAATACGAAAAGATGTAAAACCTTATAGTGCTTGTTTGGAGACAGCAATGGGGAGCATGATCCCATCCTAAGCTGATTTTGAAAATTTACTTTTAGATAGAAACTTACACAGCTTTAAAAGAAGATGGTTTAGATTTCATTTCTTAGAATGTAGTCAATGGCAGGAAATATATTTGACAGATTCCATCTGTTGAAAGAAGCAGTCTAGAGAAATTATCATCTGCTTTTCAGTAAATAAGCTGTCCTGGTTTTATTGTATCATCTATATATTAAGGAGTCATTTAGATAGGGAGTAGATTAGATCAGCCTGGTTGTTCCTAGGAAATCATAATTTTTAGCATACTCCTGAATTCAATATAGGAACTGACCCCTGCTCATTTAGTTAATGTTTTTCAAAACTGGCACTTAGTGCCACATGAAAGGGCCTATTCCTGCAAAATGTGAGCCAGTGATAGTGACAGTGGCTAGGAGTGGTAGAAAACCAACAGTGAGATGGGAGTAACAGCACCCACCATTGCTGCTGGACTTGTTCCAGCACTGCACTGAACACAGCAGCATTACATGTTTGCATTAAAGTGCTTTCTGCATAAGAGAGAGAAATTGTTTTCTTAATCCAAGAAAGATATTTCTGTGTACAATAAAAACCTTACAGGGAATATTGAGATATAAGATAAAGACATGATCTTTTGAGGCCAGCTGTTATGGTATATGAGCAAGGAGAATTTATTCATTGCAGCTTTTCACAGTAAATTGAAGCAAGTATATTTGTTTGTTTGTTAAGCACAGGTGTGTGATCAAGTTGCAGTATTATGTAACAATTCAGTTGGTCTGCTTGCTAAGGAACTAACAAGCAGAACTGTTTCCACTCCCCTAGAGCTGGGCTTCTTCCCTTCTGCTGTTTCACACAGGCCTGACTTTTTTGTCCAGAAAGTGAAATCAGCAGTAAACTAACCCTACAAAAGCAGTCATTATTTCTCTTCCGATTTATTTCTTTAGATCAGTTTATCAGAAGTCCAGAAAAGAGATGGGTCAGGAACACAGGCTGCAGAGCATTGGACTGTGTGAGCATTGGATCTACTGTGGCTGTTGTTATGGCTTGCTGAATAAACAGCTACTCTAATGAGGGATGTGGGAATTCAAGCATGACACTCAACTGTAACTTGCTATCAAGGAAATGTGTCCACTACTGCAAATAAAGACATCCAAAGTACTGAAGCAGCACAGGACAGGTTTCCCACACCAGACTCCATGTGGGCATGGCAAGAAAATAAGTGCCTGAGTAAGTGGAGCAAAATTGCTTTAATTTATGTGTTAACTTTAAATTTCAGTGTCAGGCTTGTGAAATGCATTAGGTGTAACTGAAAGTCTTTTAAAGAGATTAGTACAAAGCATCTATCAGTGCTTTTGTTGTACCTCAATGATATTCTGATACATGCTAATATCTCATAAGAACTGGGACATTGATGATTTGTGATAATAGAAAGAATGTACATATGAAATGTAAAACAAAATTAACTGCAGATGGTTTCAAAATAGGGTGATTGGACTAGGCCCACAATAAACAAAAAAGGGAATTTCCTCCAACAAAAGGTTGGAGGCTCTAGAGAATTAGCCAGGTCTATAGGCAACACATAGGGGATTTTTGCATTTGATTGTTGTTACAGTATGTTTACGTGTGCGTTGGTCAATATTGCAAAACCGTTGCATAGTTTGGGTGAGAAAAAGAAAACATTTCAGTGGTCAGCAGAGTGAAATGAATACTTTAAGAGTTGGGAAAGATTCTTATACTTTATTCCTTCATGATTGATCAATGTTTCAAAATGTCTTATGGAAAAAAAAAAAACCAAACTTTACTTTTGCAGCTGTAATGTCATAAGGACAGTATTGTCTGTAACTTCTCTAGAAACTATAGTACCCAAGTGGAACTCCTTATGAATATGTTGCATGTCCAGTCACTATTTGGGAGAGTGGGAAGATTTGGTCTCAGGGGAAGCAGGAATTCTATAATCACAAGAAACAATGTTTGCTGAAGTAGAGTATTGGGAAAGGACTCTTACAGATCCACTTTGGAGTCAAACACAAAATCTACTAGCAATTTTCTTACTGCACAAATGCAAACAGGCAGACCTGAGCCAAAGTATGAAAATACTGCTTAGGATTATTTACAAACATTGTCATAAGCACAAATATTGTAATGGTATGAGCTTGTTGGAGGTGATGTTTTGCCTGTATCATTTTAATTCATTTTCAGTCCGAGGACATATTCAAAAAGCTGATCTTAAGACATTGCTGCAATAAAAATCACACTGTACAAATCACCCTTTCCTGCAGAAAAGACTCTTCCACTGGAGGAAAGTGAAGAGAATAATATGATGCTCTCTCAGTTGAATGGCCAAGTGTCTTGTTTCTGGCTGCAGTCTGGAAAGTGTTCAGTGAAAAGTAGATGTCTGATAGATGAGTGCTTCAACTTCACAGCCAAAGAAAGTAACTAAGTGCTTTAGGAAAGCTGCCTTGCCACATCTGCTTATGGAATTGTAGCACTGCTTGGAGTGACAACATATCTAATAGATGTGCAGTCTAAACAATGAAGCTTTGTAATCAAAGGAGCCAAACAGAACTTGGCCTCTTCAAGATACCTCAAAAAATCTTGTGTTTCAACATAGTGGATATGTCTCTTATACTATATGCCTGTAAATCATGCTTTGAATGTCTTGAAACAAAACAAACAAACAAAAAAAAACAAACAAAAAACACAACAAAAACAAACTAACAAAAAAAACACCAATAAAACACATTCAGATGGAAAATATTTTTTATTGATCAACTTCTTGTTCCAGACCTTCACTCCCCACCCATATTTTTGATCTCACATGATCAATTCCACATGGTGTCAGGATATGCTATTAATCATTTCTTAGATGACTTTATTCCCTGGTTATGCAACAGGAAGTAAAGATGCTTGACAGGACCATTCAGTGAAATAAAGGCCAAATGTTAGATAATAAGTGTTTAATATTATTCTGAAAAATTGAATATAAATAATGATAAAATGGGGGAGAAATATTCCAATTCTTTCCATTCAACTGTTTCCTTCTAGGCTGGATTTCTACAAGACAGTTTTAAATAACTATCAAACCAAAGATATGTACCACCTCAGACAAATAGAAAAGTTATCTCCAAGTCAAACAAAAATACAAGCACAAAAAGCAGTTGTTGGATATATTTAAGAAATATAGTCTGTCATTGTGACCTCATCAGAACAGCATCAGAAAACAAAGGAAATTACAAAGAAGAATAATGTAACAAAACTGAAAACTTCCTCCATTCTTCATTTCTCAAAAACTTTTGCATATGGTTTAAAAATGAAGGTTACAAATAAGAAAATCTAAAATACTTGTTCCATCGGTACACAAAGTACTATGAAAGTACTCATTTATAGCATATTTTATAATACTATTTTAGATGGGGAATGTAAACTTGATTCTCTAAGTGATCTAAAGCATTTTTTGTTTTGAAATACTGGGAAATAAGGAATCATAATCCAACTTCTTTTGATCATCTTTGAATAGACTGAACTTGTTAAATTCTTCACTCATGAAAATAATCTCACAGTAATTAGCAGAAACTGCTAAAATGAGACATGGCCAGTTAGACATTTGCAAGTTGCACCAAAATACAACTTGACGTTGAGAAGATACTGAGAACCTTGAAAACGTGTTGTTAAATTCAATGCAAGGACTGTACACTCTTCATCCTAGGGGAAAAACAGAAAAGGAAAGAAGATTTTTGTTTGTTTGGGTTATTTTTCTCAAGACTGAAAAGATTTCATTGCATTCATATTTAGTTGGAGTTAAATAATCAATCTTACCGTTTGTCTACAGCTTGTGGACTTGACTGTCACATTTCAAACAGTGCTCATATGAACAAATGAACAAATCCAAGACACTTTATTCTGAATGGTATCTTCTGACAAGGGAAAAGCCAAAGACTGCCTCACAGCAAGGGCAGTAGCCCCTTTTCAACCACATGATTTGCATAGCTTTTGCAAGGCTGCATCTTTTCCCCCATCTTTGAACAAGGATTTTTCAGAGCATCTCTACTCTCTCTGGAGTTCTAGGTTGCTCCCACTTTTCTAGGTTGGTTCTCAAAGCAAATGCATGGGCTGCATTACTTACTGATTTATCTATAGCCTGGGATAGGTATTTTGTAAAGGGCCATGGGAATGGAAAGAGGCACTGGAACAGCTGAGCAGACATGTCTAATGAGTGAGAGCACAGAGGGAACTGGTCTGCCTGAAGACATCGGTGAGAAAGCAGGGAACAGGTGCTAATGATGTGAATATCATGCTCAGCAAATCTGAGTTTGTTCCAGGACTTTTGAAGGTTGTCTTGTTAGTTTACAAACATCTTACTTCCTCTGGTTATTTGTCTCCCTTTGTCATCTCTTTCATAGCAAGGCAGCTACTTCTGATGCCAAACTGTACTGCAAAAGAGAGAGAGCAAGAGGAGAGAGAGCACAGGAGCGGGGAATGTCTTCAATAGAGACAAGGAAAAGGGGGAATGTGGGTAATACAAAGATCACTCAAATATTACTTCCGTTCCTATAGAGGGGCCAATGATATGGTTTCAGGATTAACAACTCTATCAACTCTCACAGATGTTTTAAACTATACATTGGACAGATACCTGTGTGTCATGGCTTTTGCTGGATTTCCATCACTATACAACTGACCACGAAAACCTGAAGGAACAAGTTCAAATGTAGGTTGTCATTTTATTTTCATTACAATTCACATATTTATTCTTACAGTAACAGATTTGAGTTGTTATTATCTCATTCATAATAGATATGGGTTTGTTTGTTCAGTTATTAATATGCAAAATAATGTCTCAAAATGCTTAGGTTTACTAAAATGGGCCCAGAAAAGTGGTCAAAGGAAACAAAATTTAAAAAAAAAAAAACACAAAGTTTTGTCTCTATGTCAATGCTAATAAATGCAAATCAAACAAAAAAAATTATTTTCCCATTTTCATCCTCTTTAGAACAAATAATACTAAGCCATTTTAATTCCCAAAACACATTACTTATAGAAAATGCAATCTGTTGCAGAATATTTCATTCTACATGCCAGAAAGCTCTCCTTGGAGCTGGGAAGAGAGCAGTCTTTATGATGGTTAGCTACACTGATTTTTTTATAATAGATACTATTATCACTGGAATCTTTGTTTTCAATAACAAAATACATTTTAATAACATCATGGCTCTTTTGGACAGCTGACGCTGCTTAATATCTTCAACAGTAATACTTAACAATGTACATTTCTATTTTACAGAGACGTATGCAGTAAATATTTTCACTGTTTCACTATGTCATTATAAAATAAATTGTCAGTTGCCTTGACATTTTGTATAATTCATAGTTTCACAAATTATGGACAAATTTTAGTGTTCCCTTCACCTTTATGTGGATGTTTTTTCTAAACATTTTAGGTCCAAAAGCAGTAGCATCCCAGTGTAACAACTATCACACTCGGTGACATCTTTAAGAAACATTCATCTGAATTTAACAGGCTAGTGCTTAAGAAATAACTTTGTTACAGAAAGTAAGCATTTAAGAATACAGAATTCATTAATAGTAATGCTGGTACTCTTACACTGAAAATCTTACTTCTAATAAGCAGCTGATGGCATCCCACAAGTCATTAACTACATAGTAATCACAGCAATGACACAGACTGACCGAGTAGTGTCCCACCTCTGACACTGACAGTACCATCTGCCTTAGAGGGAAGTTTGGGAACCCTGCTCAGCTGGTAGAGATAGATTTATCCACCGACTAATGTGAACTGCATCATCCCAAAAAGAAATTGTGGCAGAATCAATGAATCATGAAGTTAATGTACAATAAACATAGTGATCACATATTACATTTTTTTATATTCTTGGTAAGTGTGCAGTTTCTCATCTATTTTTTCTGAATCTCCACAAACTCCTAATCAGAAAAGGGGAAAAAAAAAAACCACTTGTGACAAAAAGTTCAATATTTAAATCAAACGCTGTGCCCAAAAAGTTCTTAAGTCAGTTTTCAGTTCCACTATTTTCATTTACTACACAAACCCAGTCCCTTCTACTGTAAGGTGTAGGGGACTTCCCAGACTGCCATCTCTGGAGCCTTTCATTTCTTTACGTGCTTTTGTCATACCCTTTGACTTTGTTAAAAGGAAAATATGAAAAATGAAAATGTGTTCGGACTACATGAACAACAGCACTGATTATTTAATTGATTCACATTGAGTGGGCTTGTTATGAGTTTTTCAGTGGAGAAGAAACTTGAACTAGCATTATACAAATGATTGCACAGGGAGCTACATTCAGACTACAAATTCAAGCCCCCCTCCTACTTAGCATCAGGCTTCCAAATCTGAAGCTGTAGTTAACTGACAGGTGTTTTTAGACAACAGATAAAATCTGTCATAGGAATTACTATGTTTGCAATGAAGCGGAAGGGGAGGTTGGCTGTTTGTGTGGGTTTGGGGGGGAGGTGTTTTTGGCAATGCTCAGGTTGAGCCTTCTCTCCGCTTGACTTATTTCAGACTTTTTAGTTCTAAACTAGTCAATCCACTCCTGCACTTCTCACTGTAAACCCCACAGCCTTAGTTTGCTCTGAACTCACTTACTTCTACGACGCCTTGCTTTCAGGGCTTGGAGATTCCAGAATATTCTGATTCTGTAGGCGTGTCTGAGTGTACCTCAAATCATAATAATACACTCAGGGTATTTCTGCAGTGGAGGGAAGTGCTAAATTCCCGTTTGCAGAGGTGGAGAACTGACAGCAGGGCTATGCTGCAATCACTGCAATGACAGCAGTGTGCAGTTACTTGCCAAGGAGTGTTTTTAACTAGTTACCTCATGTACGGACAGCAAGGTAAATATAGGTGTGGCATGTAAAACTTGGCACAGGATGGAAAATTCTCCCAGGAAGCAGAAACCACAGCTAGCCACACAAGTTGCCCTTGCAGTAGCTAATTAAATGCTAGATGAGGTGTATGAGTCCATTGTCTATAAAGGAAGCTAAGGATATCTGGCTCTCGGGTGAATCCCACCTCAGTTTCCCAATGAAAACACACTTCACCTTAGATGTTCTCTTCTACAGAATCAAGACCTAATGCTTCTTTTGTTGGCGTGCATACTTACCACAGTAGGTATCACAGATTTGCAGTGGAACTGAATAATCTACATCTGTTCTCCAACCCTTTTAAAAGAAAGAATTGAGGCTTATTCCCCTTTCAACAGAACTGTTACTAAGCACTTGTGTTGACAAAATGAGATTGCTTTATTAGTTTACTCAAGTGACTGCATTTTTAATCTGTTTTTAAATAAATACATATGGAGACTCTGGTCTAATGTATATTAAGTGAGTTGCAATCACTTTTGAGGTCTGTAAATTATAGAACTGATAATTTTTTACCCTTTTTTTTTTTTTTTGAGTGGGGAGAACTGTGTTCTGACAGATGTCTTATTTACAAAATAAATAATTTATGCAGGAAAATATCAGCCTTACCACCAAATTTGATATCTCACTAGGGAAAGAAGAACAACAGCTCTCATTACTCAGAAGGCTCTTGCCAATCTCACTTTCATCTTGCCTCTTTCTTCCTAGTAGCAGAAAGTGAAGCTGACAAGGGCCTTTCAGGGCAGCTGCTGAAGCCTCGCAGCTCTGTCAGTCTCTTTTCTTCTGATGTCTGCTGAGAACATTAACTCCGGAGAGGAATAAGCCTATCAGCTTCATGCTCATTTTCTATTAATGTTGTCTGAATAAAGTTCAGCTATGGAAGTAGTGCGCAAAAATGTCAGAAATAATTTGGTCAGCTCTGCTTTCAGGAGTGCTAATTCTACCATACCATGCACTTGCTGTGCTGTTTGCTATGTGCCTCACCCTTTCTAGTTAATGTCACTGTTTGAAAAATTTATCTATGGTTTACTTGGATCTTTTGATAGCTAAGAACTTTTTATTACAAAGGAACACATAAAGGCAGAATTAGCAATATTCTGATGATATCCCTTTATCTTCCACTAACAAAGGAGCAAGATCATGGAGAGCAACTTCTCTGTTAATTAACGCCATCTCAACAAGACATGGTGGCAGCACATCAAGCTATAAATAATGCTCTTTGCCAACTCCATTTGCAGAGTAATCAGATTTGGCTGGAAGGAGGAAGCAGTAAGAGTACATGCTGGTTTTCTTTCTATTTTTTTTCCTTTTGCTTTTGTTTGTTTTTTTTTTCCCCCTAACTATTTGTTTGCTTTGTACAGAGTACCTGGAAAAATTAAGACACATACCTGAATGCAAATTGTTGACCCACACATTTCCTGTGACATAGGGATTGGTACAGAATCTCCCTAATAAAGAGAAAAAGAAATTGAAAAATACTATTTTCCATACCTGGACCCATGAAAACATTGTGTCACCACAGCTCTTTGCTTTGTTTGCCACTAATGCTACATGTTCTACTGTGTCAAAAAATTAATGGAGTGTTATTTATTTACAGAAGTAGCCTCAGATCTCAATGACCACAAGCAGCTAGTGTAGTTTTGCCAAGCATAATGTGAGAACAAAGGAAGGGGGCTAGTGTTCCTGCATTTCATCAAGCATCATAAGGTGGACACCCTTCCCACCAAGACTGCTCACACCATGTTCACTTCTTCATACCATCTTCTTTTCCCTGGTGTACGTGAGTTAAAGGAATGACTCTTTCTTTAGAGTTCGCCTGGATTTCCCATCCCATCATATGCAGGGAACAAGTTGAGCCTTAGGGTAAAATTGTCCTAAATTACTAGTCTGACACTTAAGATTTGATTGATTATGGTTTGCCTTCAAAATAATGTTAGTTACTCCACCAATAGCTGTGAATCCTACACAACTCCCTTCAGTGTGGCGAAGTCCTAAAATAATCTGGGGGAAATTAGGTGAATGTGTCCTTTTCTGAGCATGACTGAACAAGGATTACTCAGTAGAGAATGAACATTGGTTTCTGGGAACACAGAGCTAAGTCTTGATGAAAACTTTGTGTATACTGCTCATGGTGTTGAGACAGGAACTGTATGTAATCTGTGGGGGATCCCATTCTGTCACAGTAGCAGAGGATGTAACAGCTTTGTACAAGAGGGAAGAAAACAGCATTTTTAAATCACAGAATTACAGAATATGCTGAGTTGGAAGGCACATCAGTGCCCTCCATGAAACATGTACTTCAATACCTAGCTGTGACTTATTGGTGCTCCACCATTACCCCTCTCTCACAGCAATTCACACAAGGAACCTTTAAAACCAGAAAGTATAAACTTCACAGATTTCATGTGAAATAAGCTGGTTGAAGGGAAGTGCTACTGTATGTTCCCTGAACATAGTGTTGACAACTCTTCTACCATACAGATCTCCATTTCTGCCAGTAATACAGCACTTCTCAAGATACCTTTTCCCATTAGGACAGGCTCAATATGACCACCAATGCCCCGATGTGTTGATCAGGATAGCTGATTTTTCCCAGGCCTTTCCCCATGACTATTCTTTTCTGAGGTATCCTAGAGGAACAAGTTATCACGTTCCACTTAAGCATGTTCTCAGCTTGAGCAGAAAAACTGAGTTGGAAAACTGCTTTTAACAGCTGCTCTGCTACATTCAGCACCAGAGGTGCAATAAAGCCCGAAACTGATTCATTAGAAAATAAATTCAACATTCAGTGTCCAGTCCTTCAAGTTTAAGAAGTCTTTATTCATAGCTGCCTGGTTCTCAGCTAATACTTGGTGTGTGCACTCTGCTCACTAAAAGCGTCATAAGTACCTGAAAAAGGCACAGTTGCAGTGTGTCCCTGCATATAGTGGCAAACAATACAGCTGGAATATAGCTTAAAGAGAGAACAGGTGTAGGAGCTATGGCATGCTTATGTCTTCTAAAGCACAATGCCCTACAACGGAGTGAAGTCAACGGGCACAGTCAGGAGTAACAACTGAAATCACAATATCTGGGTTTCTCAAATTTCTCAAAATCCATCATATGACATCTCATATACCTGATCAGTGGAGCAGACAGCAGAAGCATAGATTTAGGGGTGATCAGAAGACTACTGAGGACCTGGCTGCTGAACCAGCAGGATGTCTTACAGCAGGATGATCCTAGTAGCTACTAGGATCTATCCTGCTAATATTCTCCTATTTGAAAAGTAATGTTATGGCCACTCTTCTGCCCTTTGACTTCACTTTCCAGATGTGTCTCTCAACTGATCATAGGTCAGGCCTGGCAGGTAACTGGCAGACAGGGTTGAAGGGTAAGCCACAGTGCTGCACTGAAAATGTGTGAGCTACAGGCTTAGTTGCAAGAGAAGAATGAGGCTCTCATTTCATGACTAGCTGATGTCTGAATCAGAAATCTCACCTTCACAAAATCTCTTACTGCTCTGTCTCCACTGTTGAAAGAAGCAGTCTTTCACACAGTAAGCTGGCTTGAAAAGATAATTTGGCTGAAAACTTACCTTTTCTCTGTGTTGAGTTTGTTTTGGCAGCTGTGAGATTTAGAGTGGTTCAAGTTCATCATGGGTTGATGCCTCAAGTCTTACATTTCATGATGTGAGATTTGCCAGGTCAGCTGCATGAGTGACCCATACATGAAATACTAACAGTAACATTTGCTGTATGCATAACACAAATACCACACTACAAAAAATGACATTTAAAAGAATATTAAGGTTCCACTCAATAGTCACATCCTTTGATGTAACTCATTTAACTTCAGGATCTTTATTTATTTCTTGTGTCAGTGTGAGATCAGAATTAGAACTACATGCTTCTAAAATGTTCAAGTAATTGTTCCAGTATGGACATGCATGGGTTTGTTAATGAATTCAAGTTGCAGAATTTTAAATGGAATAATAAATGGATCGAGTTAGATACATTTAAAAGTCTTACAATGTTTTAAGAAATAATATATACAAACCACAGAGACTGAATGGTGTATCCCAAGAGATTCACATGAGGCCCTCTGCGTCCTGTTACACACAAGCACTGAGAACTGTGCTTTGGTTTGGGATGTGAAGAAAACTTCTATTTGTTCTGCAGCTGCAGCAGTTCTCATTTTCCAAGCTGATGTTAGGGGAAAAGACTTGTTTTTAGATGTACAAGGACCACATATTATATTCTAAATATTTGTGTCTAAAATAAAAGTCTTTTGTACTAGCTAAGTGCTATCAAATTATATGCAGGTAATTATTTTAATTCCCACAAGTTACTTTTTATACTGATAAACACTTGATCTACTGGGAATACAAAGAAGTAACAAGCTGTCAAATCTATTTCACTCAATTTACTACCTACAGTGTTGTGAACACATCTCACTTAACAGAGAAGGCTCATATCTAGTGACTGATTTAAATATTTTCTACAATATAATATTATGTAATTTTCAAAATATGTATTTACCTGGAAATTCTCCATGAGCAAATGGACATTTAATCCAAGATCTTCCTTTGGTTGTAAACTGAAGGCAGAGAAATCTGTTAGGAAAACCAAACCTTCCATTTCAAACTGTGACAAAATATTCAACTAGTGATGATCAGGATATTCCATAAAGTTGCAGATTAATTCATAGCTTTCTTGCCCTTGACTTAAACTAGGTCCCCTAATTCTTCAGGTATTTATAGACACATATATTTTACAGAAACATTTGGTTCCACTGACTTAAAAGTAATCTAAAAGAAAATAATATGTCTTTATTAACCTTATGTAGTTTTTTTCCTCAACTAGAATAGTAAAAGATACTCTAGTAAATGTACTGTATTGATAATTTTATTTTCAAATATTTATCATAGAAAACTTTATACATTAAGTAGAGTGCATTCGTCAGAGTTTGCATTGACCAAAAACGTTTTTTCCTGCTTTTCTCAAGCAGAAAAAAACAAAAGGGCGCAGTCTGACCTGTGTCCCATCTATCTTTGCTGCTGCACTTCCAAACAGCCGCCTTCAAATCTAATCTTTCACATTTCCTTCATTTTAGTTCCCATTCATCAGAGCTATGAAACAAAATATTGATGCTAAAGGACATCAACAGCTTTTTTCTTTTTAGAGCTGACAGAAAGAGGGCAGTTAATGTATGTTTTACAAAGAAGTCCTATTACCTTCATGCAAAGTCTCGGGTGAGTGTCCACACGAGAATATTTAACCTGCTTGAAGACAGAGCACTCAGCATTAGCTAGTTTCATTAAGTAGTTTCACAAAATCAATTACTCAAAATTTTCATGGCTTGATTAGTGAGAAAGGAACTCGTTTGTTTACTTTATAAATATCCCAACAAATTAATCACATATAGTTAGATAAAATCATTTGCTTCTTTTTATCTGTAACATGTAGAATTTTTTATTGTCAACCTGACCCATTAGAGCTAAATTAATTGATTCCATGGTTGCTCATGCAAAATTCTGATTACACAGTCATTTCATTTCAGTCCCTTTTTTGCCACTCATCAACAACTCATCAGAACATTTAAACATACACCCAAAAATGTTCAGTTCAGAAATCTCTTGATTTTCCATATCCCTATTCCAGAACAGTAAAATGCAGACTGACTTTTAGACACCTACTTGAGCAATCCACAAAATTTTGTTTTCTTGATTAAAAACTGCTTATCCGCCAAGGGCTTCACCATAAAAAGCCTTGTTTCATATAAACAATTACTACATATATAAGTGGTCCTACTTTAATAAAGGCTGTTGCTCGAGTGACCGAGCACAACACACACCATCATGGCCAAACATTTCTTTCTGTAATTTTTTGAGAGCATAATATACATCCTCAGGGTCACAGAAGATGGTTCTGTAGGAGTCCACTCAGACCTGGAGACAGCATTGCCATCAACAGAGCAAGGTCCAACCTTGTTAAGAGAGAGGAGTGATGTACCTTTGAGGCCTTAAGTCAGCATATGTGCACAGTATTAGAGTGTGTGACCTTGTACGGATTTACCAGCGGAGCTGGTCCTATCTGAGGGACCTACAATAGTCTCCAGAACACTACAGAGATGCTTTTCAGGGTGACAGTACAATAAATGGACCAAATTCAATATCAAACTTTTTAGAATTAATTAGAAAAAAGGGGGAATTTATTCTGTACATGAATATTGATGATCCTTGTAGGTCCCTCCCAACTCAAGATACTCTACAAATCTATGGTTGATGTTACTATTCAGCCATTAAGTGCAATGAATAAATACAGAAAAACACTCATTCTCTGTAATAAACAAACTTTCTCGGTAATAGATATGACCATTACCAGCCAAAACTCATTTAGTTTTTTGGGTTTTTTCTTTTTCTCTCCTGCAAGAAATGAGTTGTGCTTGCTGTCAGCAGATGACTAGTCCCACAGGGATCACTCACATGTGTAAAATTCAATTGATTTGTTTTTTCAAGATCAAAGCTTTGTTGAAACTCATAAAATGGTGAATCTGAGCAATCAGTAAACACTTGGCCAGGAAGGAGCTCCTAATCAAAAAAGCATTCAACAGTCTTGAGTCAGCCTCACCTCCTCCCCAATCATGTCATCATAGTAATAATAATCCAAAAGTTTCAAAAATCAAGAACTTGTATTTGACTTTATTTGCCTTTTCGGTTGTTACTTTAGGTTTAGTGTCTTCTCTCACAATCAGGAAAGCTTGAAACCTACTTTGCAAGATGAAAGATAGAATTCTAATGAATGCTGTAAACCCAGAGAATTCAGCATCATGAGGTTCAGATTGAAGTATTAAGCCATTCAAGACACACACCTTTGAAAACCCTTTTCAACTTGAGAGGAGAAATGCTGGAAGAACCTAAGGAACATAGTATTTCAGCACCCACAGTTCCTAGACATTGGATCAGGGTGAGGAAGGCACTTCAAAGAGACCTTAGGTATAAAATAGTTATGCCCTACCAAGGTACTGTTATGTCTCCAGAAAGATTGAAAAGATATTTAGCTTCATCTCATTTACATTTTAGGTGTTTAAATGTTAAATATTCAAATCTGATCTAATCACAATAGACTCTTGTGACAGTGAAAAGAAAGAGGCACCTTTAGAGAGAAATCTCTCCGTCCTTTTATGCCTACCTACAGATGAGAAGAGTTGTTCTCTCGGTGTGTCTGTCTCCCTTACTTTAAAGAGAATCTGACATGAATAGCATAGACTTGAGCACCTATCTTTTAGACAGCAAAGTCAGGATAGATTAATTATGCATTTACTATAAATGAAAAGCAGATCCTATTTACCCCAAAGAATTTAGCAAACGTTACGAGCTGCCCAGTCATCTCCACTTTCATTTCTTAATAGTGAGTCAGTGACCATTTTGAATAAAGCATGTGTTTAGCATGCAAGAACAGACTGTGACTATGAATAGTTTTTAGAAGAAGAGAGGAATTTGCAACTGCTGTTATTCCAAAGTCTATCTCATCACATTATGCCTTTGGTGATGATGTTCAATCTCACAGTTTGAATTAATCTGCATAGCTCTTACTTTCTCAGTAGAATTTTTGGAAGAGTTTTCTATATCTTCACAGTTGTCGTTTGACTTCATGAACCTGCATAGGTTAACCATGACAAGCACAGGACAGACTGGCTCCCAAGCTAGGGTTTGTGTCGATGGGTTATAAACAATATTATCCCACAGTATCTTTGTATCTGTGCACAAAAAGGGAAAATGTTATTCAAGATGTATAGACATGATTCAAAACTGTTTGTAAATCTGGTAACTCTACATCTGCTTTAAACCAAAAGGTTGGACTTAGCACAATAAAACACTTTCTCAGGTTTCACTTTTTTCTATTTGCCTGGTAAAACTTTAATATGTATGTAATATGACTATTTCTTTTTTGGCTCTCATCTCAGCCCAGATTCTGAGATTGCTAGAACATTTTGTGTGAACAATTTCCCATTAAGAATGGAAACTCCCATTTGCAGTTAACTGTCTTTCTCAACTCCCTGCTTCCTCCTTCAATGTAGGTGTCAGACACCATCTTCAAATGGCTCCTCAAGGCCCTCTTCTCACACCAGCATTTCAAAGCTGACCTCAGTGTATTTTCTTCCTTCTGGCCCATTTGTGAGTGACTTACGAAAATGTGGAAAATTACGAGAAAGTTGCTTGGTGTTTACACTGGCAAAAACTTGGTGAATTATTTGGTCTTAAAATACATTATTTAGTCTACCCACCGTAAAATAAACCAATATGATGATTTCCTTGAAGTTTTGCAATATAGGATTTTAACTTTAGATTAATTTTAGATTGTGACATACTACTGGAAATCAATCCTATGAAGACTAGTCACACAGTACTTGCCATTTTCAAAGGGGCAAAGTTGTATCCTTCTTGCATCTGGAATTGCCAGCCAACCCTACAATCCAAAAAGTGGCCATTAGTTAGGGATCCTCAGACACACACATTTTTAACATTTGAGGCAGAATGTGACAGAAAACCTTTCCACTAAAGATAAGGATGTTATGTTTGTTAGAAAGATTCAGAAGTAGTTTTTTTAAAGAAATTTTGCACTATATTTTTATTTAATTGTTCATCAGTAGGAGCACAGAACTAAGGTGATCTCTTCTAACACTATCCTTCTACTATTTCTGAGTACATATTTAGCCCAATTTCATTTAGAAAGTCTTACAGTTTGATTTTCATTAAGTTTTTTACAGTGTCATTACTCTCTAGGGGTATCAATGACATTCAATACTCATAATATCAGATCTCCTGGCCTTTACAATGGTAAAGGATGCATCATTAAAATCTGAGGACCAACACTTAAGCCATTCTGCAAGTATATGTGCATGGCTGTTACTATATCCAAACTATTTAGATTTATGTGGAAATGTTTCTGTCACTTAGAGTTCCCATCTCTTTGCTCAGCAATACTATTGTGAAATTCTCTGTGTATACATTGAGAGGAATAATACCTTCCTAGTGATCTTATATCTTCAGAGTACAATGAAAAAATTCCCTAGTCTTGGAAGAGACTTTGTTGTTCAGCTTGCATATTTAGGTGTGTGATTTTAGGTCCCTACAATGTACATATCTGACAGTGATTAAAGTTCACAAATTACTATTACAGTAACCACAGAAAATCTAGCCAATGCAGCCAGTGGGACCTACAGTGCAGTCCAGTACATCCCAAAAGAGCCACCTACATTTGACCAGTTGAACAACTGACTGCATTAACTAGATCTCCATTGACTTTAAGCATTTGGACACCTAATTTCAATATCTAAATCTGTATCTGAACATCTACATTTAGATATCATAATCCAAAAGGTAAATCCAACCCCCAAATTCAGTGAGGAACTAGGTTCACGTAGTATCTTTCTATTATATCAAGATCATTTTCAATTGGTTTGTGACTTTTTATTCCTTTGTATGGAAGATATTCAAAAGTCTCACTTCTCAGGTTATCAGAAAAAAACTTGTAACTATCCTGACTATACTCACAAACTAAAGTTTATTCCCCTTCATTCTTGCAGCAAGAATGGCTTTAGCTTTAAAACTCTGGTTTTTATCTTGTAAGCAACCCTTCTGGTCTGTATTTAGACAGCAAACGTATTTTCTCTTTTCATGTATTTTACTTGGCTAATGGAAATATGTTCCTTGAATCTCCCTTGTAAGACAGTCTCTCCTGTCCCCAGCCATTCCAGATTTTTTATGTACATCTTCTAATTGAATTAATCGTTCTTGAATAGGGACACAAGAATTGCTTGCCATATTTCAAAGAAGGCCTTGCTTATACTTTCCTGTTAGCTTGAACTAATATGATTCACTAGATCTTTGTTCATGTTTATATCATGGGAGCATGTTAATTTAATTATCCTATGATGAGCTATTATATCCAGGTCATTTTTCCTCTGCTGTTACTCATAAATGAGGATTCACATCTTATAGCAAGAATTCTTTTCATTAGAGCAAGTGCATGAACTTGCACTTCATACTTCACATTCTTCATTGTCCTTTACTCATGTCACGATCTCTAGTCTCTTGCAATTACCTTGACCCTCTTCCATTTTGACTACTCCTCCCAAATGTATTACCAGAAAATCTCCTTACACATTCCCACCTTTTATGCCCATGTCATTGATGAATACATTTATATGAGAGCAGCTCTAAGTGTAGTCCTTAAATAACCTCCCTACCAGCACAGCCTCATTCAACATCCAACAGGAGTTGTTGAGTTAACCCTGCAGCCAGGTATTATCTACCATACTTATCTTGTTCTCACTCTCAGCTTCCTCAATTTCTGTTTTAGTTTCTCATGTAATACTACATCAAATGTTATGCTGATATTCAGTCAGATTAAATTTTCTTTCTTTCCATTGCTTATAAAAAAATCAGTCAAAAGAGTCTTACACAACATAGTCCATAAATTAATGTAAATTGTATCCCATTTTCACCTAATCACTATGTTTTAATGAGCATTTCCTAAAAAATCTCTTCTACATTTACATAATCATAAGCTCAAACAAACCTCATTCAAAAACTTGGGTCTAGAGCCTTTTTCTAGGGTCTTTTCCTCCTTTCTTAAGACAAATCTGTGACAAAATTTCTTTAATCAGAAACCCAAGTATGTACCAAATTCCAGACTGCATTACCTCAATGCAAAGACAAGGTAGTAGCTGAGAATACTTCAGAGAAACAGATCTAAAAGATTCCTTTCCTTTTATCTGAAATGAAAAAGATAGTCATGAATCCAGGACTATAAATGACTTTTAATAAAGCTAAATGATATAGAAGTAGAAGGCTATTTCCTATAACTATGACCTTAATGAGCATTGCTACTTAGAAGTCACCCCCCACCAGTTCAACACAGTGCTGTGAGCTTTAACTCACCACAGCAAATGCCCCCACATCTTCACAGGTAAACCATTTGTGGCACAGGCGAACGTAATAATCTTGATCCCGGGGAAAGTTGGATGCATTCACTGTTATAAGTTTCCTTGCTCTGTCTACATTATAATCAAACTTTCCAGCTGAAAAATAAAATTCAAGCATTAAATTATTACATCTGGTTTTGTTACTTTATTATTTCTATTTTATTTTTCATTTACAAAAAAAAAGGTACAGAATGTATTTTGTAACTTGATGGAACTTTATTATTTCTATTTTATTTTTCATTTACAAAAAAAAAAGGTACAGAATGTATTTTGTAACTTGATGGATATGAAATTCAACTTCTATGGACTGTTAACTAGAATATTTGAAATTATTATTTTTTGTCCTGATATTCTTCAAGTTATTCCTATTTTATGAGATTTAATAATTTTCTTTCAATATTATTTAGTTTTTAAATAGCACTTGCAATACTACTAATTTTACTTCAGCCTTAGTACTTGAAATCTTAAAAGTGCATTACATTTACACAATAATAATACTATAAAAGCTGATTAAACAAAGATTGAAACTTTATTACATACAGAATATGTGTAACTGTGGTAGACAAATGCAGTATGTGGGGAGATATTTTAACTTTTTTTTATATTCATGGGTATGCCAAAATCAGGATAGCAGTTTGGCAAATTAGTTGCAACCTATTTATGAGGTCTTTTTATAGAGAAAACATAAAACCAGTAATCCAAAGTGCACAAAAAGGACACAAATCTATTTCCAAAAGTTTAAGTATTAAATAGGCTGTCATTATCTTTATCCGCTACCTAGCATTTCCAAGTCAATACAAAGAAAATAATTTTTCAGGGCATGACCTATCAACTACATGGTAATTCTAAGTAGTGGTAGTTGGAAATATTTTTTTTTTTCCCCCCTGCTTATTTAGGTATGAAAAAAATTTCATTGTATAGGTCATCAGAAATATCTCTCAGCTCTAAGTTGCATAGCAGATCATCTCACCCAAACAAGCTGGAATGTATTTTCCCACATCACTGTTTCTGCAATCTGCAAAACAGAAGCCAGAGTTGCTACTTAATTCATATAACTGAGTAAATAAACTGCCAAATTATCCAACAGCTGCCCAACAGGAAACTTATCTCTTATTCCCTTTTTAAAGGCAGATTTACATACACTTCTAGATAAACAGCAAAAAAAGAAAAGTACTTTTCCCACACACACAGATTATATCACAATATGCCTTAAGGAACTATCTCCCCAGTGCGGGCTTTCTACTGCGAAACCTCATCAGCAGTTTAAGGCATCAATCTAAGCTATAACACTGCACCTCTTTACCTATTACCTAACGACTGTGTATTTTTGCTATTCTGACTCCAAGCTTAGAAAGAAGCACCCCATCTTGCTCACAGAGAACTTACCAGAATTAGAATCCAGGCAACGCTTTCAGGACTAACATCTGATATTTTTATCTCCAAAACTTAGCTCTTGATTTAAGAACACTAAATCAGTTTTTAATGTGCTGGCTGCTGTTTTCACTTCTCCTTGCATAACTCAGTATTAGAGCAGCCCTGTGCTCTCATTTCCCCACAAAGCTCTTTTCCACAGAGAAATATTTCCTATTTTCATTTGTTCACTCACCCTTCTAAAATGTCTTAAAACTGGGGTATATAAAACGGTATTTCCCCCCATCTTTATTCACAACATACATATATGTTTCAATAGCGAATCAAGATTCATCAAGAAAATGAAAGGCTTTTTAAGCACAAAAAAGCTTTACCTAAATGAAAGTGTGAAGCTGTGTATGAAGGATGACACTGTACCAAGGGGGAAGGACAAGAGCCCCCCATCCATGGGCCCTGGAGATGGGAAGGCAGGACAATCCCAGGCATTAGATTGAACAAGGGGTCTCACGTCCTTGTTTTGCACTTAAGTCCTCTGGCCACACTGTATCTTGGTTGGACCATGGTGCTGAATGTATTTTTTGCATGCACATGGCATAATTTGTAAAAAATTTGTAGGCGCTTTACCCCAGAAGATAAAGTAGCATGGAAAAATGCTACCTTATCTTTTCCAGTTACATGTAAACAGGCACTAGAACAGCTAGTTAATGAAATTAAAAATCAATTTCTATAGACTTTCTTATTAAGCTTTCCTCAGCCTCTGAAACCACCCATGGCCCAACCATGCAGAGAAGCAGAGGTTCCATCTTGCCCACAGACAGCACATAGGGCAGAGAATGAGCACATGCCAATCACAGGGAGGCCAACTGCGACAAATGCTTAGTGTTGTTCAGTTTTCCCTGTATTTCTAGATATAAACTCTGGTTTTTATAGCAAGTCGAGACCTTTACTTGCACACAAAAAAAGCACTGAAATGTAGACGAAGACTGGTTCTGACTTACACATTCTACCATCTGTTATGTCAGTGAATCCTAGAACATCATTTGGATTTGCTTTTGCCTTTGCATTTTTTGCTTTATTTTGGTTTTTTTCTTTAACGTTTTTGAAACATCTTGTTTAAGATGTTTTCCTACCTTCAACATAGTATTCCTGACTCAGCTTGACTTCACAGTAATTTGGTACTGTTTTCATGGTCACATAGATGTGTTGTGCTACATTGACTTCAATACAATTGAATTGTACGTGTACCTGTTTAAAATATTTATAAAATCAAGTTCATGCATGATTTCCAGATACAAAAAAAATCATTGGTTAACAAGAGTTAAGCAAGCAATATTCTTTCTTCATATTTATTCATATTGACAAGCAGCACTAAGCAGTCTCAGACACGGCAGCATTAAGACTGTAAAAGAAACAGATACAATTCAATAAAAGAATTTAAAAGAGTATCATCATTTCTAATCCAAGATGTTGCTATCTTCTTCACTTTCAGAAATACAAATATCTACAAGATATCAAATAATCCTAAAAGCATAGAAATACAGGTATTTAATGCTACCTGAACTTCAAAATCAGAAAGATCTTTCATACTACCAAGAGTCCCAGTCTGTAAGCATTTTACTAGCACAAACACTTGCAGAATGGGAAAAAAATTGTCTGTTTAAATATTTAGTGACAACTTCAGCAAATTTATGCATTACAATAACAGTTTGGGAGACAGAAAGTAGTTTAGGAGACAAAAGTTGAGGTCCAGTTATAGCATTCCCTCACAAACACCATTGAATATTAAGTTCCATATAGAGTTTCATGTTGAGTTTACTCCAAAATGAGGCTTTGCAGAGGCAGATTCCTGTGCTAAAAGGTACGTGGAAGTATAAAAATGGTGGAGAATTTAATTTCTAGGTTATAAAAGGGTGTTTTGTTACAGTGTTTCATTTGACAATGTTGAAGTGTACAGTTCATTGCAGTTTTTCACAAAGACAGTAAGAGAAGAAAATAAGAGAGATACAAAACATGCTTTCTTCCAAAGGCCTGTAAACATTTAAATGAAAAACAATCCTCCAAAATAAAGGAGTCTACCTTCTTTCCATTAAGCATCTTGCTTTTTTTCCTAGTGAATCTCACATTTACACACTGAGACTGCTGTGTGTCCAGTGAAAGAGAACATATTTCCAGCCCACGGACATTCTCTGAAATGAGATGGGAACAGATTTCAAAAATATAATTTAAGCGTCTCTAAGAAAAAACAAAAAATAAATTAAAATATACCATATTGCAAGCATTCCTTTCAAGTGAAAGGGACATGTTTTTTATGTCTGTTAAAAAAGGGACATTATAGATAACACACATGGGGATAGAAGCAATGATTTGATACAGGTTGCTATAAATTAAAGATTTAATTATGCAAATTTTAACAATAGACCTATAAGCTCTGAGTGAAGCAACCAGGAAATATCAAAATGGTGACACAGTAAGCACATGAATGGCAGGGTGTTAGTAAAAATAGACTATGCACAAAAGGTTTGCGTGCTTTCATTTTATTTTAGTGCAGAACTGTAACTTCAGATGTATAAACTCTTACTTCTTTAGTTAGGGCAGTCACTCATGTCTGAGTTACCAGAGCAGACCAAATTAGTATGTGCATGTGCATGCATGCATGTCAGAACAAGAAAAAAGCAGCAATATGCTTGGGGCACTGGTAGAAGATAAGTAATGTGTATTATATTCGAAGTTAAAATTCATTTCTCTGGAATTCATTATCTCAAATGGCTTGAGAAGGGCCATGGCTACATCCTGTTTCGTAGTAACATGCTTTTGAAAAAACTATTTTTCTGATACAATTACATGAAAACAGCTTGGACACAAATATTACCATATGGAAAAAATTTGGCTGAACAGCCATAAACAAAAAGTAAACAGAAAGGGCACAGTAGCAAAGCTGATTCCTACCATCCAGACTCAGAGTTCCTTTAATGTTTAAATGAAGAGAGCATGGGCTTCCTTGGACACATTTCATCACTGTTGATATTTTCATGCTTTTCAGTACCATAGAAGATAAAGATGCAGGAGCATCACGGCAGAAGCTGTTAAAAATGCCACCTGCAAATGCAAACACAAAGACAAACCTCATTGTACACAGGATATCTAGGGGAGAGAAGGCACCAAAGGTGGAGCTGCAGCTCCTCTGAAATCAGTAGGAAAAACACCATTGACTTCAGAAAAGCCAGTACTTTATCCACGACTTTCACATGGCCAGCATCGCTGCTTGGCTTCACTAGCAATGTAGGGGATTTGAAAGAACTACATTACAGATGAAGTTTGATAATAACTGACTGGGTTGAGGGAAGTGTTAACCCACAAGAGGCAGCAATCACACTTGTAACAGCTGAGGTAAGCAGAACACACCCGGACTAATAGAGTTTTTAAATAATCAGACCTGCTGGATCGTGGCTAAACTAATAGTTTATTTCAACTTTTTTCAAAATCATCACCTGTATATTGCAAGCACTCTTATAGGTAGTATTTTAATTTTAGGATTTTCTGATGGTCCCAATTGCTGTTAAAATATCACTTTCACACAAGAGGGCACCATTGCATTCTTAGTCATGGAAAAATCCCTCACACCTACAGGATTTCCTTCTGTTTTAAACCAGATCAGCAAAAGCAGATTTAATATTATCCAGTACTTCTTCAAGACACAGAACACAGTAATAAGTAGGCACAAAACACAGCTACTATGTCTCATCTTATTTCCCTATGGAAATTTAGTCATTCCAAAGCCTTGGGACATCAGTTTGCAGAGCCACCTTCTGTAGGCTAGTGTAAAATTAAAAAACAGTGTTAAGGCACCATCAGTTTGTAGTATTTTGCCTCTTTTGACTTCTTAAGCTGCCCTACACAAAAATCAGTTATTTATTTATGAGTATATGTTGATACAGTGGATTTAATCCCCAGTGCAATCCTCGGTCTTCTCCACTTCCATTATTTGTAGACTCAAAAATTAGGAGTTCAAGAAACTACCATAACAAATAGCCAGGGAATTAGGTTTTGTACTTTGGCTTTGTTGTATGCAATGCAGCACACCCCTTTTTAGTGTAACTATATTACAGAAATGTCTTTGAAAAATTTCTTAACCTTCTCACTTCAGTACATAGCATGAAATTTAAAAATCAGCCAAGTAAAACAAAGTATTTCATTGCACATTCTTCTTCCCCTGGTGAGAGCCTGGAAGAAGAAAAAAAAATTGACTCATATTACTCATACTGCTTAATATGCTCCTAGAAGGATTTCAACTAGTATGAAAAGTATGAAACAGCAGTGCCACAATACAGTTCTTGCCATAAAATTCAGAATAATGCTCTTAATGAAAATCATCAAGAAAGGGTGCTTCCTTCAATGTCTAACCAAGAACTGTTGTCAAGTGTGGATGCCCACTGGCTCACATGGAAGACACATCCACAGTTCTCACAGAAGAAAGGGAGGATATGGAGGAGGAGGAGGAAGGGCAAAGCTTATCCTTACTTATCCCTCCAACCCTTCCAATGAAGGAAAGTCCTCTAAATTTAAAGACTGGAAGTGTATTAAACCTGAACAGGACCTCTTTCTGTCTTATGACGTTCTCAATTTCAGAGTCCAGTTGCAGCTGAAGCCCACTGTCAAGGATCAGATACTGATACTGAAGGGCATGAAGACAGACACATAAATGCAGCACCTTGGCTTGAATCCATCAGGACTTAAGTGCCCTCACACTTAGTATGAGGAGAAATAAGTCCTGAATGATACATATAAAAAGTCAGAAAGGACTAACACTTCATACCCAAACCTCCACTACATTATCTTGGGTTTGTGACATTAAGCATATTTTGGAAGCAACAGGATATGCTGATATGAACCAAGTGGAAAAGAATGGGAAAACAAGGTCACTTTACCTCAACTGGCAGTAGGTCAACTCTCAATTATTCAAAGAAATATTGGCAACAAGAGAAGACAATTTATGCAAACCAAAGAAAAAACACAGATCACTCAAAATATATGAATAAGGCTTTAAGAGCAGTGGAGTACATTGACATTTGACGAATTTATAAACTTTTCCACAGAGATGAGGCAGCCCTAAGAAGTACAGGAGCCAGATGTGAATACTATATTCCATGTTCCAAGAATGGGTGATGTAATAATCCTGAAGGTATCTCAGGATGGAAAGTTATGGTACAACACCAAATCAATCTACCTATAATTAATTGGAAGGTTATTATATTGCAGAACTATCTGATAACTATTAGTAATAATGTGATAGGTGATGAGTAGTTTTAGCTCTGTCTCTTTGCTCAAAAAGAAATTTTCTTGACTACACCATGAGACAAGCAGTTGTGGATACCTAGTGGTATCCAGGAGAAACTGTCTCTGCTTAATTCCTTGGTTGTTGGTGCAAATTTCTTGATTCAGGCCTATAATCTTGCCCATCCCTATGTTTGTGTAGAAATTAAGGGAAGAACAATGTATATGTATGTGCATATACATGTATAGTAAAAGTTGAGAGTTCTTTACAAAGTATTCTGTTTGGGTGCATTTGACCATATTATTTGACCCTATTTATTTTTGGGGGAGATTTTCGTGACTTAATTGAATTTGGTCCTTAGTTATTACTGCCTGAGGTATGATATCATGAGATGTCACAGAGCTGGTATTATCTCTGGAGAATTCTAAGTCAACCTAGCTGCATTACTGACATTGAATCAGCATCAGGCAGATGCACAAACACAGATTTAGGGACTACTGTCCTTCCAACAGCAGAGACACTGTTCTCCTTGATCATAGTTTCTACCTTCAAACTGAGAACAAATATGCAATACACTGAACAAAATGAAGTTATGTTTCTATTTCTGATTTTTTCCCATTAATTTTATGATACATTTTGAGAATTAAGAAAGATGTTGCAAAACTCATTTCTAATAGTTTAAATGAGTCATATTATGCATGAGGATATTAGTTTTGGATCACAATAAATATGGGATATAAGGAAGACCTAACAAAAAATAATTTTCATTGTATAAATCATCATAGCATGAGACTCATTCCTGACTAATTCTTCAGTAAACTTTTACTCTATCATCTTTTAATCCCCTCTTAAGATACTTTCCTCTGGAAGGTAGCCCATTTTCCTTTTTGCACAAGTAGTTCTATCTATACCCCAGAAGACCTGAAGATACATCGTGCTACACAAACCACCTGCTGAGTAAATCCTGCCTAAACTTTCTGTTTATGAATGATAGTTGTAATTAGCCCTATATGAGAGAGGGATTGTTGCTTTAATGAAAGGTTCTTTAAAAAGGAACATGTATAAGCCTGGGCATAAAGAAACCAAGTCTTATTATTCAGCATGTAGACACTTTCCTTGTATTTTTGCCATCAGCTCAAACACAGGAGATTTTTTTTTTTAATCTGAGGATGCAGCAATCAACCCAGAACTGTCACGACAACAAATCACACCTTATGTACAGCTGGATAATAGAAGCCAGAGCTGAGCAATGAATACGCAATAGAAATGATTAGATGGATAATTCGAAGCCTCAGGCAAGAAGATGAAATTTGAGAACAGGATTAAAAAAAAAAAAAAAAAAAAAAAAAGGCAAAGAAAACCTATTAATAACAAGCCTGGGCCAACCCAATAGAAAATCCTAACTGGTTTTTTTGTTGGGTTTTTTTTTTTTTTGTCTGACATGTCTTCCCTATAAGAACTGTAAGAATCTGAACTAGTTACAATACTGACTGCGCTAAATCTGTGAGCATAATTAAAGCACACTAGAATTGCTTCACTGGCACATCATTCCATGAGTATAAATTACAGTAATAGTTCAAACCTATTTGCATATGGTTTATCATAGTATCTGCTGCATCTGTTCATTAGGATTATTCAACAAAATTCATAAACAAAGTAGATATGTTCCAAGATAACTACATGGTGCACTTCAGTTAATAAATACCCAGATTTACCACTTGAAAGTACTTACAGCAATTATGAAATTGATTAAATTTCAGACTTACAGCCTCTCTTTCACAATAGATTGTAATGCACAGTAAATTAGAAGGGTTTCACCATTTTATGTTCAGAAAATATTTCAGACTTTCAAGAATACTGAATAACATGGTGATATACTGTGCCAAATACATTTTCTGAAAATGTAAGAATTTTTTAACATAACTGATATTTTGACATCAATGTCTGGACATATTACAGTTAATTTCAAATACTACAGTAGTTCACAGAATAGTAGTCTAGAGGGGAAGAAGGCAGGATCAAAGCTATATTTCCAAAGACTACTGAGTTGGATGCAAATTTTAGGAAATAAAGTCACCTTTTTGTTGCAGCTAAAAGAAATTACTACTACAAAAGTCCCCTACTCTACAATTAATGTCTTTCAAGGTAATTTTATATTAAGTATTAAATAACGAAGAGAATTTATAATAAATAGAAAAGGAAGTATGGAAATGAGCGTACACCCATTGTTGCACAAGTGAATCAGGATGAAGAAAAAAAAAATGTTTTCTCATCACCCATGTAAGGCTGAATCATCCTACATGTTACTTGTATTAAAGACAACTGATAGGTCATTTTCAGGCAGCATTGAAAAATCTACAAGGAGCTTCACGTACATATTCTTGAAAGATTAAAATCTTTAGTTTACAAACCCTTCAGTGCTCAAAATCTGTATCCAGTTAAGAGTGAAACATCTCGCTTATGCTTATGTGCATCATCTGCGTGTCTCTGCCTCAGGGGTTGGACCAGATGACCTCCAGAGGTCCCTTCCAACCTCAACCAGCTGTGATTGTGGTCTGAGTAATTCTGGTAGTCAACAGAATGGGACAACCCCTTTCACCTCCCTCCCAGCACATAAATCATCTTGTCCTAAAATGGAGGGAATGAATCACTACCTCGTGGTACCTGTGAATCTCCTCTATCTAGATCTGCATTTGTGTAATACTCACCATAGATTTTAACTCATAACCAATAGAATTGCAGGTGTCCTTCCCTTTGAGACCAGAGCTGGAAGGTTTGGTTTCCTCAGCCTCTACTGCTCAAGGACACGAAGGCACGCTTCAGTTTGCAGAGCAAGGCACAACACTCCTGGTTCTTCTTCTACCTTCCACATAGTTTGTGTAACTAGCCACTCAGATGCCTAATTCTCATTCACAATCCTTGAACCAGTCACCAAAGGTTCACTCTGTTCACCAGTAGAAGGCTAAAGACTTTTATAGGTGGGACTTTTAACTGCATCCCTTCCACACACATGTTCTTCTGTCCACCCCAACACGATCCCATAAATGCCATGCATTCAGAGCAAGGACTCATGACAGCTGACACTCAGACATTCAGCTCTTGCCCCACGCCACAGCATCAGCATCTCGCATGCTTGCAGCTCAGCATCACATCTTCTGTCTGTCTGTGTACTCTCTGCCACACAGGTCCAGGAAAGGCACTGTGGAGACAAGCCGTGCTCAGAGCTGTACCTCCAGCTAGGACTGTCCTCTCAAGAGGGACTGTCTGCAAAGCTGCTGCCTTGTACTTCCCTGCAAATGACTGTGTGCCCTGGAGGAGTGATTGATGGAGGCTTCAGAGTCTAGGTAATTCAAGATCCTGTATTATTACTATAGGCAAGAGGAAGAACAAGCAGCAAAAACATGTGAAATGACTAAGCAGTGACTATCTGTGCTAACGAAATTTATAAAGCAATTGTCATTATTGCCAATTATTTATCAAAACCTATCAATTTCCAATGTTTTGTACAAGAAAACTGGTGGCAAATACCTTGTCACGACAGTGATCTTATATCATTAAGATAGTGGATTTATTACCTTTAATAAATTATCTTTCAAAAACAAACATTGTAAAAATGTGAATGACGGGTACTCACCAGAAGGTTTGCTTTTACAATGAATACCCTGCAAACAGAAACAAAATATTTTAAAAGCTAGCAATACAAATAAATATTGCTCAATCATGGTACACAAAATAAACATATCTTAAACAGGTAATCACATTCATAGTTCACAACAGAAATAATTTTCAAATACAGTGAAAATGCCCACCACTACTGCATATGGCAGCCTGATATGTGTGGGGCCACAAGATCAGCATTATCCTCATTTTCATGTATTCCTACTGAGGTGTGTCATTGTTGTAACAAGTGTAACAGTTCCATCAAATACAGACATCATTTTATCAGGTACCTCACTGACCAATAGCTTATATATTGTTTCATTAAACTTTACAATGGATTGCTTCATACCAGGGCAAAGAAACCCAGTAAATTTTTAATGGAAGATGTATAGAACACTGTTGAATATTATATGATTTTTAGAAGATCCCACTAGAAAGAAAGTATTATGATAATTGCAAATGAAGTTTAGAAATAGGACTTGCATTTTTATTTTGGAGATCTGGTTCAGAAGACTGAAAATAAAATTACTCAGGCACAATACTTATGTTCAAGTGGGAAAGTGTCTTTGTAAGAGGCAAAGTGAACCTGGCACTGAGATTTTAACAAGCTTCTAGCTATCTTTCAGAAGACTACATTCATTTTCCCAGTAAAATAAACACTTAACCACACACTAAAATTCTGCAGAGTACAAAAATAACAAATCTTGTTTTGACTGCTGTGCATGACATTATAAAGAAAAGCTATTGCTTAGCCAGAAAGTACTGTTTCCTGCTGTTCTGGCATTCAAGTTTCTGGCATAGCCCTTATACCAGTATTCTTTTGCATACAGAATATACGTTCCCATTTTCTTTCCTTTAAAAACAGTGTCCTATTGACAGCGATACTTTCATCACACCCACAAAAGGAGCAGGCACCACCCTGTCTCCTCTGCTCTCAAACTGTACAGCAGCTCTCAATCCTTTTAAAACATTTTATGATCTTGTCAGCTGGCTAACAATCTGAGTTTAGATCCAGCAAAAGTCTTCTGGTGGACATTTAGAAGTTCTCAAATTGTACACAAACACAGAGAGTGCAGCCTGGGTAAGCAGTACCTCATCATAATAATAACCCTTGCTTGGTGTTCCTTGAGGCTTTCATCCACAGGGAATTCTGTCCTCCTCAGAAACACAGCTGTAGAGCAAAGCCATATTATTGCTACAGGTGAGAAATGGCAGCATGTTAGCTCCCCCATGGAGCTGCCTAGGTTACCTGAAAGGTTTTTCATCTGCCCTTCATCCTGGCTTTTAATTGGAGCCAGATAAGCTCCTTTTTTAAAGGTGGCCTTTGCAAAACCAGTGACCACTATCTAACCTGTATTAGTTCCCATCCTTCTGTCCTTTTCACGCTTCTATTTTTTAATAATCACTTCTGGGTGTAAGTTGTCATCTTTTACAATTGGCAGTTTGTCACTATGACTCACAAAAGTGCACATACATAGGACAGGCATGGTCATATACTTTCATAGACTGAAGATTATAAAAATTACTTGTGACATTGTTAAAAATATTGCTTTAGCTGCTTCTACAGCATAATACATTGACACTCAGAGAAGTAGGACCTGTTGTGACAAGACAAGAGGTAATGGTTTTAAACTAAAAGAGGGTAGATTTAGATTGAACATAATGAAGACAAGTTTTACAATGAGGGTGGTGAAACACTGGCACAGGTTGTCTGGAGAGGTGGTGGATGATGCATCCCTGGAAACATTCAAGGCCAGGCTGGATACAGCTATGAGCAACCTGATCTCCCTGGTCCCATCCCAAGATGTCCCTGCTCTTTGCTGGGGAGCTTGACTAGATGACCTCTAAAGGTCCCTTCCAATCCAAAGCATTCTGTGATTCTACAAGGGAAAACAAACTTCTTTACATAACTCTTCTAAAAATAGAATACTTATATTTCAATGCTATTATCATTTCCTCAAATCCCCCTGAAGAACTGAAAAGTGTGACTGGTAAGACCTAACTTCTGCTATAAAATGTCATAGAAATATTTGTTATTTATTAATTACTTCTGCCCACCCCCCTCCGTTCCCCTCCCCAAAACAGCTTCATTGGTATTTTGCTGATTCTACCACTGTACATTCATTAATAGAAAGAAGACTATAGCTTTCTGAATTATTCAGGGCAACACTAAATCAATAGAAGTGGAAAATGCCAGCTCATGTAAAACTGTTGCAATTTTAACTACTGTATCAAAGTCCTAATTTTGAATTATTTCTAACCAAATCCTGCAGAAGTATGCTGAAGGACAATTTGATTTCAGTGTCTTTACTTGATGCTCTCCATAGCCCTAGGGAGTGGAATAGACAAATATACAAATTGACTGCAAAAAATCAAGTAAGTAAGTTAGGAAGCTCACTTTCTTAGTGCAAAAACCTAACAGTTGGATCAACTAATTGCTCAGCCGTTACATACTGGAAGACATTAATCTCTAATGAGGCTGGCAATTTAGAAAATTACTTCCATATTTTTAACTTCCCATTTTGCAGCCAGACTATTGAAAATATTAGGTGATCTGACAGAGTTCCCAATTTCCAGTCAGAATTTCTTAGAACAGCACCTTTAGACTAACTTCTCTAACCATTATTTCTGGCTACTCTTATAGGGCAAAAAAAATACATTAAAAAAAATACATTAAAAAAAATCAAGATCCAATTGAAGTAAACAACAAAAATGTCACAAAACTCAAGAGGATTCAGCCTTTTACTTAAAGAAGGTCAGTGTTTTGGAGTCACTGTTATTACATCTGAAAAATGGAAATGGTAGGTAAATTAATTATATTACAAACATGGGGGGCAAAAACCCAAAACACCCACTTCTGTGATTGTGGGATGACACAGAAATCCTTTTATACCTTCTAGTTTATACCAATTAGTTACTGATTTTCAATATTGCTCAGAAAAATCCTGTCATCTGAGCTCTTGCAAGTATTTTATCATCTTTTCTACAGGAAAAAAAAGAAACATATCCTTCAGTAACTTTTGTTCTGGTAGCAAGATGTTTTGTCATTCTTGGGTACTTTATTTTGTACTGGGTGAGGAGATGTTGGGAAGGTTTACATAAATAATCAAATATTTGCAAAACACTTGCCAGTTACAGCAACATTTGGTCACAGCTCAATTCCTTTTTTTTTAGTAAGTGTTTCTTTTTATTGTACAATACCAAGGGGGTGGGGGTGGTATTTTCTTTTACAATCACTTTGCAAAATAGTCCAAAGAGACCATTTGTCTGAAAGAAGAACTCAAATGAATTAACCAAGTTCCTCTCCCACTTTCTATACCTTTTGTTTTCAGGAATTTTCAGTGATGAGTGCAATAGAAAAACATAACACACTAAAACCAGAATGGAAATTTTCTTCCCTTTTCACAAATGCCAAGGGCATCTTTTATGCAAAAATAAGATCCTGAACATGACAGTACATTTTTGCTCCTATACAGAGAGCATCTTCGATGCATATCTTCTTTGGCAAAGAGCCTAAGCAAAATATACTTACACAATGCACAAACAGTTAGGGATTTTCCTATTTCTCTAGGGTTTTCCCCATTTGTGGTATTACTCAACTGTAGCTAGAGGTTATCTGAACAGACACCACCAACGTGCAGCATTCTGAATAGAAGGTGTGGTGCCAATTTTTTAGCTAGCACAGCAATTTCTGCTCAATCTAAGCCAATTGTAATATCCATTGTTTTGTCTAACGACTGTAGAGAAGAAAGTGAGATCAACAGAGGAAGACTTGGATTAGGGGGGCAGAGAGAGGGTTTTCATGAATTAAAATTGCCAAGGAAAAGAAAAAAGATCAGATCTGCTTCCCATTTCCTCTCATATCTCCAGGCACTGAATCAAGTGCAGAATTGTGGAAATTCTTCCCTGGATGCTCTGTCATGCAGGAAAGAGCATGAGGAAAATTTGTTTCCATAGTCTACCTCCCAGCTCTGTTGTACCTCATTCACAGAATAGCTAGTGGAACCTCTTCCACAACTCTGTAAGGAATAGTAATATACCTGAAAATTCCTTAAAATGTATTTTTTAATATGGACCGGATTCTCAGACACTTAATATTCATTCATTCAGGTATCTACATTAAAGTCAGTGAATGTAGTGAAGTTTCCCACCCTTCTGAGAGATCCTCAGTGGCAAAGCTATTGCCTACACTTCTACTTTAGGTTCAGTTGCCAGAGAGAAAAGAACATGACCATATTCTGATGTTTCCATCTCTTGCAACAATTTCTTTTCTTTGACCACTATTAGAAGCAAGCATGGGACATGCATTCTTACAACACAGGGGAAGGGTGGTTTTGCAATACCAGATACTCAAATTGTAGACAAAAGGCTGATAAAGATGATTAATTTAGTCATGTTCTTTTTTGATTTCCAGTTGAGAGGGGACACTGCACAAATCCATCTTATTCTGCACACAAATAGAAAGAATGTTCCAGATCACTGGGTCTAGTCCCCTGATAACCCCAGGTACCATATCACCTAATCCTTTACAAAAACTGGTGAAACATCATTTCAAAATCTGTCAGGCTTTCATGTGCACTGCTCCAACAGTCAAGGCTATTACAGAAGTCCTACTGTCTGCCAGCACCAAATCTTTTGATTTTTAACATGAATACAACAATGGTTAGCTTGACTTCTGTTTGTACTCATTATCTTTTCACTTAAATAGGTGCTTTCTACCCTGGAATTTACTTTTCACTTATCTAAAACCGGTAATATACTTTTTCTCAGCTTTTTTGTGGGACTGTAAAAGCCAAGCTCTTTTATTCTAATAAACCACGTTTTCTTTCTTACCATCACCCTTCTCAGCAGCTACTTCTACTTTAATGTATCTGTCCAAATGGAGTCACCAGAACCACCTACAGCTCTGAAGACACTAGGGTTTATTTGGTGCCTCTTAAAGTTGTAATAACCTTTGTCTCAGTTGGAAGCACCACAACCATTCCATATCAGCAGTTATCCTTGAATACAGAGGGGGAGCTACTGTCCATGTAAGCAATCCAACAGCAGCTTTCTTTTCTCCAGCTGCTCACCCAATTCAGTTCAGGGAGGGAAGAGCCTCCAGGTGCTGGACCATCAGAGTCCTCAATGATTTCTCATGGCCTCTAGTGAAAAACCTGACAATGTCAATGTGATCTCAATCACCTTCATAAGGAAAAGGTCTCTGACCTGTCACAGTCAAAGTTATTTATATCTACACCATTTCAGAACTTTGGATGGAAACAGAGAGGATTCAGAGCTGTATCATAAGCTCCACAGACTAACAACAAATCACTGTGATTCCTTTTGCAGAGACATTCAGCCCCAGAAACTATATAGGGAGAACTTCACAAAAGGAAACAAATGAGTATGTTTTAGGTTTTTCCAGACCTGTTTTCACAGGTGAAAGACATAATGACTTTGCACTTTAGACATCATTGGTGCTAGTGGGGATTGGAACTTTTCTCATTGTATTCTTATAAAGCTAGCAGCTGTATGTATCTCACCAACTGTAAGAAGAACTCTTACAGTAAAAGAAAATGTTAGAATTTTCAGATTTCAGAAACAATTTTTTACAGTAAAAGAAAGCACAGTGATAACATAGTGATTCCTGTCCCTCTAAATCATGGTCAACTATCTATACATAAGAAAGCACATTAATGGAAATGGGGGAAAGGAAAAATAATAGATCTCCAGAACACATTTGGCAATTGAGTAAAATTGTGGCTATATTTAGCAAGAACCAGAGGAATTGCAATGATTAATACACATAATATAAATATTTAAAACTGCCAAAAATTCACAGTTAGTACTGCTGATAAAGTGTCCTCAAAAGATCTTTTCTGAAAAGGACCATCTATATTTGTTTTGAAATCATGTGTAATTGCTGTCATTGCCAAGGTAAAACTATCTTACCAATAATACTTTTCTATTTTTGGCAAACCACAAGGTTTTTCTTCAACTTTTACTGGCAACATGGTGATCAGATACATGTGAGCAGTGTGCAGTGGGACTAGCTAAGCAGTCATAGATGGATACATTTAGATTGTTATCCATGCAGAAAGGAAATAGGCACCTGAACTTATGGCAAAGCATTATTTTGGACTACTTTGAACTACTGTTTCTAAAAATGCACCAGGATATTGCTGGATTTTTTACAGAATGCTAAAAGCAAAACATCTGAGTCATGCCTACGCATTATCCAGCTCTGATATTTTCTCTGTGTGTTCCAAGCTGAACAAATCTCATCTCATCACATTAATACAGTGTTGAACCTGAGAGGATAATTACTAGTGAGAAGTGAGGTATCAAGCTCAGGCTCAGCGCAGTGCTAATGAGGTCACGCACTTTTTGGATGAGAGCTGGCTTGTGTCCAGCACAGCAAGGTAATGCCTGTCTGTGTTAGCGCTGTGTTGATGTGCTCTCAGCTCAGCAGTGAGCCGACCACGAGCAGACAGGGAGGAGATGATTTACCAAAGACTATTGGACACTCTTCAGTAAGACTTCACCGGGATCTAAAGCAGAGCCTGGCACCAACTGTCATTGCACAATCGCCCTTTTCACATGTACATGCAAAGGTACAGACCTTGACTTCCACAACCTGCTCCTTCTCATAAGGCCATCAGTTCCATCACAGCTTAGCAAGACCATGTGACTAACACAAAACTCTCAGCCCCCTTGGATTTTTTTCCTTCTGTTTACCTACTACTAGCCCAGTATAACAGAGATTTCTCTTTTCCAGGCAGTATGTGTTTGCTCCTGCACTGTACTGATGCAGAAGAATCCTGCTTCCATATTTTAACTCCACTGTCCCATATGTTATCAGGACTGCACGTGGCATATAACATCTTCTGGCCATTATACGGTGGCTGCACAGCTGAATCCCTTTTATACAGCAGAACAACTGAAAGAGTTAGAAGCACAGTAATTCCTCAGAACTCTTGCTAGTGACATAAATTTATCCTGTAAGTGAATAACCAGACAAAACAAAATTGCTTTGAAGTCCCTCAAGTGGGAAGAATATTCCCCCTTCTACTTTTTTTTTTTAATTAATTTTTTTTTAAAATAATGTTGTGATACAAAAAGAACCTACACATAAACCACTTGCTTGGCAGTCCAAAATAAAAGCTGCCTGTTGTATGCTTCAACTCCAGGACTAGAAGCAGAATTTGCTTGAAGTAACTATGGGCTAACGTCTTTCTTTTAGAAATAAAAAGAACAAAAAAAAAAAAAAATTGTCAATCGTTTTTGATGTCATGTTTCCTAAAATATTAATATGAGTTGTTAAAAAAACAGAATAGCATACAATAGATACAGTAACATTAAAATGTACTTTGAACGCCATACCCTCAGCTGGTATAAATCAGCACCATTTCATACATACAGCGTCAAAAATATTTCAGACCACTCAGCTACTTGAAGGGAGAACTAATCCGCCAAATCAGCACTTCTAGTCTAACAATGAGACATGGACACTCTGACACAGCATTAATTATTTCAGTGACTGACTGGAGATCTCATACAGGGGATGACAAAATGGAATCAAAGAAACTTAGGGCAGAATGGGTCTCTGGAGGTCACCAAGGCCAGCCTCCTGTGAGAAGCAGTACAGTCACCAACACCAGATCAAGTCAGCCATTATTTTGGCTGTTTCTTGAAAAACTGAAGGACATAGATTCCACAAGCTCTCCAGCCAACCAAGGATATCACATGCTTTGAAGTTAGGATGGTATAATGATCTCTATAGCACAGAAAAAGCTACAAGAAAAAAGATCCCTCAGCAACGCTAACAGCACTAAGACTTGCAGTCTCAGAGATGACTCTAGAATCAGTGGGCAGTGAGATTGCCACAGGAAAGGAAAAAAGGGGAAAGAAAAAAAAACCTGCAGGAATTTAAGTGAAGATTATGAGAAGAGACCCTCCAGGACAGAATTGCTCCTCCTGCTGCTGAAGGCAATGGTTATTTCTTTTGGAAATGCATATTTTTATATTGGCCTGAAGATCTTTGTGTATTCCAGCTACTGTCTTCTCATATATTCCAACACTATTGCTCAGCAAAAAAAGAGGAGATACCTTGCTGGCCTGTTTTTCCAGCATGCTGGCATACACAGCAAAGCCCTCACTGCTTTGCTCTAGGCAACTATTCTTTGTATATATGTTTAGAGTCAGTCCCAGGAGCAGAAGAGTGCTCAGCTTTACATGTGACATTTATAAATGGAAAATGCCATCCTGCTCACTTTCAGAAATAGTGCAATACACTTTCCACTGATTTGAATGAACTTTGAATGAGATGCAAATGGGGATAAACTTTTTTGCCTGCTATGATCAGTTGACTCTGGCCAGACACCAGGTGCCAACAACACTGCTCTGTCACTGCCTTTGACAACTGGACAGGGGAGAGAAAATATAACAAAAGGCTCCTGGGTCAAGATAAGGACAGGGAGAGATCACTCAGCAGTTATTATCATGGGCAAAACAGACTCAACTTGGGGAAATTAATTTATTGCCAGTTAAAATCAGAGTAAGGTAATGAGAAAATACAAATCAAATCTTAAAGCACCTTCCCTCCCCTCCCTTCTCCATGGGCTCAACTTCCATCCCAGTTTGTCTAGGGACATCTCCTCAGCAGCGCAGGGGAATGAGGAAGAGAGGCTGTGGTCAGTCCATCACACATCTCTGCCACTCCTCTCTCCCCAGAGGGAGGACTTCTCATACTCTTCCTCCTTCCCCTGCTCCAGGACTGGGTCCCTCCCACAGGAGACAGACCTCCAAGAACTTCTTTAAGATGAGTCCTTCCCACAGGCTGCAGGTTTTCATTAACTTGTCCAGCACGGGTCCCTCTTTTTTCAACAGGGTGCAGTCCCTCAGGAGAAAATTGCCCCCAGAGGGTCACAGGTTCTGCCAGCAAACCTGCTCCAGCATGGGCTCCTCCTCTCTCCACAGGTCCTGCCAGGAGCCTGCCCCAGCACAGAATTCCCACAGGGTCCCAACCTCCTTCACGCATCCAGCTGCTCCATCAGGTGATAACAGAAATCTGTTATCTCAGAGGTGCTATCATGATCCTAGTGCATCCCTTCCAACTCAGCACATTCTGTGATCACTGATGGTCTTGACATTGGCCACCGGTGTGTCTCTCTTGGATCTGGCTGGTAACATTGGCTCCATCAGACATGGAGGAACCTTGGGGCAGCTTCTCAGAGAAACCACTCCAGTAGCTCCCCACCCCTGCTACCAAAACTCTGCAAACCCAATGCACCTGTACAAACTTCCCTTTTGCCTATGAGAAAAGGGTCACTTCTGAGTAAAGCAATTTCACTGTGAGAATTTTGCATTATTAGTGGTAGTGAAATAAAGCCAGAGTCTGCAGCCATTTTCAAAATTATTAAGTCAGTCAAATCTAAAAGACAACTTAGGTACCTGGAACATAATTTAAGCAAACCATGGTGATCTAGCCAAACACCATGATCCATAATACCCAATCAATTGCCACCCAACAGTAGAGGCACCTACAGTAGAGTAGTCTCAGATGGCAGTCCTGGGAGGCTACTGAGTTCCTGCCTATGCCCAATATCAGTTAAGGAATTGCTTCCATTAAACACAATGCTAAAGAGGCCTAACTGGCTCTAATAGTGCTTACTTGAAACATTCTAGCCACAGCAAAATGAGGAAAATCTTAGTACATTACTGTTTTTGAGCTGTATACTCAAAAATTTTTGAGAGAGATGATTATTTCCTAACTATTCATTTTTGCATTATTATCATGTCTGAAAGTCTGAATCCTACATTAGAAATTTTAGAGCGGAATCCCGACCTACATGCTTTTGCTCTCCTATCAAGAGCAACTAAAGCCAAAAACACCTTTTCTTGAAAGAAGTAGCAGTGTGAGTACATGAAAAATTAAAAAGCATTCAAAACTTGATGTGTAGAAAAGTCCTATTGAAAATATCTAGTGTCTATTCCAGCTGAAATGTTTGCAGTTTAATTGACAGAGAAGCAAGTAACAAATAAATTTGGAAATGTTAAGGAGAAATAAATTATCAAATACAAACCAAAAAACAATTACTTGAAAAGTCATTACATAATCTATTTCTCAAAATTTTTACTATTAAAATACTGTTTTTACTGAGGTAGGGGTATGAGGAGGGGGAACAAACTATGGAATAATCATATAGTTTGGCTTTATCTAATGTATCTTCCTTGTCCTGTAGCTGCTAAAGTTAGCAGAGTCCAATTAAAGGAGGCAAAGGTCCAAGAGAAGGGCTTACAAAGAGGCAGGATCCTACCAACTTTACAACAGCAGCATTGTTTCACCTGACCCTCCTGATCATGCTCTTGTCCCTAGAGGCAGCAGTAGTTCCTGGGAACGGCCTCAACTTAATAAACCCATCACTACCTTCATAGTTGCTTCACACTATGCCTCATTTTTAATGATAGCACTTACTCACTGAAAACCACCTATGCCACACATTCACCTAAAACAGCATATGTGCTTTTTGGCCTCTAAGTGACAGAGAAAATAAGCTACAAAGGCAGACTGAATGGTAACACAGATGTGACCATGCACTAAAAGTTATTCTATTAAATATAAATATAATATATTGAAAAGGAGGGAGAAAAAAACCAAAAGAACACATACTGATCAAAACTAATCAGGAAGCATCCCACTATAATGACAATTGCAAAACTAAATTTTAAAAAAACACAAACAATTAAAAGGTATAACATAAAGACATCAAAATTTGAAAAGTAATGGAGAAAACTCATTGCAGTAACAGAAGGAAGATCAGCAGGTCAGGGAGATGAGGAAGCAGGAAAAAGATCAAGGAAGTTTTCATACGTAGGGATGAAAGGGAAAAACAAAACTGGAGACAGTGAAAAAATCTTAACTGCAACAAATTCTATTTCCAAGAGAAGACAATGAATGCACCTCTAGTAGTGTACCATGTTGTTTATGTGATTCACACTCTCTGAAAACACGCAGACAAGTAGAGGCAATTTCAAGACAGTCAGTTTTCCAGAAATGATTGAAATTTACCACACTTATTCAAAGCAACTATGTTGAAACACTTCCCTGCAAGAGAAAGACCCACAGGTAATTTGCAAAGTAAAACTAAAACTCTCTTCATTTTTGCATAGACACTTCCTGAATGAGATTGCATGCCCTGTGCAGTTTTTATGGTGAGTCCCATATTTTGCATGCTGCAAGAACATACCATGCTATAGAGCAAAACTGGTCTTTGGCTCTGCTGACTGATCCAAAGGAATAAGCAAAATATGACTTGAAAGACCATCTACAGATCCTACAAAAAAGGATGAATGAATGAATGAATGAATGAATGAATGAATGAATGAATGAATGAAGAAATATTTCTCTTAGAAAAAAACCTTAAGATGTCATCTACTCTACATTTTTGTTTTAGGAAGAGTGACCCTTATTTGACACATATGTGACCTATATTAGATGGATCAGGGCTGTATTTTCTGAGTATGTGCCGAGATCTCTATAAGCTCTACAGGCCATTTATTCCAGCGCTCATCATAATTAGTTCCTGTGACTTTCCAGCTTATTAATGACCTCAGAAAATTCTGGCCCAGTGAATTCCTATGGTTGTGAATGCAGGGGCAGTGCTATATGTGTCTGTATCATATCTGAGTGTATATGAATTTACTGATTCTGTGATCATTCCTAGCCAAGTAGTTCAGAGCTGGTCTGGAACTTCCTCGGCAACACGCTGCAGCTTGGAGCATATTTTCTGCTTTATGTTTTTAAGATGGCAAATAATATCCGGATTTTCAAAAAGTAGCCAATAAATGTTAACCAAAATCAGGGAAAAAAAAAAAAAAGGAAGTTCTACAAGGAAATGTATTTTTCTGACAGTATGAAAACTACTATGGAAACATATGGAAGGTATATGAAATCTAGGGATCTCTTGTGAGGAGGATTGGAACTTCAAATGTGGATTCCTGGTTTGAACAACCACAGAGACACAACACAACATGTAAGAATTCATAGCTCCCAGAAATGAAATGATTTTCAGAGATAGGAGGAAATTCCTGTTTTAAGTCCAATTATATATCTATCTATCCAGGAGCAAGGCCTAGCTTCTCAATGCTGAGCCAAAAAAATCAGGAGAGTATACAAAGCTATCCATAGAAAGAAGCCTTTTAAACCTCTTTTTGGTCCTTCTCATTTTTTATCATCCCTAGTTCTCTCCTTACACAGGCGTTCTGGTAGGAGAGGAAGAATAGAACAGTATAAACAGACATGGCAGTGTAATAGCATTGTCAGCTCCAACAACTGAATGATTTAAGCTATTCCTAGACCTTACTGCAAGAATTACAGCTAGGTCACACCATATCATCTCGTTTAAGCTATTACAGCTCCTAAAAAAATCTGTCCTACCCAGATTTGATCACACCACAAGTAACTTTCCAACTGCAAAGCAGTAAGACAGCTGTGGAAAGCACCTACTTCCAAATCTCAATACTCATCACTTAGTTTTGGGTTCAAATGGAGCAGAAGGACAGATCAGATTTTTAAGATCAAGGCTGAGAGAGATTTGTGAGCTAAAATTCACTGCCAATAATAAAGGTCAGCTGCTTCCATCTCTTGCTGAGCTTGTTTATATATCCCTTTTTGGTTTTTTTAAATATGTGCCTCCTGCTGTGGGTACTGATTGCACATAACTCATGTTGATGTCTCCTGGTGAAGCTTCTAGAACTGCCTTGTGTTTCAGTTTCAGGACACCTTGTCAGGTCCAGTTCCAACACTGGAATTTTATGACCCCAACTTTCATGACTGGTTGTATTCCATTCTTGCTGCTCCAGGGCCTAGTTTCTTTCCAGACCTTGTAACCTTTTCCCAGAGTTCCTGAGGAAGAGAGGAGTGAGAAAGAAAAAACACCATACTTTTTGCTAGTTTTGAGTTGCAGAGCTCTCTCCACCTGCACTTCTCTTACAAGAAGATGCTGTAATAATGACAAACACTGGAGCGCTTTTTAAGTCCCTCTCTGTACTTGTTACTGGCTGCTTCCTTTTCAGGGGATGAGGAAAAGGGACAGCACCCAACCACTGGCATAGGACACAACAGGAAGCTAAGTGTCTCACATCACTGCCAAGTGATTTTTGACCCTAAGAGCAAAAGTGAAAAACAGTCCAAGAGATAAGCCACCCAAACTTGCTAAACTACAGCTCTCCTAACTACCAGCAGAGAAGGCAAGCAAATGGGCTAATATCATCCTAATACAGTGACTCAACATGATTGAGCCCCTTAAGTATGACTGTTTTGGCTGATGAGTACTTAACTCTTAATTATACTATTCAAAGCAGTTAATTAAAACACATAATTAAGACATATCACACAGGAAGGTCAGCACTATTTTGTACTTGTGAAAACTGGAGAAAGGAAATTACTTGAAGAGGGCCACACAAGTGAGCCACTAGGACATGCTCTTGTGGATTGCACTGCATCTCAGCAAATATTAGCAGAGGATATATCTTATATTTTTATGCATCTCCTTCAGTCATCAGGTATATCAATGCATACACAAAAACATCTGTGTTGAATCATCTTCCTATGCTGGGACTTCACACTGTATCTCTCTTACTCACTCTAAGGAAGACAGGTCTCTGTTCAGTCTCTTTAGACATTTTCCACATCTAAAATTAGTTTTTCAATCAGATTTTAGAGAACAACTGAATTATGTCACCTAGATTATCATGTCCATTTTTTAGAGGCCTGGATGACTTTTAAAATATGAATTGCTTAATAATGATGACAGAATACCAATTTATGTCAGCTGACTCAGTGGCCTAAGGGCCATACTATATCACTGGTTTTGCACTGTGTAGTATTGAGCAAGAATGGACTGATCCATGGCATAAATATTCAGTAAAGAAACACCACACATTTTGATTGTAAATAGCATGAACAAGCAGGAGCAATATCAAGAATTTGTTGCCAATAACCTTGATAATTACAGGGAAATCCTAGATTCAGTTTAGGGTTCCCTTCTTTATCTATATACTTTGGAAACATTACTACATACAATGGCAGACAATACAAACACTATTTCATAGTGTTCTGGGGAGTGTTTTTTAATTGTAGTGCTCTTGATCTTTTCCAGCTGTTCAGTCACATTTGGCATAAGCCTGTTTCTTTGTGTACAGCCTGCAAACAATGTGGATTGTACAAGGCGTAGGGCACAAACCCAGTTCCAATTGCAGGCTGGGATTCCCCTATGCTTTTACAACAGTACTTGGTTGATAACTGTGTTTGCTATTGGGTGAGGCATGGAGACCATGCCCATAGAATTTAACCTTTGAATACTAGAATATTGTGTGATCTCTAAAACCAAGTCATTAAAATAAGGAAAGATAAATAAATCATAATACGTAATAAAAGCTTCATTGTTCTGTTGCCATCACTCAACCCACAATTGTGTATTTTCATGCTCTTTAAGTTTTCATATAATATTGGCATAAACATCCAATATTCTTTTGGGTTTTCCTTTCCTGTACTGAACAGATGTACAGTTTGTGGTACAGTAATGAAACCTGGATATTGCCTTATACAAGGCAATGTAAAGATGTCTTGCTGAATACTCATGGTAAATTAAGCATGATTCATAAAGTTGTAATAAGATCCAAAATCTAAACAGTTCAATGCAAAGGTTTTTCGAGTCATATACCTCAAAACAGCTATGTCACTATTTCCCTCAAGCACAACCTGTGCTTTACTCTGTTAAATAGTACCCAAGGAGGTCAAAACTGCTCACAAATATCCAATGGACACAGCCACCTTAATATCTAGTCTGCTGGCCAGACTCAACAGTTTCAGTTGTCAAACCTGCTCAAAAACTTCTGACAATACCCCCAGTTTGAAAAATGCAGGAATAAAAATCAATTGCTTTTCATCTCTCTACTGCATTATAAAGAACCACACAACCTCAAGTTTGACCACAGAAGAGAAATTTACCGTAAAACTTCTGGAAAAACTCCATTAAAAAAAAAAAACAATTTTCTGTAATACTCATTTCTAATAATAGCAACTACAGAAAACTTCTGATAGTTTTAAAATTACATGATCTCAATATCACATTAAGCAAATGGCTAGCAAAAAGTCATTGATTCTCCTCCACTTTGTGATCTCATACGCAATAGAAGTCAGTACACACATACTGCACCCAGACAAACACAAATCTTAATCCCTAGTTAGTGCCCTTATAAAGACCACTGAGTTATAAATTATGGAGAAGATTGACTGTTGCCTTTTAAAATAATTCATGTAGGAATGGGATTGAACCCACAAATAGTGGTCAGTTATGTAGGGAAATTGAAGTAACTTTCAAAAGAAAAGGGAGATGTTTTCTTTAACAAACTAGTCGTGAGACTCTAAAGATCATGTAGCTAAAATGTTTTGCACTAGATTGAAAATGCTATGCTGGCCATAATTTATCCTGTTGAGATCATTATTGTTCCCACTGAGAAAACATTTTTGTCTTAAAAAGTCATTAATGCATTCAAGATTCTACTGAATACGACTAGAAGAAACATCATATAGAGAACATGAACTGAATCCTGTCTCTATCACAAATGACTGATTGATTCCATTACACACACTGGAAACCATGTATTTCCTCTCTAAATAATAATTTTATTTTTTTTTTTTAATTTGTACCTTTCTCAGTTGTCCAACCTTCGGTATTGGAAAACACATAAGACACGTTCTTGAAGGCAAAGAAAGACAGTCTGCCAAACCTCAGGGCTGTGTCTGTATCTTAGGCAACTAGTGAATCAGTCTTTTTAACATACATACCCAAGATACGACAGAGAAAGATGACCTTTAAAGTCCCCCATTGTAAATCCTATCCCCTAGACTAAAACTCACCAAAAAAGGTTGATACTGACTTTTACATGCTGAGTCTGATAGTCCTACAGTCTTTGGATAGATAAATTAGAATGGTAAATCATTTCTATTTTAAACTCTCATTGCAGAAGACCAAGGAGCGTAATTACTTAAAATGCATGTGTATTTGCATTCATAAGCATAAGTACATAAGCATTCTTGAAAAGTGTTCAGACACAAGAGAGATTAATCTCTTATGACTATATTTTATTATTCTAAAAACATCTAAGTGGATAGAAACTGTAGAATTTGAATACAGGAATATTAACTATAAGAATATTTAAATAAAGAGTAAGGGTTTTTTGTTCAATCTAGTCTTTTATAAGCATCTTTATTCCTACTGTTTTTCTAGGATATAAACATAAAATATAAATTGCTGCAACATGAACTATCTTAGTATCTAGGTAGTACAACCACATTTAGACAGTCTTTAGAAAGTCTCACTGCCTGTCCTAAACACTGACATCTTCAAGTAGAAGTTTGTACAGACAGCCAAATTCTTTCATGCCATCAATTCCACTTCTCTATAGTAAATACACAGTTATCATCCTCCACTAAGACTCAAAGTCAGATTCCTATTATTTAATACCTTTTTTTAGTTTATCTTTGAATTTGCTCTATGCTTACAATTTCAGAATGCCAAAAGGACCAGAATATCTCCATACTGCCCCTTTGTGGGGATATTTGGAATCATACAAAATGCAAAGCTACTAAAGAGATGTTATGGTTCACACTCCATTTTCATGCACATACAGAAGTAATTACATTTAATAGTGAAGTCACATTCATCCCACCAAATGAAAAACAGGTTTTACTCTTTCTCATGCTTGATTCATTTATTCACAGGAAAGTCAGTGTTTCATATATTCCTAACATAATTAGCAATTTCTGAACCCTCCCATTCCTCCCTCCACATCTTTTTGACACCAATGCTGTTGTAAAAACTGACTCTGCAAAGTAATGAATAGGAACAAAATTTCTTTTCAAATACAAAAGACAGATTTTAAAAGGTACTAAAAACAGCAGCTGGAAATAATATAAAATGCATTTTCTTACACTTATCCTCAGTCATCTTTGCTACTTTGTATACTTAACTCAGAATGACAGAAATATAAAGTGAATGTTGAGGACAGCTGAAATACTTTCCATTTTTTGCTTTCTTGCTTTTCCTACAATTATTTTGGCAGTATACCACTACTGTATTAATTGACAGCAAATTGGAATTAGTAAGAGATTACCTGGGAACATGAAAGTCCACATTCTTCAATCCTGGCAATAATCTGACAATCAGCATTCCAAAATAAAATTATTAGAAGAATCTGAACATAAATACTTATCATTCTAAACTGAAAAACAAAAAAAAAAAACACAAACAAACCCAAACAGAAAGGAAAACCTCAGGAGAAGCCTTCTACTCTGATAATTCTCCCTCTCATGCCAAAACTTTAATATGAACTTTAGCCCCTCCCACAGCACCTCTGAGCTCCTCCCTCTAAAGCTTTCCAAAGACAGAAAATTGCTAGTTGCGGGAAATATAAAGCATGTTGAGCTCATTTCTTATGTTCTGGAGTGAAAAATGGGGGATGTGCATTTCTGGGAATTGCAGAAAAACCCTATTCCTTCTGGGTTTCATCACATCAGCATTTGACCAGTTTTAACAAATTTTCTTTCTGTAAGTTCTATATATAAATGGGAATTTTGGTTCTAGAGTGATGTACCAGGCAGGTTCACTGGAATTCAAATGCGTTCTTATGCCTACTTATTTCCCTGGTTTCCTACTGTGTTGAATAAAAAGAAAAACAGCTTTGCCAAGGTGGGTGGTCTTGGAAGGCTGGTTTCTTCTTTTTCCTCAGCAGGACAAACAGATTCTTTTACCACAGAAATCTGTGTCTTGAATTTATTTTATTTATTATCTAATTATATTAATAGAAGCATCTTGTTCAATTGCCAATCTCCAGTTTTTGGATTTTCAAGGCTGCCGGGAAGTATGCATGGTTCTATAAAGAAGCTCAACACCACCAGCTCTGAAAGCACGGTAGGAGTGAGATACAACACCTCAGTACCTGTTAGCACAACAAAATTTCAAGGAATGTCTCTCTGAGTGCTACCATTCATAGTCCCACTACCCATCATAAGGAACAAGTATTCCAAAAACACACTCTCTGGTTCATAGAGACTATATGTGATGTGTTATATCCAAGGGAAAGAGGGAGTTATTCCTGCATAGAGAGGGCTTGCCCACAACTGAGAGATATCATTCAGTAGGACAGTGCCAGAATCCAGATAACCAGTGCTAATACAAAACCTTTTATATCAGTTGCAGTAGGGAATATACAATAAACACCATCTGTTAGGATCTGGCTTTACCAATAGTTTTTTAACAAACACATAAAATACAATGTCTACTCTGACAATGTACCTACTATACTTGTAATTTAGATACTTTCATGTGAGTCCAGTTTGTCAATTTTCCAATAAGGCCTTATTTTTTGAAGATAAGCACTATCAGTCACAGTACTGAACAAAATGCAATTTAATTATTTTGATAAAAAATGACAATTAAATTTTGCCATCTTGTAGAAGCCTGGACAGTAAGAATTTAACGCGTTGCAATGCCTCAAACATTGACAACCACTCAAGGAGGCAAGTTAGAACAGGATGTGGCTGGAAGGGGGGGCCATGTGGAGGTGGAACAGCACCTTCCTGGGGTCCACTTCCCTGTTCTGGTCCATGGTGACCACACAACATAAAGGACAGCACAAGCACAGAGGTGAGGTCAGAAAGGGGCATGAACTGTTGACTGAGGGTCAATCCAGTAAAGGGGGATCAAGACCACCAAAAGACCCTCAAAGCCCCCTGACCCATTACCAGAAAGGTCCAGAAAAACTTTGACCACAGGCATCTATGAATCTTGGGTGTTCCCTTCCATGTAGGAGTGGGACATGACACATGTATACACAAAAATACACCAAGTGGAAAATCTGCCCAGTCTACTCTCCTGTGACTAAAAGGATCAGTAACAGATGCTTAGGAAAAATAAGAAAGAAGTTAAATGTCCTTATTCTGTGGATTATTTTAACCTACATGCTGCCAAGTTCCAATGCCCTGGATCTTAGGGATTTACTGAACTGAATGGCATGTGCACATCACTGGTTTTAATATCTGCTTCTGGAACTTTCTTAGTTTTCAAAAACTTCTTGCAAGGAGTTATACTATGTTAGTTTGCTTTGTTTTGATTTTAAAACTGCTTTCAAATAGTTGAGTTCCTCTGGTTTGTACTTTTAAAAAATACAGAATATCCATTCTCATCTCACTTTTGAAAAAATGGTCACAATTGTATTGTTTTCCAGCATATCTCCCCTATTTTTCCTAAGATAAATAATATACCTCTCCATTTTTACTATACCCTTCAGGGGTCGTGCACACAATATTCAGGAGTGAGCAGATCAAGGGTCTCTTATTCTCTAACAAATGCCATTTTGACTCTACTTAGTGTGTCATTTACCAGTAAGTCTACTGCAAGCAAGTTAGTTCAGCATACAACACAGTTGGTAGTTTTGCAACATCAATTTCAACTGCAGTTTATGGGAAACCCTGTAAGATACTATTTGTTTACAGTGTCAGGTATTAGTCTTATTCTTTTGGATTATGTGTTTTTGTAGGGGTGAATAGCTGTTTTCCAGAAGATATTGCTACCAAGAGGGCAGTTCTTTTTTGCTAAGGAAGCTTTCCTGCTTGGAATAAGCCATCTTTCCCAGGCGCAGTTTTGGGTTGTTTCTCTGCATGTATTCCACAGAAGGTTACTCCCCGGGCACAAGAGAGAGAATGCTCACAGATATGCTGCAAAGCCTTGCCAGCGAGTGGGGGAAATGAGGAGGGAGAAGCGATGATAAGGCCAAGGAACGAACAAAAGCCTTGCCTTTGCCTTTTGCTCTGAGGCCAGAGCTGGATGTACAGTGCCATTAGGATCTACAAGTTTTCAGCATCCTCACCTCTGAAATAAACCTTTTGAATCCTTTCCACTGCTTACCATTCTTTGGGGGAATACCTGCATATAATTTGCTTTACAGTTTTAAAATGAGAACTGAGATAATTCCTTCAACTCACCCTTCAGTCTGTTCCTCTATAATGAACTTCACTGCAAGCAAGCACACACTTCATTTTTAACTGTGCTACTAGATTCCTACAGCAAAAGGTGTCCTTTCATATCTCCATTCCCAGTCAGCCCCATAGACTTTTTAGAAGGCTTCCTTCTTGTCTTTAATCCAAATGGAATGGTATTGACCTTTATCAAAAATATTGTGTTGGGAGCTGCAAAAAAATGTTTTCTTACAGGTGCTATTTTGGGGGATATCGTATAGATGTACTGATCAGAGTTTTCCCTACATTACTTCTAAAGCAGCATCTCTTGCCTGGAAACCTTCTACTCTCTCAACTGGTACTTTTAATTTTGCTTTGGAGATTTACTCATTTTACATAGTTCCTTCCTTGCTTACACATTAGCACAGCACATTTTTTTGGATATTCAACTTGTGTCACTACTGAAGAGCAGCTTTCTGAGTGGCTGCTTTGAAAGGGACCAAGAGTTCTTTCTCTTCTTATGGGGTCTGAGATTACTTGCTCCAAGCAACAGTCATTTGCAGTGTATACAGTTAGTTTTTGCATCACCCTGAGGTAACACTTCTCCAGTTTCCATAGAAATTACTCATGAAGCTTTATTCTCTTGCTGTTTCTGGCATTTCTTAGCATACCTCTGTCACCTTTGAACGAAGTCTTGGGTAGCACTGCTCTAACAACATATTCCTCCTATGCAGGAACACTGTTTCAGTTAAAGGTTCTGTGTGGACTGTTATTAAGTTCAGCAGGCAACAACCTTATTGTCATTTCCTTTATTTGACAGCAACCTCTTTTTAAAATCATGTCCGAACTAGCTACTTTACTGTTCCTACGTAATTTGTATCCTGGAATTGTGGTGTTCATTCATTGTTTTTATTATGTCAGGTTTTGGAACACCCATTAGGCTAAGATTCTCACTAAAAGCTGGGCAGTATAATAGACCTATGCCACATTTTTTGAAAACCATCATTTATGGATAAGCATCAATCCATGTGGAAGTTATAGGGGCACTAGCTCTTAGGCTCCCTGCTCAAATCAGACTCTAATTCTTGTTCATAATTCTTGAAAGTAATTTCTTCATAACAGGTTTCTTGTATTCCTTTGCCCTCACTCCACCTTACCTATAGTTTAATAAACATTTCTCTTGTTTGATGTTTTTAATACTTCATCCCCGAAGAACAGATAATAGCAAAAGATATACTGTTCTGCTTCTACCAACGTTCCCTCCATCTTCAGAAAAAAGACTTTAAAAATCCCTTAATAGGAACAGGGTCCTTCGGCACTTTGGTAATACAGAGATTTTGTGCTCTAAAGTTTTATTTGAGCACAGATCAAGGACACGGAAAAGCCAGAAACTAAACATTTCACAGTCCAAGAAGGTTTGAGTCCAATTCTTGCACATCTCAGGATAGTAGCCTGGCTGCTCAGGTTCTTTTTAATGAAATGCTGAGGTAGACCCTAGAGTACAGAGCAAAATCCAGTATTTTGCATTCTCCATTTCCCTTGAGTCAAGCTTGATCTCTCCAGCCTTCTTTGGAGGACAACAGCCACATCCACGCCATATTTTGCAAGAGGATCCTGTGGTGTATCACTACATACTTTCAAGTCTCACCAACACAGGCATATAACAGCTGTCTTGAGATGAAGGGCCATGGCCAGGACAGTTCCACAGTTACTCTTTTAACTTGTGTGCACTTGTATTGCCTGCATCAGGCAACAGACATCTTGCCCAGGGGCCACTCACATCAACCACAGGACAGCTGTTTATAACTTAACAGCTTCCTGTCATGTCAGGCATGCTCTGGAGTGGAGCTGTGGGGTGAGACTGTCATCACAACAAAACATTCACTGATTCAGAACTACTTGGGAATGGCACTTTCCCAGGACTGTGCCTACATCTCCTGTCAAGAGTGAGCCCGTGCCACAAAGCATGGGTACCAGCAGGGCATGTAAGTCCCACAGAGCTGCAAGGCACACTGGTGAAACAGGAGCCACCCCCTGCTTCTGTATTCAACATGTTACTGATTCATTGTCCAAAGACAATCACTACTCATTTCATGTACATGATTCAAGGGGACCCTCACTCTCTTTCCCCAACCCATCCTTCTTCTTCAAGAGTGACAAGTATCCAGCAATGATGGCAAATGTCACAGTGCATAATACCTTAGGAGCACTACCTACAACCTGGGTACAACCCACAGATGCTAAATCCTTTCTTTTCCTAAGATTGGAATCATACAGTCAGAGAACGGTTTGGACTGGAAGGGAATTTGAAAGACTATCTAATTACCAATTAGGTTGCTGAAAGTCCCATGCATTAATTTAAAAAAAAAAATAAATAAACTTATTAGAGAAGATTATTTTAGACCAGTATAAAATCGGTATTAAAATTATTGAAGAAAAAACTACAAGCTTGAGTGTTCATAAAAATCCTCTTATAAAGGAAAAGAGTAAAATAAAGCATATTTTTCACAATTTTCCAACCTTTTTGTAGACCATCTAAACTTTTAGGAACTTAAAACTCAGAGAAACTGGAGTTCTTAGCAAATGTGGGTGTTCTGCAATTACGAGCAAATCAATTATTAAATCTATTTACCTTAATTGTCTTTCTAAAAACCTTACTAAATAGTATTTGTCTCATTTTTGGGTAGAAATGCACAAGAGCTACTTTCTATGGTTTAGTCCTATAGAATAAAGGAAGCAAAAGTGACTACAATTCAGGCATCAATAAACAAAAGCAATATTGAAAATTTTTGTTTCATTTCTGTGCTAAAGACTACATCTATTTATTCAGTTCTACTACTTACGTTATTACTGATGTACTGGAAGGCGTGGAGATCTGATTTAAAACATTTTTACCTGAGGTTGCTGACTATTGTTAGGCAGGGAAGAATATAAATCCCGTGATGAATTACTTTTAGAAGATTTGACTGTTTAGATTAAATTGTCTAAAAATAAAATTAGATTTCTTAAATTCAGATGTATACACTCATTTTGTCACCATCACATATTCCCACAACTATGTAATAACATTAATAACATTGGAATACAAATAAAGCAAAATTTAAAAATACAACAGAACATCCCAAGTTTACTATAAAGTTACCACAAACTAAATTTGTTTCCTAATGCAGATGAAAATTAGATTATCTAGAAATAGAAAAGCATTTAAAGGCAAGTTCTTCAGAATTAATTTCCATAATATGCACTGCAGTGCATATCATTCACTCTTTTATTTCACCAGACCAAAGCTAAGAGTGCAACTAAGTACTTGAAATACATTGTTCATTTTAGCAATATAAAAATATTAATTTTATCTGACTTGGCTTTCTCTTACGCTGACAATATTTTTCAATCATGGCTGCTTAAAGGAATAACACTAATGAGTAAATCAGAAGTCATCCTAAGTTAGTAGTTAGTGTATTTGGGATTCACATCACTAGAAAGAGCACAGACTGAAGTCCTTTGTCCTGCTCACTTGCTCTTAAATGCGTGAAGACCCCACCTCCTAATGAGTCTTGGTGGCACAAAGATTTAAATACTAAATTCTCCTCAGTGCAATCAAGTACAAGAAGTGACAATAAACAGACCCAGTTGCTTCTGTGGAGAACAATACTGTTTCCAGTTGTATGAAAAGCTCTCAGTTTTCCACTTCACTGTATATAAAAAACAACTTGGTCATGCTACTAATTGAAAATGCATTACTGAAACCTTCTGGATTATTTACCACAAGGTCTACTTCATTCTGGTGATAATAACTTGATCTTTTGCTTTGGTTTGTTAAGCAGGGAGGGGATTCTCTCATACTCCATGACATCTCCATGAGTGTAATTATGGTTTGCCTTTAAAGTCCTAGTCCTAAAGCATCATTATTAGGACAGACTGGATGTTAGAAAGAAATAAGATATTCTGTGATTAGATACTTGATATATGGATCATATTACAAATAGAACAGATATCAAAGCGTTGGGCCATGACCAATATAAAAAAACAAGGTTAACACCCAAGAGACGCTGCACACAAGGACACCAACAGTTTCGAGATCAGAAAGCACCCCTTAACCATCTGGGAGATTTGAAATTAAAATTCCTTCTCAAAGCTGAGGTCATCAAAATTGCAGCTGAGGTCAGCATGGTAGGATTTCAGATTTTACACTGCACCAGTACCAAGAAGAAATAAAATTACTCACAGGGAAAAAAAGGAAACTGCTTCTCACCATGTTCTCCTTTCTCACCATATCTAGGTTAAGTATTTCCTTGAAAAGCATGGACGAGTAAATTAGTGATATGAGGAAGTCTAGAAAGACTGAGTGGCAACTAACAGAAAAGTGATGCTATGTAGCCCTCAAAAAATGGGAAGTCTAGGATGGGACTTGAAAATGTTGTAAGCAGCAACAGTAATAACATAATAGACTATCTGTTGTCCTGTGCTGAGGTATCTCAACTCTCCAGTTGAACTGAGGGTGTGAAAAGTAAGAAAGCCAATGCTGCTTTAAAATTTAAAATTCCCCCAGAACAAGGAAAGATTTTGCGTGATTTGAGTGATTTGGAGTTTTTTTAGGTGGATGAGCTTGAAGTATCACAAATGTCCTGGTCTAACTCAGTGTAGTAGCAGATAGTATGGAGTAGGTTAAAATTTTAATGCTATCTTTTTTTTTCCTTCTCATTTCAATCTTGACTTCAGTGTTTATATAATGCAGATAAAATCACTCTGATTTTATGTAACTTCTTATATAAATCAGATGTTGGAAAGAACACAAAATAAATACAAAACTTTCAAGATGAGCCATATTGAAATAAATAAGACTCTTTCTATAAACTTCAATGGAAATGGGCAAATGAGCAGCAGAACACGAATAATTTAAACCAGAACTGCTGACGAAGAGTACATATCCTCAGAACTGAGCTTGACTGAGTCAAAGCCTCTGACTAGAAAAACAAACCCTAGAGTAGTTATTAATCCTGATCAAATGGCAAGCCCAGGAACAACCAAGAACCTGCCATGACCCCTTCACTGTCAGAAGCATCCAGCAGAAAGGACCACCTACACCGTGCACACAGTGGTGAGGTACAGAGGTAGGAAACACAGAGGTGGGAGGCACACCATTTGCATCTCCCCTCTGAGGGCACTTCCGGAAACAACAAATGTTGGGGGAACCTCTTGGTCTTTTGTATCCGCTGCAAAGCAGAACTTGTAATACAGGAAGACATTTCCAAGCTCCTTCTGGATGTCCAAAGTCTGACAGCATAAAGCACAAAACAGCAAATCATCCTGTTCAACACAGTGTTTAAGACCCTTATTTTCCCTTACCAGAACATACAAGTGGTACCAATCCCTACAAACTCTAGATATCTGGATTTCAGCCTCCATGGTTCACCGTAAACAGAGGAGAAAAGATCAGGGTCTCTTTAAAACTAAGCACTCTGTCCTTTGTTTGAGGAAATGGCCACTACCAAGCATCTATATAAAATGTGTTTTTTGGATTGGGAATGTGCTGGGTTTGGTTGGGATAGACTTGTTTTCACAGTTGTATGAGCCTCTGGTTTATGTTTGTTCTGAATACAGAGTTGATAACATTGGGATATTTTTGTTATTGCTGAGCAGTGCTTACACAGAGCCAAGGCCTTTCCTGCTTCTCCCCCCTTCTCCCCTGCGAGGAGGCTGGGGATGCACAGGGAGTTGGGAGGGGACACAGCCAGGACAGGTTACCACAAGTAACCCAAGAGATATTCCAGACCACACAGTGTCATGCTCAGTATATAAAGCTGGGGGAAGAAAAAGCAAGTGGAGCAAGGTGGCATGCTTGGACTGATGGCATTTGTCTTCCCAAGTAACCCTGACACGTGAAGGATGGCAGAACACCTGCTGGCCCACGGAAAGGGGTGAATGAATTCCTTGTTTTGCTCTGCTTCACCTGCTGAACTGTGTTTTTACTCTTTTTTTTTTCCATTTTTTTTCATTCCTGTTACCCTTCTGATTCTCTCCCCTACTCCACTGTGGAAAGTGAGCACGCAGCTGTGTGGCACTTAGTTGCTGGCTGGGGTTAAACCACAACAGATTTTAAAAATGGAGTCAGGTAAGGGAAAAAATCATTTAAAAAGAAAAATTAGTATCAGTTCTGTACTTTTTTTCTCCAGAAACAGTTTCCCTCTAAGGGACAGAAAAGAATAATTATAATTTGTTCACTAAAGAGATAATTTTTGAACAAATGAAAGAGAAAGGTTGAGTAGGAAAAAAACTTTAAAAAAGGACTCTGAGGAAAACTCTGGTAAGCATTATGCAAAGATATTTTATACCTGTAGACCTCTCCTGCCTTGAAAAAAGAGTAAAGCCATTTTTGCTTATATTTGATGGTTATAACTACATATTAACAATGCACTGATTAGGAAGTAATTGGCCCACACCAACTGTTTTCATGGGCATTTTTTTCTTCACTGGTTAAAGGCAGCAGGCCTGATTTTCCTTTTGCGTGAATCTCATTCATCATAGCACATTCAGCTCTATCATTTTTACTTCACTCCTTGGCTGCTTTCCCTACAAATATAGGGGCAGACAAATTACTACTGAAAATAACAAAAAAAAAATATATACCAGTAGTCAACTGTGTGTTCTTATTTCTGACAAGATGCAAAAAATTTGCCTGCAATAGCAGGGAGGATCAAAATATGCTCTTAAAACTGCAATTTTTCCCTTCACTTTTATAGCTTTTCCTAGCTACATTGCTATCACCTGAGTTACAACAGAATGCCTATTAGCATGGAAATGCTAATAGTGTTTGGAATCCACATGATCATACACAGTTCAGCCACGAGGAAAAGGCAATCTCTATGGGGATGGCCCTTGTTTCAGGGCAGCTACATTCAGTAAGTTTTAAAGACAGTTAGGAAAATAAATAAATGAAAAGTAATATACCTAAAAAAACATTTTCATATGTGAAAAAACTCTTCTAGTATCAGTATCTCCTGTTATTTGGCTGATTGCTTCTCTTTGCTATTTTTTGTCTTTTGTCTAGTAGCTTAAAGCCTTTTCCCCCTTAAAGAGTCCAGAAACTGAAGCTTAATGGGGAATGAATATTCTGTTTTCACCTCTCCCGTTAGAATGTCAATCCACATTCTCAAGTTTCCACATAATAAAGACTTTTATTTATATAAAAGCAATAACATGCAGAACAACTTTACAACTCCTACAAAAGTGAAGTATAAGCAAAAACATCAATTATGACTTGTACTCATAACTTTACAAAAGCATTTATCAGTCACACTGACTGAATAACTGCAGTTATAACAACCTCTTGCAAATAGATGAAGCCTACTACATATTGTAAAATTTTACTTTGCCATCAGCATAAATCCATGTGGCTCATTACCTTTTTCTAAAGGTATCTTCTAAAGCAACAACTACAGATAACAAAAAAGACAGAAGTGTTAAAAATATTATCAAGATAATTCAAAATTATTAGAAGACGTATTATTTACTGTGTTATTCCATGGCTCTTGCTGCTGTAACTATACCACTGTTTAAAAATTGAAAAGTTTTTAAACCTTAATTCAAACAGTTGATGTACTGTATTGGATTGTGCTGTATTGCCTGCATTTGTAGAATTCAAACTACTGAGCCATCTGCACCACAACTGCTTTCCAGGCTTTATCCTTGTCGAAATCCTTCAAGGTATTATTGGAAACCTAAAAGCAAACAAATTTCAGACAAATGGAAACATGAAAAAATGCTTTGGTTAAAAAGTGACATTCAAGCAAATAAATATCTGAGAGAAGCTAAGAGAATGCAAATGTGAATAGTTACAGCCAGAGATATTAAAATATTCTGTACATTGTAAAGTTTACATTTAGGGTATAAAATATAATAGTGCAAACTGTATAATATTTGAGACATTTGGGTAAAAAAAACTCAGCTGAATTCCTATTTTACACGTTACTTAGGACATTTTTTTCAAGATTTTTGCTAAAATGTGACTGAAACATAAATTTCTAATCCCAGAGTCAGAAGCAACCCTCTGTGGTGCAAATGAAGCAATATTTGTCTACATACATGCAAGCAAACCAAGGCCTTGCCTTCTGAGAAACCAAAGGGACCTAAAACTTCACGTGTAACATTATTCATGTATTATTTATGTACTAAAAGGTATGAAAAAAGGTGTTACTTTTGTGGAAAAAAGTGCTCCTTTTAGCACTTAACTCACACCCAACTGCTCAGTCACTCACAAACTAGGATACTTTTATAAATAATCCCTGGAAGGGATTCATCTACCCATGACATGACTATGTTCGAAAATGTGACTTGCAGGAGTGGAAGTGCTGCTGTTCATCTTTTATAGAGAATATAACTCTCAGGACATAGATCCAGAAAATAAGCAACCTACACCAAATGCTCTTAGTAGCTTGAGGGGACATAAAAACACAGCTTCCACTTTCCATTACCAGCTGTATGATGACTTGACTGATTTCAGTCCCTGCTCCCAGGGCTTTCTATCCAGTGCTGTTGCAGTGCAGATGCTCTTCCTAGAGCAGGGACTGAATCCAGCTCTCTTTTTCTAGCACTGGCCCATGCAATAAGCATGAATTACTCTGTCAGAGTCTTTAGGGATACAGTGCTTGGCTCTGTACAACAGAGGTGAGGAAAGCCTAAGGGCTACAGTGCTGCAATAGGAGATGAATGTAGTTAATGTACACAGGCTGAAGAAAGCTGGGATCCTCCAATCCCTGAAACAGGACTCTAGTCCTGAACAATTACATGAAGAGGTAACAGTATCGCCAAGCTCAAAAAAATCTATGAGCCAAAACTGTATCTGAAAGGACAGCTGGAACATGGGAGTGCAGGCAGGAAATAGAGGGATATCTCAATTCCAGTCTTTATCACCAGCTTTAGTAGCCTAGTTAGGACATGGAGACACCTGGAATTCCAGGCATGCTCCTAGGCTCACTGTCTCATACTGTCCAGCACAGGGAGCCACTCACTCATCTTAACCATTGCTGTTTCTATGCTCCAGATTCTTAAATCTTCCCATTCGAAGTTCAGGGAACTTACATTAGCTAACTCGGCTTAGTAAAGTCACCTCCTCACAGTAGGCCTTGGAAGAGTACGACTGTATCAAGTATTCTCACTCCATAGCCCAAAACTTCTGCTTGCATTGAAAGAGTTAAATCCATTTCTTACTTAACAGATGCCTCTCTCATCATCACAACACAGTCATGAAAAGGCCTATCATCTTTTCTGTGACTTCATTCTGACACAAAAATAGAGATTATGGATCTGTATCCTGCAGAGCAGGACTAACATTTCATTTGAATACAATGATGAACCTCATTTGTGATTGTAATTGGGAGCCCACACTACAAATAACAACAAAGGAGAGCTTTAACCTTAAAAACATTTCTCATAACAGGACTTGTCACAGACTGATACTGTCTCACAGTTATCATCTAACCAGCAAAATATCATCTCTTTATTACAAAATCCACAGTTTCAGAGAGCAGCTTTTAATTGTGATCTGAATCCAGTACCATAAAACAGTAACAAAAAATCTTTTAAAATACATATTTTCAAATTTTATGAAGGGTATAAATACATACCTCTGTTGTTCTGTATTCCTGTTTTTTAACCTGTGATGCTGTCCATGATGAATCTTGTAGTTTCATTTTTGTCTTGTAATTTACACACTGTATTACAGTTCCAATAGTAAGGCATGCCTGAATTAGCAGCATCAACATTAGAAGCAACAGGAGTACATCATAAGATTGCTGAAAATAGACATATGTTGTTAACTACTTGAATAAAATATTTTATAATGGTCCCACTTCCATATCCTTAAGATTCATATCTAGATGTTTTAACTCAAATTATAATTTACAGTTTATTTCAGCATGAAGTCTCAACTCAAATTATAGTGTCTTGAGTTTGCTGAAAGTAGAAGAGATTAATAATTTTAAAGAAAACATTGCAAATTATCTTTTCTTCTAGAAACAGATCGGAGCTGAGTAAACCATCCACTAAAACACAGTGCCTCACTGCTGGTTCTGACCTAAGCAATTTCACAGCTAGGCCTGGCCTCACCCTGTGCCTTGCTGGCTCTGACCTTGCCCTGCTGATCTGAATTCATGGATGACCTTTGATCTGTCTCACTGCTGTGGGCTTGTCTGGCAATCACTGAACCATTGGTGAACCTGGTTACCATGGCTGGATCAGTCTTGCTTTTCTATTTATTTGGACACTGTAGGGCTGTGCTCCTCGTCAATGAGGTTATTGTCCTTTGTCTGCTCTGCTGTCACCTCCTGCTCCATTGCTCACCCTCTTGTGCAGAGCAGCCCACTCTTGCTGTATCCAGACACAAAGCAGGCTAAGAAAGCAATAAATGCTCTGCAGGGTCACATCAACTGTCTAGACAGTGCAGTCATCTGTGTCCAACATCTGTGACAGGAAAAGCTACTTAAAGGCAGTAAGTAAGATGTGGTCACTCCCTCAGGTCCAACAATACACTGAGTTCCTCCAGTATCAGAACAGGATCACATACTCAAATGTGGTTTTCCAGTCCCTGCAGTATTAATTTAACATTTTCAAACTTTAGTAAGAGTGAAGACTCTTACTGACACTGATTTAATGCCCACAAATGGTTTTTTGAACATCATCAGGGACTGCTAAACACTTTGCCAGTACAGTCCTAGAAAACTCTTCAGTAATGCACCAGTAACACTTGCTGAAATGCTTTAAATTGTCAAACTGTTTATTTCTCTGTCCCAGTTCAGGCTTTGAATGAATCCAGGTATAAGCTTGTGATCCCAACTATTGGTAAACATCCTAAGAAACATAAAAATGTATTCTTCAAGTACACCTAGAATCTTTATTAAAATACCACACATTTATAAAAACCTCGATGAGTCTAATATATTACATATTATTCTAATCTATGGATGCAAATATATGTAACATACTTTAAATTATATCGTAAGTTAAAAAAGAGTTTTTGAATAATTTCTGTAACATACTATTCAATTTTTATAACACAATATCTTGTCTTCATATACTCCCTAATTCATTCCTTGTTAGAGTCCTGCTACTGTAATAGATATGAGTTCATTTTTCAGTTGCATAAAAACACATACTTTAACAGCAGGTGGATAACTTTTAAAGATGTCAACAACTTGCATGATACTGAAGGATAAATACGCAGAAGCGGTGAACAACAACGGAGAGGTAACACTGCTAATGGCAATCAGGACCTCAACCTAAAAAATAAGATAATAAATGTTAAACAAAAATTTAAAAAGTTAATGCTGGTTTGTAAGCTGTACCTCCTTGAAGAAAGCATAACAAAAGTATGTAAAAGTGCACAAGATTAAACATATGAGACAAATATTAAGAGCCATCCACATTTCATGGAAATACAGAAGCAAGCTTTGAACACATTACGTTTTTAGCCAAAACACTGCTGTTTCGTAATTCATTTTTCATTTAATACAGATGATGATGTTTTTATTTTATAAGTGCCTTTCATATGCCCATAGAGGAAGTAATACCAAATCTAAAGAGCCAGAACAGTAGTATCATTTATTCTTCAATTTATTTGAAATAATGAAAATTAACAGCAGATATTGCAGACTTACAACATAAAAAAAACTTATGCAAATAAATTTGAGAGCCCTGAGACAAATTTATTGCCATACAACAGCAGCCTAGTTTCATTCAAATATACCCCTACAGAATTATATTCTGACTTCAGCTGTGGTCAGGCATCATTACTCACTTTAAACATTGTTGCATGACTATTACTTAGACCAGGCGTTTTAAGGAGCCTTAACTACACATCTGGGACATTCATAAATCCACTCCACTGAATATTCTTAGTCCTTGTTGCTCGTTATGAGAATGAGGAGTTCGTTTAAAATAGATTCTAGGTTCAGTGCAGCCTGCACACCTAATTTTCTTCTTTCAGAAACCACAGCTCAGAATGAAAGCAGATGGGAACAGAGAGAACCTCAGCTCAGGAGCCTTTGAAAGCAGTTCTGGGCATACCATACGAGGTATGTAATTTTTCTATGGTAGTATCTATTCCCAAAAAAAACCCCAACAAACCCAAACACAAGCCTTTGAATTCTTTTTTAGAATTGGTGGAATTAAGCTTCCAAAGGACCTACCAGAGTTCTTTTCAGGGCTATCAGCTAACTCCTGCTAAATATTGCTGTCACATTTTGTAGAAGCAAAAACAAGGGAGCAAACTTGAGCACTGCCCTCTATCACAGGCAGGCTTTCTTATTATTCCACTCTATTGAAAAACCCAAGAATTTTACACACTTACCAAACATTTACTTGGATATTCAGCAGCTACATGACTTGCAATAGCACTTGGAAAGCACTAAACAAAAAAGCATAACAAAACAAGTATTTATCTACTTGAAAATTACAAAATTACAACTGAGTTATAGCAAGTCACATCAGTCACAGCTTTTTTTTTTTCTGAATGCTGAAAAGCTTGTTTATGATCTTTCTCCACTTCAGGCTGAGGGATTTTACAGACACAGGAGCAATATATAAACCTAATGGTCACTGTCTTCTTTCTCAGTCGGTTCATTCGTGCTAAGCAATGTGGCACAGCATTCTTTATGGCTTCACTGCTCCTGGCTACAATCTGTTATTAGTGATAAGAGTTACTAATCACAGTCCAAGGATTTTAAAACATTTAAGACTGAAAAGTTAAACAGCATTTTCTAAGGATTCTACCACACTGAAACTAAACTCCGCTTCTTATTTTGCTCCCTGAAATATTCTAAAACTTACGATTTTTTTGGAGAAAACACCTCAGTTCTAATACCTTTGTTTTATTACTCACTTCCATTTTACTTAACTGAGGACTGAAAATGTATCAGAATGTTTTATAAGAACCAAAGTATTGTAAATCAAAATAGAACAAGAATATCGCATAAATATATTAAGTATATTGAAGTGGTAATTCATTTGCTAAGCAATAATTGCCAGTTAGTATTAGAGACAAATAAATATTCCAGTAGGGAGAAGAAAAATTAAAAAATAAAAGAATTAAAGAAATTGTTTTAAAAGAGTACCTTCCATTTGCACTACTTACAGCAACTAAGATCCAAAAGAATGTTACTGAGAGATATGGACCTGAGACTAGAACATCCATATTCAAAGCAATTATTCCACCAAATACTGATGAAATTCCAATAATCACCTCAATTACCTAAAACAAAGAAAAGCATACAAATTATTAATAGTGTATTTGGATGTGAAATTTCCTATTTGAATATAGAAAGGAATGCACTGGAAAGAATAAAATGTATTTATGATACTAGCTATGCAGGAAGTCAATGTTTTTTCACATCTAAAATATAGCAAAACTCTAGCTGGCTTACGTGAAATGAAGATCAGCTTCATTATACATATTTATGCTTTCATTTATTAGGTCCACATAACAATGGTTCCGTTTATCCTATTTATCCTTAAGTCATTAAGTTGCCTCCTTCCTATTATAAATGGTGGCTATTTATCTTGCAATATTCTAAAAGGAAACATTTTTTGAAGATATAGCTCTCACTTCTCTCTTTACTCTTTCAGCTCTTGCCTACACTGATCTCTTCCTGGCTTTAAAGCACTTGGAAAGATGAAATAAATTGATTTAATGAAAGAAAACAATACTTTTCTTACTGAGTAGGACTTCAGAACTCGAGCAGGAAAGTTGATATTGCTCAAAACAATGGCACTGTCATATGCAGTATTCTAGAGGGGAATAAAAAAATCATTATCAAAAAATATACAAAACAATACATATCTTTCTAATATCTTGTACAACCTGCTGCACATCCTAACAGTGGTATTCAACATCTGGTTGATCCATAAGAGGTGACAGTGACACATCATGGTGTTTTCCAGTGTAAGACCACATCAATTACCTTAAAAATAAATTAAGTAGTCCCAGATTAGCTGTTCCACAGGACACACTGCACAACTTTATCAATTAGGATTAAGTTTTCTTTTACAAAACAGAAATAAAGTATTTGCCATGCCTGTTCATAAGATATTAAAAAAAATATGTGCTGCATAATTTGCAACAGGTCATTTTGCAGTGGGCTCACGGCACTCTCAGAAGAGCCAATCACTGAAATTAGTATGGTACTTTTACTTATTGTTCACATATAGTTTTAGCATGTGAAGTTATATAATGGAGTTGCCAGTAAATCATTAATGTATGTAACACAGCAAAAATGGAGTATTTTTTAATACACACACAATCCTTAAGGGTACCTACTTTCTTTCTTGTACAGCAGTCTTCAGTAGACCTAGCTGAAATGATCACCGTAGTTGCCATGAAGATTTCCAGCAGAATAAGTAGAATCAAGTTGAAATTTATCTGTCAGTAAAATGCCAGACATAAATGAGTTACATCTTCCAAATTAAAAACAAAGAGGGGGCTGAGTCTAGCAGTATCCAGCAGGCTGTCTATTTTCTGTGACATTTAGACATATCTATTGATTAGATACTTTGTTAACCATTTTCTTGGCTCTTGAAAGAACAACACTTAGCTGCCTATATAATAGTCAAAATGTCTAACCTAAGAAAGAAACATTTACTTTCTTTATGGAAATATTATGCCTGAAGCTTTTATCACTGTCTTCCAGAAGAGTAGTTAGTGTCGAGGGAGTGATTGCTGGGTAAGTTTCATTTTGCAGGACCTTCCACGGGAAACCAGAACACTGCAGCAAATAAAGGAAGATCCTTAGGGAAAGGAGGGCCACAGGCTCCCAGCCCTTATGTTGCAATCCCAAATGGCGCAATACCATATTGGATGATGAATGAAAACACAGTTCAAAGAACTGGGCCAAAAATCCTAATTCTGTGTTCTGCTTAGTGTTAGTAAAGCATTGATGAACATTCTTCATGGTTTCGTAACTCTTCAGGTCTCACAGACTACATTATTGTGCAAAAATATGGATGCTGCCATTGCTCATATTCAAGAGACAAATAAATGAATGCGATACATAACATTACTTTTTGTTTCTTACTATTGTCATAAAAAGAGGTAGATACCTACTCTACATAGACTGAATCATTCCCTAGAGGCACGAGTGGATCTCCCTGTCTTGTCTTCAAAAGCACTGTATTTTTCCACTGGCAGCCCAAGAAAACACTTGGTAGTTCAGTCAGGCCATAGGGGCAAAGTACCAAAAGTTTAGGGAGAACTGACTCCATTCAGAGCCTACACAATTACAGCAAACCATTGTTCAATTACTTAGAACAGAATCATATTGTTCCCTCATGCCAGACCTGCTTTGTAAATGATCAGATCTGTTTTTCTCTGACACATACCTTGCAGTACATGTTTTTTGAAAAAGATAGTAAGTGGCAGATTTGAGAGGCTTTTTTGGGCATTGAGATTCACCCTTTCTCAGGAAATCTTAATTGGAACTATGTGCCTTGTTGTGCACAACAGACCGTACTGTTGTACTAAAACCACTAACACTGATAAATGTCACAGTGGTAAACTCCTAGAGAAAGTGCTACAATGCAGAATACAGGCATTACTCGGCAAAAGAAGAGGTGTCAAATGTGTGGCCCGCAGAACAACTCAATTCAGACTATACATTCCCATGATTTAGATGTGTTTTGACACAGTAGTGGTACTGATGTGAGCTGCCAAGGCCACGCATCACACTTGGCAGTGCAGTGTCAAGTAGATGTATAAGTCTGAGTCTGGAACTGTAACTACGTTGATGGACTATCTCACTTAGTCCTAAGTGTAAGAAATAAATAACAGAAATTGAAAAAGTAACAGTAAATAAATTAGATGTTTATCTTTCCAGTATTTTTTTCTGATACAACATGTCTAGAAGATCAGATAGATTCTTCCACTCATAAAATCAGTTCAATACGCCTAGACCAAAGCAAAAATATCTCATCCCAAATTTCAGAGTTTAGTTAGTTTTCTTGGATTTACTTCTTAGAAAGAAGTACAAGTACAAGAAAGCTAGAAATAAGTACATACCATCTGTAACAATGGGAGATTCAATGTTAGATTTCCAAAAGCTAAGGAAAATTCCCTCTACAACTACCACTGTACATAAAATCTATCACCAGATGCAGAGAACCAAACTAGCTGTGTCCCTAATCCTCTTCCATGACTAAGGAACATGCAAGCAACTGAGTAGAAAGTAGTGGATTAGCACAACCTTAATCCAATTTGCTCTGAACCTGCACCAGGTATTAAAAACAGAACAGAGTGGTAGGTGGGATCTTTTACACAACCCATCCTTCATGTTGCTGGCAAACTAACTACAGAACTGCACCCTCCAAGAGAGGCATCACACAGTCACAATCTAGGGCATGGCTTGGATCTTGCATTCGATTTGTCAATCTGAAGTCATTTTGTGGAGATACATATCAGCATGAGTAACACTAATGAGGAATTACCTGAGTCCCTTATAAAGGGAGGAGGGTGTTAAATGTGAATTGACTTAATTGGATAAACTTATCCTTTTTTTGAGTTTTACTGTTTTCGAACTACTGGCAGTGAATCAGAGACCTAGTGTTATTTTCTTGCACAGTTTCCCATGAGAAGGGAAAATAAATATGATGATGAAAGAACAGTTAAAGAAATGGTATTCTGCATCTTCTTTGTACCACATGGGTAACAGAAAACAGCTGGCAGGGAAATGCCAAACAGTGAACTGTTTCACTGAAAGAGTATCCTTCAAAGAGGAGAGCAAGTCAGCACCATGAATTACTCTTAAGAGAGAAAAGTTAAAAAAACCTTCAGAACCAGCTTTGCAGACAGTTATTCTGACTCATCTTTCTTCAGTAATCAACAACATAGTATGGACAAGCAATAAGCAAGTGAAAAATATTAAAATCACATAACCAAGGATGTCTTGTGAATATTATCACAGTTAACTAACACTGGGCAAAAAGAAATGTAAAATTACTGCTAGATGATGTCTCCTCACAGACCAGGAAGGAACACTGGGATACTGACAGGAAAGCAATTACATGTGATCTCCAGCCACTTCACGCCCCCCTACCCCTTTTTTTTAAACAAAGATAAATGTAGCACAATTAGTAACTGTTTTAGTAACTTACATTTATAGCTGATGGATTGAGGACAAGTTTGCATCCAAACCAAACTAAACACGTTGTTGTAACAGCAAATGTAGAGACAAACAGAATCTGAAAATTTGGTATCTGAAAAAAAGTTTCAGAATAGGTTTCTCTCTCATTTTAACCATTGGGGGGTTAATAGACAATAAAATCTCATACTTACCACATTAATTTTATTCCTTGCTATAGCAAAGCTCACAACTGCTGAAGGAATACACTGGGAAAATTAAAAGAGAATACTAGTGGGATATTCTGCACAAAGACTTTTATATATATATTTCTATAGATGTATTTTATGTGTCTGAATTCATATTTCAGTTAACTTAGACAAATAGATCAGAAACTCCGAAGAAAATGTGTCACTCTTATCTAAGCTCATTAATTACAATCGGTGTCTGAGGATTACAGGAGGTTTAAATATACCTTCCATATCTCAGTTTTGACTAACTATCCAGCACAAGGTGATGAGTAAAAGAAAGAAAAAAAGTCTTTCATGAGGCATTTCATGCCTTTCTTAGTTTAAATTAACTCTAGAAGGCCTGAGACCCTTGAGCAGGAAAAAAACCCCAGTGCTGCTCCCAAACTGGGCCTACGCATTCTTTTGAACAGACACCATCATGGCTGAGTAAGTTAAAATATGCCCAGCCTCAACACAGCTCTGAAGAACCTTGTGAAAATCTGTTGAGTCAAGCTACATGTTAAGAATCGTGCTTGTGATCTCCATTATGTTCAGTAGGAGCTGTTTCCATACTGGAGGACAAAGCTAAATGGAAAAATTGTAAGTGAAAAGTTTCACCGAGTAATTTCTTTATCACTTAGCTAGCGGTTCCCCACCACAACAGATATGGTTCCCTTGCAGATCCAACTCTATTTTACACAAATACATACTTAAAACTATTAATTTTTTTCTATCTTAAATAATGAATCATGGAAGAAACACCACAATTCTAATTAGCTTCTCACACACCTGAACACTGATGGCTTAACAAATGGAACACTATAACAAGATTAATACTGACATGTAAAATTCTTGGCAGCACTTCTTTAATACCTAAATGACCCTTACTTAACAGAATTAAAACATCTTTTTTTGTCCTGGATACCCAAGAGTCTCTAGAACACTACCAGACTCTGTTTAGGCAACTGAATCCTATCACTATTCAAGATGGTTAAAAGTCTAGAGAGCAATTCAGCTTCATGCTAAACTAGACACTTTGGGGCCAGCTGGTTCTACAGCCCTCTAGGCTCTTGCAACTGCACTGACTTCATTATCTGCAGCAGGAGCTCTAACACCTTCCTTTACATACAGACACCCAAATGTACACACCTATACCCACAGCAAACAAGCCTTTCAAACCCAATGAGATAACCTTCTGCATCTACCAGATCTTGTGAAATTCTCAATAAACACAAAGTTCAAAGAGATGAGATTTGAGGCAGAAAAAGAGATATCTCAGTAACTAACACTAATGTTGCAGAGAATAACACATCCATGAGGATATTAACTTCAAAAACTGCTTCAACTTTAACACCTGTAGTGGAAACCTAAGTGACAGCTCATTCACAGAGCAACTTTAGTCTGCTTCAATACTCAAATATTATGGCAAAATAAAATGAAAAATTAATACTTTGAAATACAATCTCAAATACACTCTGATTGCATTTAGCCAGAAAATTCCCTAAATACATAGCAATGCAAATTTTCTAAACATCAAGCACAGAAAAACCATTCAAGAAGAGTAACATTACCTGCCAGTGGTGAGTTGATTAGCAAAAAATGCTAGCAACAAACCAGTTGTCTTTATGACAACTGTTATTCCCTTAACCATGGGATGAAAATTCATTTAAGGAACTGTTAAGTAGAATAAATCTTCCATGAAGAAGGTTAGTAGTAAAAAAAAGACAGACAGAATAAAACACATAAACCCACAAAAATTATATACTATTGAGTCTGCTGTCAAACAGTCACAGCAAATAATTAAGAATGCTTACTGAACCTGCTGCACAACGTAAATAATCCATTTCAGATGGAAAAATATTTCCCAGATATAGTGAAAATCCAGAAGTAATAAGGAGACAAGTCTGCAAAGAAACAAATAAGATACATTTATATGAATAAAACCTTAGCAACTAGTCAAATAGAAATCAGTAATCCCTTTTAAATTAACCTACTGATGGACATTTAATCATGGAGGTTTTGTGTGAATAAATTTGAAGAAAAACATCAAAACATGCTGAGTTCTGAAGATGTTTTGTTGGTTACTAAGGCCTAATACAGAACAATATAATCATGTTTGAATCAAGCACTTTGCCCTGACTTGGCAAAAACCTCAATAAAATACTCAAAAGGTAATTGCAGTGTTTAGTGGTAAAAATGTTGCAGAAACTTCAGCTAAGTCTCTACTTTGCATTCTCTGCTTGACTCCACAATCATTCATTATGCATATGGGCAGCTGCACAACTGCCAACTAGAACAGCAACAGAAATAAGATACATTAATGAAGGTTCTTCCACCTATATTCCTACACTCTTCCAGATTCTCTTCCTGCTTTCATGCAGTGGCACACCCATAAAGGTTCAATTCCTCCTGTTGCCTTGATAACTCTTCTGTTTATTTCATAACTACGGCAGTTACACACTCTGCAATAAACGATCACTGTCTTCTACTAACATTTTTTTTGGTTTTCCTTGGAATTCCTCTGAAAAGGCCTTTCTTTGAAGGGGCTGGGGAAGATAAGAGACAGAATGGCTCTTTTGTTTTATGTGTGCATTTTCTCATGGTAGAAAATTATTGGGGGGTCTTTAAAAAGTCCTTGTCAAAAAATGGCAGAAAAAAAGAAGAGTGTATGTGTGTATAAACACACACACAGAATTCTGGCAGACTGGAAGTACGGTATTTATAGACCACAAGTTGAAATTGTGCTTGAAGTTCATCCAATTATTCCTGCACAAAACCAGCCCATACTATCAACCACTTTGATGCCACTCTACAGTCTGCAACTGCTCCCTGAGGTAGACTGTTCTGTTCACTATGACTTACGTTGTTCAGTGTACAGATTTCCTTTTCTAGACACTGTCCTTAAGAAGAGTTGATAGAGTCTAACCACTGTAATATTTCAGAGAAAAATCTAACTGGAATTTATTCGATTAGTTATTAATAAAATTGCATTTTCATTTATCCATAAAACTCATTCTTCTCGATAACATGACTTCAGCAAATGATCATTAAACATTAGTATCTGCAATCATTTATAACAATTCAGTAAAAAGATAAAATCTAATTACAGACAGTTGTCTTTTTGGACAATTAAGTTTGAGAAAATATAATGCAAAGAAAGCCAGTGCTTCTTTTGCTCTCTTTTCATGTGAGAGTACACATGAAAGGAAATCCAAGCTTTGCAGACTGTCAGAAAGGAAAAAATGTTCAGCTGTTTCCACAAAAATAAGGCAATACTTTAATTCACTGTGCAAAAACAAGCAATTACCATATTAACAGTAAGACACTTCTTGCTCTTAATAAAAATTACGCTTCAAAACACACGAGCTAACAGAAAAAGAAAAGATCAATTTCTAATTGCTATAATGAAATTTAATTAACTTGGCTCAGAACATGGAGAAGCATATGATGTACATGCAAAATGAGTGTCCTGTTATTCTAGTAGTGACACAAAAACTGAAATCACTGTGACATTCATGTAAGAAACAAAAGTATATACCTCATTACACAATGATATACCAAATAATTACATGGCTATTGAACCCTGAAAGATAAATGTGGTAATCAAGTACCACATATATTTTTTATGCCAAAATGCTATCCTGGCAGCCACAGTACATTTAATAGTTAAAACTATGTTAAAGGAATGTGTATGATCAGCATACTTTTATACTTTATCAAAAGGCACTGCTTATACATACACATGGGTTGATATTTACCCCTACCACACTTATTCTCTGCTTATGCTATATTATTAATATTAAAGATAAAATAAGCCTTTATATAGCATCTCAGATTAGTGAAAAAGTATCCAAACAATACCGGTAGCCAATGAATTGCTACATTCCAAATCTGCTAAATACATTCCTGCCTTTACAAATATTCATATTCAATACTATCGTTGATGGAATTCTGAGTCCCCAAATGATGTGAAACAGAACAGATTACTGGGCACTTAGATCTTACCTACATTTTTAAATACTGTCAATTAAGGTACTTACTCCCATCAGCAAAGAAAATATCCACGTTCTGTAGCTAAAGCAAGGATGCAGCCTCTTTGACAGCTGGAGGTCACTGGATTTGATATCTGGTATATAATTTCCATTCTCTTGCTTTCCCCGCTCCAAAGTTGGCATCCTGTCATAGCTAAATTCTTCTCTGTAACCTTCTTCCCTGGTCATAACACTTCACAGAGGCAATTAAATAATAATAATGGAAATTATGAAGAAAGAGGAAAAAATATAAAAAATACAATTTAGTTCCTTCACATACTCAGATCAGTGCTCAACTAGATTTTTGTCCATTCAAGATAAAATAAATAAAAGCAATATTTAGCTATTAGATGTACTTACATTTCCAAATATGCAAGCTTTCTAAAAACCTACTTGCATGCAATAAGTACAGTACATCCTACAGCTACAGTTCATAATAATACAGTATAAATACCCACAAGAGCAAAGTTTCTATATCTGTGATACCTCAACAGACTTTTAGTTCAAGATCTAAGAACCATTTTTAGAGGTGTTTAGTTTGAGGACAACTTTATAACCAAAGCTTTTTGCTTTCTTAACACTAGGACAGAAAAGATAGTTAAACTTGTTTCAATATTAAACTTCATTTGATTTTAACACCTCTTATCAGCTCTCTAAAACTACAGACTTCACTATGAGTCTGATGAACACATATACTCACAATAACTCAGCTACAGCAAACTGTTTCTAATTTACCCAGTATCAACCATTTTCCTTGCTCACTTAGTCCTTTTTTGTTCACTTCGCTGCTTGCCAACCTGTTCAAATACCTTGAGGAGTATCTCATATTAGAATTAAGTTACTGCAGTTTATTCAACAGTTAAAAACTTTCATGCTTACCTTCCACTGAAAAGTTAACTGTCAGTTTAAAACAGCCTTGTGAACACAGCTGCCTGTACACTTTGTGATATTCTCACCGTTCAGTGAGTCATGCCGGCTTTGAAAAGTTCTCCCTTACACTTTGGCTTTCAACAACATCTATTCAGATATGGAACAAAAGCACAGCAAGAACTTCAGTTAAGCCAGGGAACAGGAAAATGCCCCCTGAATTTTAATTAACAGAACACACTAGAAAATGACTGTACTACATCTCATAGGGCTGCTTCCAAATCAGACCAACAAATTAAAAAAGTTTCAAGCCTCCTTCTTATTTGAGTACTATCCCCTACTTAGCATCTTAAACAAAAACCTCCTCACAGTTTACCAGTTTTACCTATTATAATAGACAGTGATCACAATATCCAACAATTTAGTTCTTGTTTCATAAGAGCAAAAGATACTTACAACGCAGTATTCTCCCAGGGAAAAAAAAAACGCAGATAAAAATTCAAGTATTCAAGTATCTCAACAACTTGGGAGGTTTGAAAGTTAGAGGTGAGAAATCTATCAAGACAATTATCTTCACTGTAGAACACTTCATCTTTTTCTACTAACCCTAGTCTTCTGGAGTGTTCCGATAAACCCCATACACTTCAATCATGCTGTCATTCGTATTTACAGAACACCCAGATGACTAAACAACATATTTTAAATCTAGCAGGCAGCAGTGACATGCAATGGCCAGCGTACATTGGACCCAGTCCTCCTGCTTATTAGGCAATGAAAAGAGAAAAAAAAAGGACGTTTTTATCTTGAAGATGTTGGCAACTTGACAGCTACAGCAATGACAGGGTCTTTTGTCTAAACTTTAAACACTCTTGTAACCAAGACACAATTAAATCCTCAGTATTCTGAAGGGCATCACCTTTAAAGTATGCTAGAAAAACTTCTGAACTGCACAGCTTCTTAATTTGTGCCAACTGTAGAGTTTGCTTTTCTCATAATGTCAGCCAATACGAAAAGAATATTAAAATGTTACTGCTGTTTTAATAAACAGGGAAATTAATGCACCATACACAGCAATAGACACAGCTGTAAACTGTGTTAGAAAAGGAGGGAAAAAAGAGACTGTATAGCCAAGTAAAACTGTCTTAAGCAACCAAGCCCTTCTGTTCCTCTCTTTATGAAACAAACACTATGCAATTACTTCCATTATCTGTAACTTTCCAGACTAGTTTAATGGAGAATGGGTAATGCTTACTGACCTGAGAGCTTTTTTTGATGAATGCTAACACAAATTACCATAGATACTAAACAGGATCATGTTTTAACCCTTTTAACCAATTTAGGGAGGAGACCTTAATTTTTTTTATTTTTTTAACACAAAGTTGATGAGATATTCAGGTATTTACTTGATCTAATGTCTTTGAATTAAAAGAATTTATGAAGTCCTTCACCACTGAACAGAGCAGAGTTCAAACCCCAGCACATTTTGTTCACAATTTCAAGTGTTTCAGCCATTATTGTATCTCAAAGTTCCCTCTCTCAAGCATGGCACTCCAGTGTTTTCTCTGGTAATGGTGAAATTCCTCCTGCCCCCCTCCCTGTGCACTTCTCAGTATTTTCCATTTCCTTTTTGCAGAGGTTCACCACGCAAGTGTTGCATCCTCTGCACTTGGCATCAGCATCAACACAAAACATTTAAACTTCACAGTTCATTTTCTACCCTAAATATTTTTTTGAAGCCTTATTTTTGGCTCCTTTTGTTTCATGTTCCTGATTCCATAAAAAGTCTCATTTTCGTGTGTACACAACCACAAGACAAGATTTGGTAACCAGAGCCCAAGTTGCAAGCCAAGACCTTAGAATGCTAGGTAAGGTACAAACACGCTGTACAAAGAGATTCCTTTTAATTCTAAAGAACGCATAGGAAACCTACACAAAGACTGCAGCACGTAGAACAATTCCAACAGAACACCACAGGCTTCTGAAGAGGATTTATAAATTAGGTGGTTTCATTCTAAGTTAGGCCAAAAGACCTCAAGGTATGACAATCAAATTGTAAGTGGCTATAAAGAAGTACTTATTCCACCACAGAAATGACCACTGAACAAAATGTAAAGGGAGCTTATACAGGATACCTGAAGCACATTGCGTTAAGAGAATGGCTAAAATACTTCTATCACCACAGCAGTTCCTGCAATTATGATATTAAGACAAAAACGCCTCTTTTTCTTTTTTTTCCTGTTAGCCAAGTTTACCATGTTCTAGATCTTATCCTGTAATTTTGGAACTGGCTGCTCCACAGAGAATATCAATCCAACAACATGCCATTTGCACACACGTGCTCTTCCCCACACTCCGTGTACCCGCCCTGGACGGGCTCCACGCCTGCCTTGCTCCACACACGAGCACAGACAGCCCCGAGCCCCAGGGCTGCCTGGAGGCCGTCCCTGCTCAGGACGTCGCACTTACAGAAATCCCATCACACCCTACGAGCACAGCTCCCAGCAGCCCCCCCGCAGGCCACAGGCTGCAAGCACCGCTTTGCTTCAGCCTTCGCTGCGGTAACCACGCGGCACCGCCCTCGACGGCCCAGCTGAAACCCCACACAGGGCGACACCTCGCCCTCCCTCGGTCGCGCCGCTCGGTGACGACTGCGGTGAGGTGCCAGGCCGGCCCTTCCCGGATCCACCCGCGCCGCCCCCTCGGGATCGGCGGGAACCGGCGCGAACCGGCGGGAACGGGCGCGCCCGAGGCGCGTGGGCGCTCCCACGTGACCGAGAGCGCGCCGCGCGATTGGCCGGGGCGGCTGGCGCGGGGCTCGTGCCGCGGCGTCGGGATCGGCGTGCTTCCAGGGGGAGCTGCGGGGTCGGCTTGCTTCCAGAGGGGAGCGCTGGGATCGGCGTGCTTCCCGAGGGAGCTGCGGGGCTCCCCGTCCTCCCCGAGGTGCTGCGGGGCAGCCCGGCCCCTTCCTGAGGTGCTCGGGGATGCTGTGCCTGCTCTCCAGGGCGCTGTCCCAGCTGTGGAGGCGCGCAGGCCCCGAGGAGCAGCGGTGTGCCCCCGCAGGTAGGGCTGGGCGCGGCGGGGCTCCTTCCCCGCCCCAGCGCGGCCGAGCGCAGACCCGCTGCGCTAAAGAGGGAAACCAGGAGGGGATTATAAGACATCGTTTTGGCTTAGGAACAAGTGGGAGTGTTCCCAGAAGTCCTTTTTCCCTGTTTCCTCTGTAGGACAGGTTGCTGTGGCGGGTTAGGGTATGGAGTGCGCTGCAGGAGGAGTGTTGTGGTGGGTGGGGGGCGCTTTGGGCCTCCCCTCGTGCCGCTGTCCTAATAAATAAACCTTCATTTTACTTGGGCTGTGGAATGGAGATGGCAGTGTAGTCTTTAATATTCCAAAATGGTGTACGTTTAAGATGCCTTTGGTAGCATTTTTCAGTGTAGCAAAAAGTGCTTTTTCATATTTATGATTGCTTAAAGCAAAAAAAAGATTACTTTCCCTTTTGTCTTGACTGTGAGCATAGCTAATAATATGTTTCAAGTCTAGCCTACTTCAGTCTAGCTTTAAGTCTGAAGTTGCAGTGCAGTGGAATGAAAGTGTGATATGTAAGTAGATAGTACTGATCTAAAAGACTTGAAACTCATAGGTCTCTAGGGAAACAACACCACATCTCAGTTCAGAAGTCTATTAACTATAATATTATTTAAACAATTTTGAAAAATTAATTTGTATAGCTTGTTTATTCTTCCTCCTATTTCGGTATATAGATGTTAGATTTGCCATACAAACAGTGCTGAGAACTTTTTTTGATGTGGGAAACTTTGAAAATAATTGGTGTCTGAGAGCTTTTGGGAGAAGCTGTTTAGGTTTGGCTGGACCTCACGAAAAAAAACAAGAGAGTTTGACTTCTGGAAGAAGGAGCAGGCATCTCAGAATGACTACAAGGGTGTCATGAGGTTATTATGCAGGGAGAAAATTAAAAGGGCCAAAGCCCAACTAGAAAGCTTCTATAAATATGGTAGCTCCAAAAGGAGAGCTAAAGAGAAGCCCCACCTTTCTTTGGGTGTGGAGGGAGACAGTGATAAAGGATGAGGAAAAGGCTGAGGCCCAGCCCACTGGAAGACAGCGGTGGGGAGCAGAATGAAGCCCCCATAATCCAAGGGGAAATGGGCAGTGACCTGCTACACCACTTGGACACACACAGGTCTATGGGATTGGATAGGATCCACCCCAGGGCACTGGGGGAGCTGGCAGAAAAGCTCACTGAGCCACTTTGCATCATTTACCAGCAGTCCTAGCTAAGCAAGGAGGTCCCAGTAGACAGGAGGTTAGCAGATGTGATATTCATCTGCAGGAAGAGTGGGAAGGATGCTCTGGGGAGTTAGAGGCTTGTCATCCTGACCCCAGGGAAGGTTATGGAGCAGATCATCTTGAATGCTATCATGCGGTATATGCAGAAAATGAGGGCATCAGGCCCAGCCAGCATGGATTTATGTAACACTGGTTCTTCTTGATCTCCTTCTAGGACCTACTTAGTGGATGAGGGAAAGGCTGTGGATATTATCTTTACCAGTGATCTGGACCAAGGGATCAAGGGCACCCTCAGTCAGTTTGCAGATGACACCAGGCTGTGTTGGTCTGCTGGAGGGTTGGAGTGCTCTGCAGAGGGGTCTGGACAGAGTGGATCAATGGGCTGAGGCCAATTGCATGAGGTTCAAGAAGCTGAAGTGCCAAGTCCTGCACTTGGGTCACAACAACCGCATGCAGACCTGCAGGCCTGGGGCACAGTGGTTGGAAAGAGGCACAGTGGAAAAGGACCTGGGAATGTTGGTCAACAGCTGGCTGAACATGAGCCAGCAGTGTGTCCAAAGTGTTGGCAAGCATTGGAACAAGCTGCCCAAGGAAGTGGTTGAGTACCCATCCCTAGAGGTCTTTAAAAGCTGTGTAGATGCGGCTCTTAGGGCCATGGTTTAGTGTTGGACTTGTCAGTGTTAGGTTTACAGTTGCACTCCTTGATCTTAAGGGTCTTTTCCAACGTAAGTGGGAAAAAAAGAGAGGGTTACAGAGGCTGGAGAGAACCTGTGTGGAAAGATATCTGGGGTTTGGGTTGATGGCAAGTTGAATATGAGTCATCAGTACTCTTGACAGCCAGGAGAGCCAACCGTGTCCTGGGGGGCATCAAACAAAAGTGTCACCAGCTGATTGAGGGAGGGGATTGTCCTCCTCTGCTCTGAGCTGGGGCAGCCTCACCTTAAACATTGTGTGTGGTTTTGGATGCCTCCACATAAGATGTACATCAAACCATTAGCATGTGTCCAGTGGAGAGTGACCAAGATGATGAAAGGCTGCAAGGGTCAGACTTAAGAGGAGTATCTGAGATCACTTGGCTTCTTCAGCTTGGAGAAGGCTGAGGTGTGACCTCATCGCAGTTGACACCTTCCTCAAGAGAGCAGCGCTGAGGGAGGTGCTGATCTCCTCTCTCTGGGAACCAACAGTAGGACTAGAGGAAATGAAATGAAGCTGCATCATGGGAAGTTCAGATTGGATATTAGGAAAAGGTTCTTTACTTGGAGGGTGGTCAGTCACTGGAACAGGCTTCCCACAGAAGTGGTCATGGCACCAAGCCTGTTCAAGGAGCATCTGGATGATGCTCTGAGTCATGGCTTATTTTTAGGCAGTCCTGTGAGGAGCAGGGAGTTGGGCTCAGTGATCCTTTTAGGTCTCTTTCTATAAGGAAGAGACTTAGTCTGAGTTGTGGTTTGTTTTTTTTAATGCAGCTTAAAGCATGTTGTTTTTACAATGTAGTTTGTATTTAAGTAGCTTTATTAATTGGTTGAAACCATAAGTTGCCATAAGGCTTCAGGAGTTAGATGTAAAAATAATGAATTGGCAGCTGTTGCCAGTTTTAGTTGGCTTTTTGATAGAAGAGGTAGAAATTTTAGCAATCATAACTTGTTGCCTAGTTCTGTAAAAAACTGATTTGGGTTTATATAAACACTTTTCCTCATGATGCAGGTGATCAAGACTTGAAAACAATGCAAGGAGTAGTGACAAGACTTTGCCATGATTATGGGATGATAGATGACATGATAGTTTTCACAAAGGATGTTGTTACAAAAAATATGTTGGTGGCCGTTGGACAAGAAGTTAGTGTCACTGTGGAAGAGGATAAAACATCGGGTGGCCTGAAGGCTATCAGGGTAAGAGGTGAAGATAAACAGTAGTCTCGCTTTCTCTGTAAGGACCTTGAGGCTTCGTTTTGGAAGTTGCTGTAGTTCTGGCCTCACAAATTCTAGAAAACAGGAGAAACTCCCAGCCCTTCACCTAGTGGGGATGAGTTGTTTTTCAGGTTTTTTTATTATTGTTTTATTCCATCTCCTTTAAATTTATGTTGGATATAGGTGTAGATGTAGTGGAAATGAAACTATTCATTGAGATAATTACATCAGAATTTGTTTAGTCATAGCTACTCCAGATCTGTGTATAATTTTTCTGAGTTTCAAAGTCAATTTTATGTTATTGTTATATGAATGAATAAGAACATAAAAGCAGGAGCTCCAGGTGTACTCTTTTTGCACAGAAGTAAGAACATAAATTTCCCTGTTGTAAAAATTGGCAACTTAATGTTTTAGACAGTTATAAAAATGGAGATATCCGTATCTTTTTTGCTGAACACTTTATTTGTAAATCTATTTCAAGCTTAATTATACCTTGTCACAAATTTTAAGGGGGTTTTTCTTAGCAAACCCATTTAATGTTGAAACCAATGCAGTTTCATTGATGAAATAAAAATGAAGGAAAACTGTTAGTGGGAAGAGAGTTTTATTGTGTGATCTTGAATGAAACACAGAAGGAAAAGTGAAGTCTTGTTTCTAAAGTATTATCAGCTCCAGTGTTATCAGAAACCTAGTGTCTTGTAAGATAACCCGTCCGTTCTTATTTCCTTTTGTTTCTCCTCTTTAAATCAATATTACTTTTTTATATAAAAACTAAATATTGTTCGCCCAACAAGCAATCTCACTGCTGTTTGGTAAAATAGCACTCAAACACAGGGTCAGAAAATTAATTAGTTTAAATCTTACTTTTCCTGCCTTGTTTTCCTTCTGACTGACAGCTTTCACTGTACTGTTAAAATATTGTGATTGCTCCAAAATACATAAATCTGGCAACTGCAAAACAACATAAGGATCTACAAAACAACTAGAATGTTTTAGCAGTTGTGGGGTGTTTTGCTGTGTGTTCTAGATAACGTCATTTTCAAAGTTCTTTTTTTCAAAAGCGTAGTGATTTGTCTTATTCCTGTTTGTGAGCCATTATCCTGCAGGCATCTTAGACTGTTGGCAGTGTAGTTTGTGACTGGGTGAAAAGGTGAAAGCTGAGTTTGTGCCAAAAGCTGACTGGACTCCATAGAAAGTCAAAGTCCAAGAGCAGTCTTGATTCAACAAGCAAGAAGAAAAAGCTCATTTCTTCAAAGTCTGTTCTAAGTACTTGGATAAAAACCTAAACTCATTCTGTACTTTATGATGTCTTGAATTATTTCGATGTAGTGGCACAAGCTTGAGATACTCTGATAAGAACAAATGTAATAATCTTTTTGGAGGGCAGAGGGAAAGAACCAGGTCTCTTTTTATGCAGAATGTTCAACAAAATAAATTATATAAAAATTAGAATCATAGTATAGATCAGATTGAACCAGGCTTCAGTAAACCTATATTTGAGGTGGTGCTATGGAGAGTCTGTGAGAAGCAGCTCTAGGGACTTTCTTATGCAAATTATTAAAGAAGGACTGAGGGTCAGTCTGAAGTACATGTAGTGTTTATTAATGCCATCATAAAAACATATTTTTTGCCTTCTGAAATAGTGATCTTCTAGTTCCACTTGTGTACAGTCACATTGCTGGGGGTGTTCCTCTTGTCAGTATGAAGAAAATTCTTAAATAGACCTAAAGCAAGGGAGGCCTGAGAAAGATTTAAAAAATCAGCATGTAATTGTAGTCGTTATCAACATTGCAGCATGCAGCAGTTTTTTTTTTAAAAGTAAAATTAGTTACTGTTTACTACTCAGTGTTTTTATGTACAAAAAGTAACAGCTACATTGACTAAATAATTGTCTGATAAGAAGCTTTGCTATCATATGCAATTGAAATTCTGATATTTATTGTAGGAATATATGTTTAACATATAACTCTAAGTATTACCTGTTTAAATGTTGGGGTTATTTTTGTATTAATAGGTAGACACCATCCAGAATACACAAGAAGACTTCAGTCCTAGTTTTGATGCCTCTGAACTAAATAAGAAAACATTAATTGGCAGTATTACGTCTGTCTCTAAGGACGGTGGCTATATTAATCAGAATACTTATTTTGCAATGAAAGATGTCTGGGAAGGTGCGTAGGGGCTTTCTTTTTTCCTCTTTCTTAATATTTTTGCTTGTACAATAGAAATACATTCTGATAAACTTGCAGTTGGCATCCCAAGTAAGTTCTGATAGAGTGTATGCAGTGAAACATCCCTCCATGGGTGACGAAAGCTTACCTGTTCATTCTCACTGAGCGTGACTTTTGTGAGGTCATGTAGGTGTAAGTTACTTGTTAACAGGTGTATTTTTCCACCAGCATCTTGTATGTAGTTTCTCATGACCTATGGGGAGAGGAACTGAGAAGTTTGGAGTCAGTGGATCTGAGTAATGCATTGTTTGGGATTTTGCTTAACTTACACTGCTTTTGTAGCAGAGTAATGTAAATGGTATCAATAGTAACTAAACTTGAGAAATGTTCTGTTGTATATAGATTTCAAACCTTGTGAAGGTGATTGGGTGCAAGCGAAGTATTTTATTAACTTGACAACATGGAAAAGTGAAGCAGTTGCTGTAAGGCCTTTGAGATACAAGCAAGTAAACAAGGTAAACATCCTGCATGTTGTTTTGGGCAAGAGGTATCTTATGTGGTGTTTTGAAGTTGGTTTAAGTTACAAATATCGGTAGATCTTCTATAATATGTCTTTAATTAAAAGATAAAATGTATCAATTTAGAGGATTTTTTTCTAAAATAACTAGACTTTTTGAAAAAGCGTAAACATTTTGGTTTGAACAGGCAGAGTCACTTATCAATTGTTGATTTGAATGCTTACTATTGGTTATAACGAGGATGTGTGGATTTTCAAACTTCTTAAGAAGTCATGACTGTGGAATTTATTATGTTTAGTTTATCCAAATGTTTTGGCTTAAAAACAACCATTCTCCCTTTTTTATTTTAATGAAGGTGTTTATTCTCTCTAATAATGCATATATTAGGCTTATAGTTTATTGTCTTTGTCTTAACTTTATGTAGTGAATATTTGCATGTCAAGCATAGGAAAAAATTTCTTGTGACTTCAAGCACTGAAGTGTAAATTAGATAAATTCGTATTTCACAAGACGAGTATGATGATTAAGTCAAAGGGACATACTGTAGTATAGTCTTAAGTGGAACCTAATGCTTATCTGAAATACTTTTGTTTCTTTACATTTTTAAATCTAAGGACAAACACATGTTAGAGCTCCAGGTTTACCTCTTATGAGTAATTGAAACTTCAGAATGCAGCTTTGCTAATGCTAGAAGGACTGTTTCAGGAGAAAAAATATGCAATGCTAGTATGTCTGTCAGCTTAAGCAGATATCAAGTAACTCTGAATACAAACTATTACAGGTTCGCATTTCCAGCATCTATGGAAGAACGGGGACAGTAGATGACAGTATATTTTTCACTTTGGATTCATTGAGACTTCCTGATGGCTATTCACCTCGTAGACATGATCTAGTGAACACAATTGTGGTGGAAAGTAGTCAGTCATGTTACATTTGGAGAGCGCTCTGCTTGGTGCCAGTCAGCCAAGATGGGTAATATTCATTATTTCGTTCTCTGTAACAATTAGAGATGTAGTGTAATTATGCAGCTTACATTTCATTGTGTCTGATATGCAAAAAATATTGTGAATTCTTCCCCAGTTGACTAGAAGGCATGATAGATCACTGGAAAAATTATGCTCTTATTTCCTCTAATCTATGCTCTTCTAGTAGGGACTTGACTGTTTGAAAACCATTCTCAGCAAGACTGATATAAGATGGATGTTTCTTTAATCCATATTGCTTAAGTTATAGGGATTGTTCAGATATCTCTGCTAACTGGAACACTTAAATGATCTGAATAATAGAGAGTCATTGGGCTTGCAAGTATCAAACTGAGAGGTCCCTACCAGCACTTTAGATGACATACACGATGTGAGGAGAATCAGGAGAGGCTGCAGAAGAGGGTGGGAAATGTAGATGATGTTCAGTATGGAGAAGAAATAAAACTTAGTGAAATAACTAGTCAATAGCAGTTCTGCAGCAAAGATCTGGAGTCTGACTTGTGAATTTAAGTGTGCATCCTGTGAAAAACACAAATACCATCTAAATAAATAGGTCTATTACCTGTAAAATCTATCACTTTCCATGCTAAGATCTTGGTAAGATTACAGAGTCTGATCTGCAGGCCAAAAATAAATTGTCAACCAATTGGAAAGTCCGAAGTGAAGAGCAAAAGAACATTGTAATATCTTTCAAACATGGTCTTTGGGAGAACTTGCCCTTGTGGGAGATCTCTAGGAGATACAGTAAGGGCAGTACATATGTTTTCAAAGGATCTTCAAGGAATGGAATAAGATATTTTCACTGGAGATAACATACTATAGATTTAAATTCTACCTGGATGAAACTTGCTTACGTGATTTTGCAAAACAGTACAAATTGTTCATGTATTTTTTTTCAGTTGGACCTGTTTTTAATAATGGATTTTATACAGAAAATTATTACTAAAATTAAATTACAAAGGTAGACCGTAGGGCTGATTTCTCGGCTTACTGTATATCCTACCTTATCAAAAAACTGAGGCAGCTTAAGCTGCAGTGGGAGACATCTAGTGGGCTTGGCTAGTAAATTGCTATAGCTAATGAAGAGCAGCTGCATTCATTTTGTACTTCAGTGTGTTAGTTAACTCAGGGATACTTAGGGTGTGAAAATATTGGTGAGATTATTAAAATTTCCATGCCACTTTACCCAAATGGTTTCTTAACTGCAAAATAGAAACAATGTAAAAAAATTGTTTCTACAGGTAGAAGGCATGTAGAGGTTAGAGTTGTGGTCAGTGTTTTAGGCAGGGAAGAGCATGTGACTGGTTCAATAGGCATTTTTTCGTCAGTAGTATGTGTGATAGACATTTTCAGGGGTGCTTTTGGGTTTTCAGGTATTTTTGTTTTCTTCTTCAGTTTGCTGCTTTCAGATTGGAACAGTAAGCAGAAGATTCAAGTGCTTGGGTTAAAACACTTCCAGTCTTGTAATTTTATGTCTTACTTAGCTTCAGTGCTAATCGTGACTCTTGCTAAGGAGATGCTCTTTGTTGTGTCCTTGTTCAACTCCCAAAGAGATCCTGAAAAGTTTCAGTTACCATTTGATTCAGCTCTTCAGCAAGTATAAGCTAACTTCTCAATCATTTTAGGCTTGTATCCAGTGTTTTATGCTTGTTTATTGTGTCGCTGACAAAAGCTTGTTGCTGCCTAATTAGTAAAGGTGATCTAATTCCCTTGGAAGTATAAGTGGCTGAGAAAAAATGACCTTCCTCACCTGCTTCTTTCTAAATATTGTCACTGTGTCTTGGTATAATGTTTCTTAAACTTGTGCTGACTCAAAGATATTTGCTGAATCTATAAGTGTTTAAAAATTGATACCTAAAATTATTTTTACAGACAGTTCCGCTCTAATGGAGGTAATACAGATGAGCCTTATGAAGACTTAATGAGAGACAAAGGAGGGTTGAAAATATCACGAATGACTAACTTTGGAACTCTGAAGCAGGGGGAATCTAAAAGCATAATCATTTGGATAGAGTAAGCCTTTCTGATTGTTTGAAGATTTCTTTATTTCCATCACTCCATAGTCTGTAAACCTGTCTTTCAGACAGAAGCCTCTTGTTGTGGAGCCTTGTGATTTGTGATCTTCAAATAACCTCCAGATACTATGGAATGAAAGAAAATTTCGCATTGAATTTATTGTCTGTAGGATAGTCTTTTTGATATTGAACATTTGTCTTACAGAGACTGCACTGAGACTCCCCAGTCCTATATCTCTTTTCAATCCTAATAAAATCTTTTCTGGAATAAGGATTGAAGTAAATGCTTTTACTTGTCTGTTCAATTTAAACTGCAGATATGCTACGATCTTAAAAGTCTTAGAACAAGAGGACTGTTATATAGTCATATATTAAAAGCAGGCCAGATTTTATCTTCTAATTATTTTTTTAAACTTGAATGCTGAAGAACTATGTTGATGTATCCTTAAGAGGTTTTTGTTCTGGTGGTTTTCTCTATTTTTTTGTGTGTTGTTTTTTCTTTCGTATTTGGGCATAAAGGCTTAAATGAAGACACACCTGAAAATACCCATTATTTGTTGCTCTGTGTTGTTCCCTAAGAGTTAGTTACTCAATGATGAATTTTAAGCTCCCATAGATTTTTATTATACACAGTATTTTTTTATGCTTCTTATGGCAGTCGATATGACTTAGAAATATTAACATAAAGTAGAGGTTCTAGTCCTCGTGAGTTAGAAGCAGCGGTGCAATTTCTTTCTGATAGCAATTATGAAATAATGGTGAACTATCCTGCTGCAGACAATTGTATTTGACTTCAGGTAAAATTAAACTTCTCAAGAACATTCACTATGCGTTTAATTATGTAACTAACTGCATAACTACTTCTAGGAATAAAGGGAGTGTACCACAGTCCTTAATCAGCTGCAGATTAGCTGGATGGTTGAAAGACAAGCAATTCACTGTTCAGATTCCTCAAAAATGTGAGAACAGTCCAGAAGCATATCTGCCATCTTTTCCAATAAATCAAGAAAACCTCTCAAAAGCTGCAATTAATTCATTTAACAACAGTGGAGAAACAACATATGAGTCATTGAACAACACATCCATTGTGAAGAATGGAGTCATTCCAGGTACAGTGAAATGTTAACATTTGAATGCTGAATGTTAGCTCCTCAGAAAACCTGTAGGTTTGTTTAAGAAGACTTGCCTATGTTAGCAATAACAATTGTGGTAACAGAATTTGTTATTATATGTTTACTACAGAAGGAATTAATTTTCAAGATGCAAATTTATCAAGGACTGAAGAAAACATTTCCCAGGTGAAAGATGAAAATCTACAAAATGGAGAAAGTGAGCAAAGAGAACATGTGGAGCAAGTGATAAAGCACAGCAATATTGCTGGAGAAATTGTGATACCACCAGGTGGAAAAACATTTGTAGTGATCATATGCACAGCTCTGTGAGTATTTCTTTTCATTGTTCTAACCAATACAGTGAAAACAAGTCATGCAAATAAGACTTCATAGTTCCCTTATTCTGGGCATGGTTCTTTTTTTGGCATGTCGTGGTTTAACCCCAGCTGGCAGCTCAGCCCCACACAGCCGCTCACTCCTCCACAGTGGAATGGGAGAGACAGTCAGAAAAGTGAGAAAACTTGTGAGTTGAGATAAAGATACTTTAATAGGTAGAGCAAAAGCCACACACACAAGCAAAGCAAAACAAGGAACTCATTTACCACTTCCCATGGGCACACAGGTCTTCAGCCGTCCCCAGGACAGCAGGTCTCCATCATACGTAACAGTGACTTGGGAAGATGAATGGCACCACTCTGAACATCCCCCCTTCTTCTTTCCTCCCCCAGCTTTATATACCAAACATGATGCCATATGGTGTTGAGTCAGATAGGGTCTCAGTTGTCCTGGCTGTATCCCCTCCGAACTCCTTGTGCAGCCCCAGCCTCATTGCTGGTGGGGCAGTATGAGGAGCAAAAAAGGCCTTGACTCTGCTGACTGCTCAGCAACAATAAAAACATCGCTGTGTTATCAACACTGTTTTCAGCACAAAGCTAAACAGAACCCCATACTAGCTACTATGCAGAAAAGTAACTCTACAGCAATCAAAACAAGTCCATATTAGCAAATTATCTGAAAACCTATATTAGATTTTGAAAGCAGTTACCATTTTAGTGCTTAATTCTGATTTCTATTGGAAGAAAATGGTAGTATTTAACAAAGCAATGTAGTGGAAGTTGATATGACACAGTGAGGTGAAGATAATGCCTATAGATGGTTATATTCTTTACAGGAAATCCATTGCTCCATTAACATGAGAGCTAATGCAGATTTCTTGGGAATTTTTGTGTTATTTCTGGTAAGTTTCTTGTAGTCTCACTGTCATCTGTATCACTATTTACCCTCATCTCAAACTTTCCTGTTCTGTGGTAGGAAATTCAAGTTATATATGCTGAAATAAGAAAGAAACAGCTTTATTCATTGAAGGTGTAATTCATAGACAAAGGGTTTTGCAGGTCTTGGAAAACCCTTGAAAAACAAAAAGTACTATGCTGTACGAAATATTCATTAATTTAGTTAAGAGTAGAAAGTGGCTTTGTGTGAGTTTTTTCAGAATTTAAGTAGGAATCTTGTGCTGCAAAGCTTATATTTGTGTATTTTTCATTTATTTTCAGCTGTAGCTTTACAGATGCATTCCACAGCCATTGAGTCATAGGGTGATAATTTAGAAGTTAGACAGGGGAAAACAATGTCAAATGGTTTCATTCATCAAAGTAATGCTGCATTAATTTTCACACTACTCTTATTTTAAATAGTGTGGCATGGGGTAGAAAATTCTTAGGAAGATGATTTAGCTACAATTTGAAAGATAGAGCTGCAGGCATGATCCACATTTGTGCAAAAAGGCATTTAGAAAGAACGATTTATATTTCACTATAAATTTGTAAAAGCCACAAAGTCTTAGAATCTTCTAATACAGAATAATCCACACAACTTGATGGGAGGCTGCAGCATGCAGGTAACAAGTGTTTGCTGGCGACTTAAGAGAGTGTAGAGACTGCAGATCTAGACCATAAATCTGAACTGTTTAATGTCAGCACAGAGTTTTTATATCAGAGAAAACCAGGCTATAGTTTTAACCTGAGCATGTACTGTTAGTTAGCAAAAGTTGAAAAAGTGGTATTCCTGCCAAAGAGAAAGTAAGCTGGAATCCTGGGATGCATTTGTTTTAGGTACATGGTAACAGTGTTGGACCCCCTGTAGTTATTAGGAGAGAATTGGACTCTAAGTAGGGCTTAAGTTTCTTAGAGACCACTCTGAAGAAACTGCTCCCTCTTGGGTTTTTTCCCCTCTGTCACTGTCCAAAGAACACTTACATGTATAAAGTATGTTATTCAGAATTAAAGGATCCTTTCTGTTTTATACCCTTCATGTGTTTACAGTTAGGGTTCAGTTCTGAGTAGCCTTAGTCAAGGTGCAGCAAAGCTGTTCCTGCAGACATTCCTGTGCTTCAGTGATGGAACTCTGTGGCTCATCTTTTTCAGATGCAGTAATTCCAAAGTGTTCCTTGTTGACAGAAGTACTAACTTTGTACCCTAGTATGTTGAGTGAAGGGATTTTGCTCTTTACCCAAGTTTTTGATGAAATTGTGGAGTTGCGATTTTTACTGTGGTTTGTTTGGGGTTTTTTAATTATTTACAATGCCAAGATTGAGCTCTGGGTGGGGAGTGAGTGTGAGGAATTACTCTAAATTAGTAATTGTCTTATGTTACTGAAATGAGAATCTACAGTTTTATTTTAAAAAGTACTTATGAGGAAAACGAAGTATGAACATGCTGGTTTTAAGCACATCACTTCTGTTCACTTGAAGGAATCACGGGCACAGTAAAGAACTCCTGTTACTTGGCTTTTCTGATTTTACTGTTGGACGTTATATCGAAGCCACTGTAACAAATGAAGAAGAATTACTTATAGCACCTGTCGAACCATTTTCTCTAAGAAAACCTAAAATTATTCCAGATTCTCAGCTAAGGAAGACAACAGTGGCTTGCCCTAAATACAAAAGGTACTGTGAATTAGAGCGAAAAATAACATTTGCGTCATACGGCTCTGTTTGGTATTGCTGTATCTGTTCTGTAATGCTTACAAAGAAAATGTGGAGCTGTGAGAGTCTGTACATGTTTATATGTGTATGTTGTAAACAAGGTGATTGTGAACAGTACTGATAGAAGAGGTTGTTTTAGTAATTCTTTATTTCTTTGTATATTTTTCAAACCAAATCTCTTTCTAATGTATAATGCGGTAATAAACAAGGTAAAACACTGTTGCTTAGCTTCCACAAGTAACAACTGTGTTACTAAGAAAAAGAATGGTTAATTGAAAATAGTTTCTGGGATAATAAGCTTCTTAATTCTTTACGCAGCTTTGACATCTGTGTCTGACTAGTGTTTCCCATCTTTAATTCAGAACTTTCCCTTTTGCAAATAAGCATCCATAAGTATAACACATAAGTGTTATACTTAGAGTATTTGCTTGGTTATAAAAATACACCTAAACTGAAAAAGCAGAAACAGAATGTTTTCAAATAATCTGTAACTGGAACACTTAAAATTATAGAGTAGCTAGTTAGAAGGGACCCACAGGGATCATCAAAGTTCAACTCCTGGCCCTGCACAGGACCACCACAAGAATCTCACCATGTGCCTGAGAGCATTGTCCAAATGCTTCTTGAACTCTGGCTGTTGTCCAAATGTTTGGCACTCTGGTGCTGTAACCACTTTCCTGGGGAGCCTGTTCCAGTGCCCAACTACCATCTGGATAAAGGCCCTATTCCTAATATCCGACCTCAACCTCCACTGACACAGCTTTGTGCCATTCCCTTGCATCCTGTCACTGGTCACTCGATCAGTGCCTGCTTGTCCCCTTCCCCTCATAAGGAAGTTAGGAACTACAATGAGGTGTCTCCTCAGCCTTTTCTTCAAGCTGAACAGACCAAGTGCCCTCAGCTGCTCCTCATACGGCTTCCCCTCAAGGCCCTTCACCATCTTTGTTGCTCTCCTTTGCACACTCTGCACTAGCTTGATGTTTTTCTTGTGTTGTGGTGCCCAAGCCTGCACACAGTATTCCAGGTGAGGCCACCCCAGCTCAGAGCAGAGCAGGACAATCCCCTCCCTCGCCCAGCTGGCAGTGCTTTGCCTGATGCTCCCCAGGACACGGTTGGCCTTCCTGGCTGCCAGGGCACTGCTGATTCATATTCAACTTGCCATCAACCAGGACCCCCAGGTACCTTTTTGTGGCACTGCTTTCCTTCCTCTCATTGCCCAGTCTGTGCAAACATCTGGGATTGTCCCATCCTGCCTGCAGAAACTAGCACTTTTCCCTTGTTAAAATGTGGTTGGTGATTGCCCTGTCCTTGAATTGGTGTATTGGCTCTCTGCAGCACCTGTGTGCCTTTGAAGGAGTTAACAGCTCCTCCCAAATAAGTATCATCAGCAAACTTATGCAGTATACCTTCAAATCCTTCATCCAAGTCATTTATGAAGATGGTTAAGAGCACAGGTGCTAAGACAGAGTCCTGTGGAACCCCACCAGTGAAGGTTGCCAGTCTGATGTCACCCCATTCACTATTACCCTTTATGCTGAATTTGTGAGCCAATTGTTCACCCATTACATGATGTGTTTATCTAGCTGTGTGCTGGACAGTTTGTCCAGAAGGGTCCTGTGAGAGACAGTATCAAAAGCTTTACTGAAATCCAAAATCAGTACATCAGCTGGCTTCCCTTTATCAGCTAGGTGGGTTACCTTGTCATGAAAGGATATTAAGTTTGTCAAGCAGGACTTCCTCCTCGTGAGCCTGTGCTGGCTGTGACCACTGACTGCATTGTCTTGCAGAACAATAATCCCCATAATTTTACCAGGCACTGAAGTGAGACTGACAGGCCTGTAGTTTTCAGGGCCCTCCTTCTTGCCCCTCTTGAAAATCAGGATGTTCACCAGCTTCCAGTCGACTGGAACCTCTCCAGATTCCCAAGACCATTCAAAAATCATTGAGAAAGGTCTTGCAATGACATCAGCCGCCTCTGAGTACTCAGCTGAATCCCATCAGGATCCATAGATTTCCATCTGGAGCAGCAAATGGTGCACAAGTTCTGTGTTAGTCAGGAGCTGATCATTCTCACGAGGTCCTGCAGCTCAGGGCACTGGCACCTCCTTAGTCCCTCATCGGTGTTGAAGACAGGCAAAGAAAACGTTAAACACCTCTGCCTTGTCTGTGTCCCTGTCTGTGAGGTGACCATCCTCATCCTGTAATGGGCTGATGTTGTTTCTTCACACTGCCTTTTGCTATTGATATGGTTTTTAAAACATTTTTGTCCTCCATAGTACTGGACAGCTACAACTCAAACTGAGCTTTGGTTGCATGATTTTTCTCCCTAGAGTGTCGAGCAGCATCTCTAGAGGATCTCTTACCAATACAACAAACTTCTCCATTGTCCTTTTGAAAGAGTCATTGGGTCTGTCCTCTCTGTGCCTGTGTTTTGGGTTTATAGTCTTGGTGATGTGGCACATTAAATAGCTGGTTTTTGCACACATAATTTGAGAAAGCTGAATGACAAGTCATACATTCTTGTTTTAGAAAAAACAGAAAGTGGTGTACAAACTTTCTCCCACATTATACCATACCAGATGAGTTAAGAAGATGTGTGGAGCAGAAATTAGACATCCTGACCTTTCAGCCCCTCCTAGCAGAGGTAGGCAAGTGAATGTTTATATAAGAAAATACTTCTTGTGTAAGTGCTTTTGTTAGAGCTTGGCTTAACTTAGCAAAATGTGTAGTCCTTAGTGTAACAGATGATGATGTAACGCTGTTGCCAGATAGACTTAGATTTTATCCTGAAACTTCCAGGGGTTTCAGTATGTTACAGAATCCAAGCTTACAAGAGCAGAAAGGCATAAATGTGAAAAACTGAAAAGGGAGTAGAATATACTGGGGGGGGATATTACGGAAGTGGAAGAAAAGTTCCTTTATATTGTCACTTTTTAAGCATCATTGGAAAGGGTGTTTTGAGGTTTCAGAGCAGTTGTTTCATACAAAATGAAAGCAGAATCTCTTAAATTGTTGCATTATCAGAGGATTCTTTTCTGGTTGTTCTAAATTGTTTTCGTAGGCATCCTCAGATTTAATTCACTATGGCTTGTTCAAATTCTTCCCACAAGTATAACAGTTTCAGAATACATACAAAATACTCCAACCCCCCCCACAGAGAGTCTTAACAAGAACACTACAGTGATTCCTTCTCTAAAACTTTGCCCTGATTTCTGGTAGAACATTGCTGCAACTCACTTTTTTTTTTTTTTTTTTGTTTGTAAATGTTTATGTACTTACAAATTGAAGCTGGTGCAATTTTTAAAAATTTAAAAGGTCTTGTTGTCTGCTATCTAAACAGCTCACACAAAACCTTAGGTCACAGCATTAAGCTAGCAGATTAATGATCATCACTTGAAGATAAAACTCTATAGTGTTTGAAATAATTTTATGCTGAAGGCCTGTCATTAATGGTTACAGATTTTTTTACTATGCCTTAAGTTCTGTCTGGTACTGGTGACTTTTAAGTCTGCATCAAAAAGCACTGCTCATTTGCCTTGTATTTGAGTGAGAAGATACCAAGTAGAAAGCATTCTGTGCTGTCATTCTTTAGATAGAACTTTGTACTGTTAGAGAATACCTTTCCAGTGAGATTCATTAAGCTCTGAGAAAGAAAATTTGGGTTCTTTCAGCTTGCCATAAGTTGTATAATCGTCAGGGATGAGACTGACATGATTCTCTGTCCCTCTTCAGCCATCTCTGTCCATGTGCTTAGATTTCATGCTTTTTGGGATTGCAAAGCATAGAAATTAGTTTGTAGACTGCCCCTTAATTCAGATGTTGAAGCTGCCACAGTAGTAGAGAGAGACTTGGTTAACTCTTCAGCTTGCTGGCTATTTTATCTGAGCTCCAAGGACTATACTAATTTTGCTTTTGCTATTGGGGGAGTTGCTGTGCAATCCATCTTAAAAGCTGTTCTGTATAATGTCAGTAATAATGGCTTCCATACCTTGGTGTGCAACAATAATGTATACTGGTTTTTTTTTCAGCGTCTCAATCTAGATAATTATAAAGCAAACTTTTCTACTCTTTTGTGGCTTGAAGAGATCCAAGCAGAAATGGATTTAAAATATTTCAGCATGAGTGGGGTTACTTTGAAAAGGAATGGGAACTTGTTAGTGCTGGAAGTGCCAGGAGTAGAAGAGGGCAGACCTCGTCTGGTTCCAGGTAGAAATGAATGTGAAGCCAAATGGCATGTTGATCCATATTTTCACTGCAGTATCCATCTCTTGCTTATTCTTTTGTTTAAAGAAGTCTTTCACATATTTTAACACAAAGTTACTCAGGCTACTAGACAGGGGAACTGCTGTGTTAGTGTTTCAGTCTTACAATGGCTGCTGTCTGAGGCAGCATTTGCTTGTGTCCGTTCTTACACTTTAGTATTTTTCATGTAAAAAAATGAGTGAGGCTTTCAGCAAAAATAAACTGTGCAATGTAGTAATAGCTTAAAAGGCAATAGGTGTAGCAAAAGCTGGGAAAGAGTTAAATTCAGAATTTCAAACAATATAGTATACAAGATACTGTTTTCAGGAGTTGTTCTCTGATGCCATCAATACTACATGTCTTTTAAAGTGTAATATATGACTGTGTATGGCATTTCAGAACAGGTAGTCATGGATACAGCAACTTTGCTGGATCTGCCTCCTGCAAATTCCTAGTTTAAACTAGGAATGCAGAAGAGGAAGAAATCATATGCTGCAGCAAAAGTTGTACTATTTCTTGTAACAGTATGTAACTTTATTTACAATTAGGTGATAAGGTGATACTGAAAAGTCAGGTCTACTCGGAGCATATAATAGAGTACGTTGCCTTCATTACTGAGGTAAGCAAAGTGCATCTCCTCTTGAAAATACAGTGATCTGCAGGTTTCAGAAGGGAAACTTGCAATTCATCAAGTTACAGACTAGTTTAACCTGTCCTGAGGAAACTAGGTTTGTTTTATCTGCATTCTGAGTGGTAATATTTTTATTTTTACTGTATTTTTATTTCATTTTTGAAGGCTTTGACTTCCCTATTCTTTTGAGATTGTGATCTTTATCCACTCTGAAAGCACTTGTAATATAATCTAGGTATGCAATGTATTGATAGCACATAAATCTGAGTGTTCTTTTTAGAGGTGGTGGGGGTGTTCCATGCTTTCACAGATGCTTTCTCTTTGTGTTTAAAGTACTGAATCTTTGAGTGTCTGACTTTTTTTTTCCTCTTTGTAACAGATATGTAATGAAGATGTTATTCTTAAAGTTAATGCAGAATTTGAACGAGCTTACAACTTGGAACCCATAGATGTGGAATTTGTTCAATGCAGGTGTTTTTATAAGTTTCAAAAAGCTACATTCAATGATTCCTCTAGTAAAGTGACTTTTAAAATATGCATGACTGTCAACGGTTTGTTTTTGTGGATACAGATAGGAGAAGACCATTAAGATCTTGCCAATTCTTTGACTTCTTTGCCTTAACACACCTTTGCCACCATATTCATTGTTAAAAGACTGCAACTGTACAAGTGTACAAAGGATTCTTATCTCAATCCTCTTTAAATTGTCACACCAATGCCCGTAAGTGAAATGAGGGGGAGTGAGGTAGGGTGTTTTAGGGTATTTTTCTTAGGATTTTTTCTTTTTTCAAGAAAAAAACCTATACCAATATGGTTTTTGGACTGTGAAAAAAAGAAAAAAAATAGAAAGGTGATGATGTTACCACCCATCCTTTTATACTTTTGTTTTCTTCATTGTTTGGAGTTACATAATGCTCTCTGTAAATTTAACTGTGAAGAGAAGTTCCTTGAAAGACTTAAGTATCAAACACTATGCCATCTTTGTATCACTGAAGAGATAGAGAATATATGTATCAATATTCATAGCAAAGCTGTTGACATTTCTGCAGCATATTTCTCAATAGATTTTTTTTTTTTTTAATAAGTGGTTTTATATAAAACTTACATACACTGGTGCATAGTAAAAAGTACAAGATACCTTATAGGTATGTGCTGCTGCAGTATGGAAATGTGAGATTTTACTTTAATTACAAATCTGTATTCTGGTGACAGGGTTCCTAGCAGGCGATGCCAGTTGGCAATTCAGCAAGCTTCCTACCTGGGCGAAAAAGGTACACTTCAGTTGACTTAAGATGTCTAGAGGGCTTTCTTTGCAGAGAGTCTTGTGTTTTATATTGCTTTCGCATCAGGACATACTGAGAATGAATTAGGTTTTGTTCTTAGAGGAGTCTTCCATGTGTTTGTTAGGGACTTTTTATGGTTTGGTTTGGTTTTGAAAACCGAAAAACAATTCTCTGAATCTGTAAAAGGTTTCATCAGAATGATTTCGTCTGTTGGCCATCACAGGAAACAGAACTTGAAGCAAACTTTTGTAAACTCTTTAAGCCAGTAAGAACTGTAGGAATTATACTAGTATAATAATAGTAAGTGAAATGGCTGTGTTTTGTATTATCTCAGAATTCATTAAAAAGCACTGATTTCCTGTTGTGTGACTCAATAGAACGATCTGTATGAACTTCAAATAAGTCTTTACCACATTAGTTCTGATAAAGCAATTTTAGCAGCTCAGAGTAAGCTGATGTACCAGCAGTAATGTTAATTAATGAAACATGCAGAGCGGTTGTGTGACTTTGAAATTTCTCTACTTTCTCTGCTAAATTTGAAGTGTTATTTCCGGAAAGGCTTGTCTTACAATCACCACAAGCTGTCAAGGCACAGAATACTACTGAGGATTGTGTTCTTGGTGATGGCCTTAAACAATCTTCGCAGCTGAAAAATAAGGTAATTCAGTACATGTTCCTTAAAATGTTGACCTTCATTCAGATTGGTAATAGATACCTACTATACAGCTGCTATTAGAAAGGAATTGCATAATGGTGTATCAGAGAACCAAAGTTGTAATTTGCTGCATTCTCATGTCAGAAGTTTTTGTTTGGTGCCTGAGGATGGGGGATTTTGTGGTAACTGATACTATTAAGCATTCCCATCTCAAATGGAAAGTGCTCATAAAAAAAGTGTGTGATTGTAATGGGAATTGTCAGATTTGCCTTAGAGTAGATTTCATAGCTACTCTTGAGTAGATACTTATGTTCTGTTACTGCAGCAGGAAATAATTTTGTGATAGAAGGTAATTATCCTGTTCTGAGTGGATTTATCCAAGCTTAACTGCCACTTAGATTTCTACATTTTCTTAATATAGTTTTTCTTAGAAAGGGCTTCAGGTTGTTGCCTAGTCCTCCTTCCTATTTGATGCAGGACTGTCACCAACACTAAATCAAGTCCTCTTGGGGACGGGTGGGCAGCATTTTTTTACTTTTGTTTAGAGTTTCCACAGCATCTGCATAACCATGCTTCACCACCTTTACACTCAAGACTTTTTCCTAATTCCCAGTATGAATCTTCCACCTGCGATTTGTCAGTGTGGTCCCTTGTTACATCATTTGTGACCACAAAGAAGAGTTTGTCTCTCTCATTTTTTATAACTCTTTGATATAAGCCATCATGGTGTATAAAACTGCCTCTGCACCTCCTCCTGGCCAAACTAAAAATTCAGGCTCTCAGCCTCTCCGGTTCAGAACATGATACTGGCTCATATACAGTTCAAACATCCACAGATGCTCCAGTTGAGCATCAAGCTATTGATTAATACTCTTTGAGCCCAGTAATTCAGTCAATTTTTTTCAACTCATCTGTTTCAACTCATCTATTGTAAACCATTTCAAAAGCTTTGTTAAGGTCAGTGAGGTTGGTCATGAAAGATCTGCCTCTTGGTTTAGCCATGTTAACTGTTCCTGGTCACCTGTTCCAATTATATGAAGCATGTGGAATCCAGAAGGATGTTCTCCGTGGTATTCTCAGGGACTGGGGTGAGGCTGATGAGCTTCCAGAACAACATTGACTTTTTCCTGCTATCAGAAACATTCCCTGGCTTGTCCTTATTGTTTTTTATTATCGGTAATAGGCAGCGGTGTTCATAGTCATATCAGTGTGGTGGATCACATTTAGCCTGTCCAGTGTTTCTAAGCAGTTTGTACCTCTCCTTTTGTTACTTGTCCCTTTCCTTCCGTTACTGTTACTTTGCACAAAAGTCTGGAGGTGTGCATATGAGACAGAAAGGACATTGAGTTCTTTCAGATGTCATCCTTCAGAAAGTTGTCTATTCCAGTCCAACTGTGAGCCTTCAGGATCTTTGAACTGCCTCTCTTCCACCACATTGGCTAAATCCCTTCTTACACTGTTCTTCTCCTAATGTGAGCAGTACCTTGATCTCTTTGGCCTTCTGATTTTGTCCAGCTGTCCAAGCAGTGGTTTTATATTTTTCCTGTCATGGTTTCTGCTTGTATTAAGCTTTTCATAAATTCCTCAAGAAGTTACAAGATTAGCCAAGCAGGCCTTCTATTGAAATTCCCAATGATCTTGTGCAACAGGATGGTTTGTTTACGATCTCTCAATAAGCAGCTTTTAGCTCTTGTCGACACCTTTTTCCCCACATGGTAGCTTCCCCGAGGATTTTGTTTGGTGAGTTCTTACAGAAACAGGTTTGTTCTAGGAGGGCCAGAGTTCTGAGTCTGCTGCTTTACCTTCTTAGCCTTACTCCAGTCTTGCAAATCTGCAGCAAAACCTGGTATATGGACACGTGGTCTTTCATCTGTATGAGGAGCAAGTCTAGTAGAGTGTTATGTCTGATCAGTGTGTCAGCCATTTATATTAGGAAGTTGTCACCAGCTCAGTCTAGGAATTCCAGACAATTTCTTAGTGAATTGCTTCACGTGTGTGATTGAAATCTCCAGAAAGATTCAAAACCTGTAATCAGGACACTGATGCCAGTTGTTTGTCAGAAATCTCTTCCGTGTTCTCTTCCTTCTGGAAAGGATTTGTTATAGACCACCAGATAATATTGCTGCTGTTCCATCTTTCTGTGGTAACAACTCACACACATCTCTGGTTTGCAATTAGTAATGTGTAGTCACGGAGCTCCTCACACAGACCCAGAGCCGTGCCGCTGAGAGCAGAGGCACAACAAGGTTCTGTTCTGCAAGATGCCTACTTCTACTGGGACCTTTCTGTTTGACTAGAAGGATGGTGGAGAATATCACCTGGACCCCTCATGTTTACTCCAGACGAATATGATCCTCCCCTTGGTCTATTCAAAGTGTCACTAGTACCTATACAGGTAAACAGCAAAGGGAGTAGTCAGAAGTGAACCTTTTAGTCTTTTCCATGATATCATGGCTCCCTAGAAGCAACGAAAATCTCTGGATGATACCTCTGTCCTGTACAAGGAGTAATCAACCCCTGACATTCATCACTTCACTGTATTGGAGTCAGTATTATTAAGATGATTGAGGCATCTTGTCCAGAACCTTGCCAACACCACATTCCACACAAGCAGTTTTCTCCCATGCTAGAATCTTGAAAGGACATGTGTCTGCTAAGGAAGAAGTATGCGTCCGTAGGTCTTGGTTTTGTGGAAGCAAACAAGTTATTCAGCCACGGCTTCAAATTCCTCATCTGAGCCCACAGATTATTTGTGAAATAAATGCTAAATGTTAACAGAAGCCAAAGTATTAGAAATCTTAAATTTAACCTTCTTCTACTACTCTTACCTTTCTGTCTTCTATTTAATGGGGTAATGGTATTTGGTGGGAAAAAATTAAACGTTGACTTCAGAAGTATTGGTGAAGGTAGGTGGCCATCTTCTTAAGGTTGTTCATGAATTTATATTCACTTGCTGTTTTCAGGTCAGAAAAAAGCGGAACAAAAAAGCAAAAGGCATGACATCAAAGGAGGTGAACATACAGGATATGATGAGAGTAACTCCGCAAACAAGTCAACTTGGTATACTTTCTGTACTTGAATATAAAGTATTACAGTTCAAGACTGCAATCACTTCAGTAAACCAGGGGTGATTAAGATGTCCTTGTTCTCTGTTTTTTAAAGACAAATTCTAGAACTACTAGAAGAAAGTTTCTCTGGAGGCTTTATGTGCATTACTTCAACATCTCTGTTCATAGAATCCTCGAATGGTCTGGGTTGGAAGGAACGCTAAAGATCATCTAGCTCCAACCCCTCTGCCGTGGGCAGGGACACCATGCATTAGGCAAGGTTGCTCAGAGCTCTATCCAGCCTGGCCTTGACCATTTCCAGGGAGAGGGCAGCAAACGTGGTGATAAATTTTTAGTTAATAAGTTATCATTTCCCAGTAGTTTACTCAAAAATATTTGGTCATATTCAGAGTTTTCAATTTGTTACTGAGATGCTGTCTCTCATCGTTGTGAGAGCTGCTTTGCCAAAGATGCTATAACTTTTTCAGGTAGCTTAGATCATTCCTACACTTTTTTTTGAAAGTGTCACTTTAAATATCTGTGTACTTAAATGCTGAAGAGGGTGATTGTGTCATTTTGTATCAATAGGATGCCTAAAGAACATCTGAGTGATTACCCAGAATGCTCTTCTGTCCAAGGGGTATAATAAGATTCTGCTGTAGAAAGCTAAAGCTAGGCTAATTCAGACAGGATTAAGAAAAAAATTCCAGTAGTTGTAACTTACTACTGATCATTTTTGCTGTTTGAGGACAGAAAAGTGAGCTTGATGCTCAAATCAGTGAATGGAGTTTTTACAGATTGTTGGTTTACATAATCGCAGTCCTTTTCAGGCCTTCGGTAAAGATCCAGTACACTTCAGAAATATATTCTATGAAAACTGAATTTTTGAGAAATTCGCTAGTTGTTACCACAAAAGCAAACCAAAATTTTTCAGAAGCATATTGTGAATTGGAATTGCTTTAATCTACCTATATTAAAAATATTTGTGTTCTAACATGTGCTTGTCTTGATTATAGTTGGTGAAACTGTGGCACTTAAAGAAAGAGCTGGTGAATTTTTCAATCCAATGCTGAATGTGCAACAGAAACTGGCAGTGAAAAGGATATTGAGTGGAGAATGTCGCCCAACACCTTACCTTCTCTTTGGACCACCAGGAACTGGAAAAACAGTAACAGTAATTGAAGCTATTTTACAGGTAGTGGTGAATGACAAATCAGTCATCTCTAATCTTTTCAGTGTTGGAACTCTTACAGCATTTCTGTAAGTACCATCACATTTTTTTCCCAAGGAGTTTTCAAAATACACTTTTTAAGATCATTTTTTGAAGTGCTATGAAAGTGGAGAATCCATCTTCATATGATTTAACAGAATTGAGAATGGCTTATTTTCAAGTCTTCTTGCCTTCATCTTTAAGCTTCAGTGAACAGTATCTAACTTGTGATTCCAGTAGCACTTAATGTATTCACGAAGCACAGGTATACATTAATATGATAACCATGAATGTAGGTACACACAATTTGAAAGTACTTAGTCATGACTGTCAACACTAGTGTTGATTACTGTACTGCAGAAGTCAATGAATATAATGTGTATGCAGAACTCTTCTAGATTCTCTATTCAGTGAAATAAAATGAGAATGTTTGAGCTATTGCTACTTCTCTAAATAACCTTTTTTTTAATATCTGCTTTCCTTAATGTAGTTACATTATACTCTACCAGACAGTCGGATTTTGGTGTGTGCGCCATCAAATGCTGCAACAGATCTGATTTGCTTGCGTCTGCATCAAAGCAACCTATTAAAACCAGGAGCTATGGTCCGAGTTAATGCTGCCTTCAGGTCAGCAGAGGTAAATATTATAGATACCTGCCAGTTAATATTTCCATTTTAATATTTTTATCTTAAAATACCAATTTAGTATTGTGATGTCAGTCGCTATTAGGCTGCTTGGGCTTGCTTAGGATCCAAAGTATTGCATTACGTCAGCTTTTCCAGAAGATTAACTGGAAAATGTTGGTCATATTCCTTAATTTAATTGTATGAGCACAGAATCTTAATGTCATTCTTGCAGTGCTTGACTCTACAAGCAGCAAATCCATATTGTTGGGAATTTTACTTACACAGAAAGTAAACAAGTAGGATTGTTGCCTTTATGCAGGGGACACACATCGTGAGTTCACTACATATATCCATATATATTTATACATATATATTTGTGTAGGTATGTCTATATATACACACGTAAATATACACATATGTGTGTATATTTATGTATATACATATTTGTGTGTGTGTGCACATAAAGAAACATCTAAATGTTCCATTTTGTTCCTTATGATAAAGCACAGATGTCTTGCATATGTACTACTTTGTTTAGGTACATTTATTAATTCATTTTGATGTATGAATGGGTATAAATCTATGTGTTTTGCTTAGTTTCTAAGATAGTTTTCAGGGAGCTTTTCTACTCAAATTAAAATATTTAGTTTTAGACTAGCATTTTGTTTTACAAAATACCTTTTTGTTTCTGCAGCAAATTGATGACATGGTGAAACCTTACTGCAAAGATGGTGATGATATTGAGAAAGCATTATGGTCCAGGATAGTAATTACGACATGCAACAGTGCAGGATTGTTTTATCAAACAAATACACGGTAGAGTACTGTAGATAGGAATATTGCTGACATAGCTGCATTTTATGAATCCCAGAGCTTTTAGAGACTCTGTACTGTAACTTGAGCTAGTTTATTACAGTTCGTTGCATGTGCCTCTATTGTGAAATAGAACAAAACACTTGGTTTTATTGATGTTTCAGGAGAAACTTTCTCCATGGTAAATTTAAGAATTATCTTGAGTAATGTTTCAGATTTTTGAAACAATAACTTCTCTGCCACCAGTGGAAATTATATTGCTGTTGACAATTGACAACTACCATGTCAAGTGCTGTTAACTAAAGATTTCTCTTATTTTGATTTTAACTTTGTAAAAGGACACACTGAAGCTTTACTATCTTGAGTGGTTTGGTAGAAACAAAGCTTGGGGATTGTCTTTGCTACATCATAGTGCATTGTTGTAATTCAATAGCTGAAGTAAATTGAGAACAAGGCAAGCTTTTTTAAGTATCTTAATCTTGGTATAAACAATACTTTAATTAAGATAACTGGTAGTTGTTTATATCAGAGTGTGTAAGTAATATCAAAGATGAAAAATTAAAGTTACTCAGTTGTTTTCTCTGTGTTTCCTTTTGAAAATATCTTTGCTCTGTATGTTTGGAGTTGCATGGCACACTTGACAAGCATGTTGACAGAATTGCTGAGGTCAACCACAGGGTGGCAGAATGAACAAATTTGGAAACAGCCCCGTTTCAGGTTAATGTTATTTAATTATAGGCTTGGACACTTCACTCATGTGATTCTGGATGAGGCAGAGCAAGCAAGTGAACCAGAGAGCCTGATTCCTATTGGGTTGATTTCAGAAGCTGATGGACAGGTAGTTCTCTTAACATTATTTACTGAAAGGAAAGTGTTGGTTTATTGTTTTCATTTTTGTGAATGATGTAGAATTCAAGCAGCCATTATCTGGTAATGAGTACAAAATTCTGAGCATTTGTAGGTGATCTTATTCATGTACCATATCAATTCCCAACACTTAAGTTGTTTTACATCTAAAACAAGTCTGTGTTTGTAGTACTGGACCAGTGTGTAGAAGATGTCAAAATAAAAATATGCATTCTTTGTTTAAGATAACAACATACTTCTGTCCTGGAGCTAACCCTGCTTTACAAACAGATGTTTGAAGTAAAGCAGAATACTTTATGTGAATAGATCTTCGAATTCTGAAATGTGTATTTCATTAAAAAAATGTCATTTCAATAACAACTGCTTTAATGTAAGATGGATTTTTTTTATTGCATATACAGATAGTTCTTGTTGGAGATCCAAAGCAGTTAGGGCCGACAATAAAATCTGAACTTGCGTTGACGTTTGGATTAAGTATGTCCTTGCTGGAAAGACTGACATCAAGAGAGCTGTACCTGAGAGATGAAGATGCTTTTGGTGCCTGTGGAGCATATAATCCTTTACTGGTGAGTTAAACTTTCCATTAACGTTTTTCAGCTCAATCAAAAAAGGAAAAATTGTAGTTCCTGCTGTTTCCATACCACCACTTTTCTCCCTGATGTTTAGTGATAAGTCTTGCTTGAGCATTAGTTCTCTATGAAAGCTTGATTATTTTGCATATATACTATGAATAGTAAGGATGCTGAGCCCTCCAGCATGTTAAAACCTTTCTTTGAAGGGGTCTTACATTCTTAAGCAGAATAAGTCAAATAGGGTGCACAAAGCACAGTTGTGAATAATAGCTTAAAATATCTTTTAATCTTCATTGTCCACATTTACCATAACTTAATTTTCCACAGATAAACAAGTGCAACTTCTGTTTTTAACATAAGAGACAAAGTCTCCCATTTAAAGATGAATTTTGCAAACACCATGTTTCAGGAAGGAGAAAAGAGAAACCGTTCTTATTTCTTATCATCTCTTCTCTGAAGTATCGCTTTCCTAAACCCTTGTATGGTGAAGTACCTAAAGTGGCAGAGGGAACATAGTATATAAACAAGCGCAGATGTTTCAGCTGCTTTAAATTGCAGTCTGAATCTGAAAAATAGGGCTACAGTTAAACTTCTTAAGATGCCTTCCTATTGTTATGGTAACATACTTTGAAGAATTAAACTGACAGCAGAGATGACTAGGTGGCCATGTAAGTAGAGAAGTGAAGAAATCTGATGGCAGACTTAGGAGGGAGAGTGAGGGTGTTTGGCCCTGGGCTTTAGGTCTGGCTCAGCCTGCTGAAAAACCTGTCACACTTCCTCCTAAAATCTGTTACAGCAAACTTTCATTGTTGTGTTCTATATACAGTGATAAGGAGAATTGGCACAGTGTGAGGGCTTTAATGATACCTTTGGACTGGAATATCCTATGTTATTCTTTCTACGGGACATATTTTTTCAAGATGGTTATTACCATCTAGAAGGCTTCCTTAAAACTTTTTTTCATTTAAAGACAAATATATTCCAGTGTTCTAAGGCCAGCTTCTATCAGCTGTTCTGATGCTCCCTTTCTGTCTCTCAAGACTTCCTCACAGTAACAGGTTACATCCATGGTAACTCCATGAAAATAATGTAATTCTTAAAAAAGAGAATGTGCCTATAGATCAAATGTTTTTTAAAAAGAAAATGACCAACTCATCTGTCATGTACATTCAATTCTTTTTGTTTCTCCGTTGGAGAGGAAAGAAATGGTCCTTCAAAAACCTGCTTTGATCTAGTTTTTATTTACAGAAGATCACACCTGCAGTTTTTGCCTTGAATACAGTTCTTTAGCAGCTTTAGAAATGCTGAATGCTAGAGAAGGGTAAGGTAGTATCTGCTTGGAAGCATGTGATGAATTATCTGTTTCAGTTAAGGATTTTGGGTTTTGTCTTTGCAGATCACAAAACTTACGAAGAACTACAGGTCACATTCTGCATTGCTTGCCTTGCCATCTAAATTGTTCTATCATAAGGAGCTAGAAGTTTGTGCAGACACTTCAATAGTAACTTCTTTGTTGAATTGGGGGAAATTGCCCAGAAAGGGATTTCCATTAATTTTTCATGGAATAAGGGTATGTAAAATGTTCACATAGTGAACTATTTAGGCCTGATAGCAGTTTGCTGATGTTGTAGAAGAGTTTTCTTTAGAATGAATTCTAGAAAGCATACAGAAAAAAGAACAAACTGTCTTTTGCAAGTAATGTGACTACCTGAGCCTCTGGTTTTAGAAAAACTACTGAAGTCAAATGTTTGCTAAGAACTTGAGCAGCTGCCTGTTGAAGTGTATAGTGGAGACATTTCGATACAAGTTTCAATTCATAACAGATGACCAAGATGGAGATATCGTCAGCTGCATTTGGATTGCTTTTTTTGAGAGTTTGCTGCATTAAAATGGATTCAGTCCTCTAAAATTAAAGGATTATTAAGGCTTAACTGGGAAGGGGGAAAAGTACTACCTTGGAAATAAAGTTCTTCTCTAGTCTTCGAAGAAGTTAGCAAAAAGTGACAATATCTGCTGTTTGGAGAGGCTTGGTTTTGAACTCTTCCACCTATCACAAAAGCAAAATACCAACTTGCTAACACATATTATTCTGAGTTGAGATTTAACTCTGTTGTTGCACACTTAAAATACTGTTGTCATACCAATTCTCTATATAAATGTATAAAAAAAATATTATAAAACGTGAGGTGATACTTGTTCATTGGAAAGTGTGTATAGAGAGGAAGATATATATATAACATTCTATCACTTTTTTTTGCATTCAGGATGTATATGAATAATCTGTGAATAAATACATATACATTTGTGCACCTGATCCCCATCATCTCATTTCTTTTCCCCTAATACAGGGCAGTGAAACACGTGAAGGTCACAGTCCATCATGGTTTAATCCAGCTGAAGCAGTTCAAGTAATGCAGTACTGTTGCCACCTGGCTAAAAATGAAAATGCTGCAGTGTCAGTGACAGATATTGGAGTGATTACTCCATATCGTAAACAGGTATAATATTTAACAGGTCTGATATCTTAAGAGCTTCCAAGTTATTGTGGCTGCGGTTTGTTAAAGCAGGGAGGATTATCTCAAAATGTCACTGTTGTGTGTCATGTTCCACAGTGTATTGTCAGTTATTAATGATGCTGCCATTGAAATCTAAACCTAGAGAAAAACAGTTAAAATGGCATTCTACTGTGCTTTTTAGTTTTAAAAATCAGGAAATTACTGAAGAGACAGATTTGGAGACAGAAGCAGATTTTTTCAGTTGTTGGAAGTAAAGAATGCAAGTCAAGAATTTAGTGTCCAATAGGTGGAACAGCAATCTGGTTCTGTGACTCTCTATACTGAGGACCAGAACAAAAGGGAAATGTTGTGAAGTAGGTGATATGTCACCTTGTTATGGCTTTGAAGAGACTAGAGGAAGACTAGCGATTTCTTAGCTGTCCTGTAGTCAGACTTGGAAGTTTGTGCTGTTATTTAAACCTTCAGAGAATGTTGAATATTACTTTCAAGCGCTTTGCTTTATTTTTGGAAGTATTTATATTCAGGTGTGTTAAGTATGTGATGTTTACTCTCATTTTAAAAATAAAACTAATACCCTTCCAGAGCAGGTCCTGGAGAATGTGCACATAGGTCTTCCTTTAGTTCACATCTCAATATTCTTAATCTTGTATGTACACGTGGCTTGGGAGAAACACCATGCAGTGTGTGAAAAAGGCCAAGGCCTTGTGAAGAAATCTCACTTGCAAATTAAAGCTTTGCTTGTACTGATCCAACTGGTCAGGTGTATGCCCGTATTTATAGTTACTACTTGTTTTTCCAATATTTATATGTAGTATTGAAGTGACTGAACCTCTTACACTCCCTAAATGATGATTTCAAATGATTTAATGTGACTGTGTCCTTCATCTGCCCATGATGCAAGGCATATGATAGTAATGTCCACTTCAAGAAAGTCATTTTGTATTGTGGGAACACTGATTAGAAAGTAGTCTTTGACTCTAATCCTCATCTTAGCCAAGCATGATTTCTTCTTAAATTTATTGGAGCACTTCAGGTATAATCTCCAAACAGCTTTTAGCAGATGGCAGTATAATGATCCCAATGCATGTCCTTGTTCTCTTTCTCTTTTGGGAGGGTACTTAACACGATATCTCACCTCTGTCTTTCACTTTGCATGATGCACCTAGCAAGCAAATGTGGAATCTCTGTATAGTCTTCTTGAGAGGCTGGAGGAAGCTGCTTGCCCAACCACATTTGTCGTATGCATGGTTTTGGATATGATGCACATTGGAAGAAGAGGGTTTACGGAGCCACGTTATTCTTCTCTTGAAAATCTGGATTATTAAAAGTCTCTTGCTTTCTGTTTAAATTATGGTAGGGAGTACTTTACCTTCTAAGTTGTGTAATAGTTGTGATACTTCTCAGGAAAGGTTACTGTTTTATTTTAAAATCTTACTAGTGGATGATGGCTAAGCTTGGCGTAGGCATTCCTATAAACATTTCCATGTTAAAACACGTACTTCTATATGTAGTGTGTTTCAGGTTTTAAAGTAATCCACTCTCAAATGTAAAACTAAATTCCTTCAAACGCTTTTTTTTTGATAGGTGGAAAAAATTAAATTTCTTCTCAGAAGTATTGATTTGACAGACATTAAAGTTGGCACAGTAGAAGAGTTTCAAGGGCAGGAGTATATGGTTATCATCTTATCAACAGTATGTATATTTATTGTGGTCCGATGGAGAGTTTTTACATGTGTCTAATTCTCTCTGTTTCCTTTTTGAGACCTTTAAAAAAATTTACAAGCTGTATTTTTGTCAGTCACAGTATTTGAAAGCAGAGCATATTTTTAACTGCATGCATGTGGAGTTATTCTTCTCTTTAAAATATGGATTATTAAAAATCTGTTGCTTTCTGTTTAAATTATGGTACTGAGTATTTCACCTTTGTGGTTTGGAGGAAGTGTCTGTGAGATTTTCTCACTTGTTATTTCCTGAGGGCAGTGGTACAATGCTTACTTTCCTTGTTCCACATCACACCACAACTTTCCAGTGTAGCATTATATTCTGTTGAAGTAGTTCTAGGTATGTACTATACTCCTATTTATAAGAATTCATTATTTAGGTCAAGAAAATTTTCTTTTTTCAAAGATAGGTTCAAATGTAGACGAAATAGAGGTGGAAAACAAACAATCAATAGTTACAGCACAGTAGTTGCTTTGGCTGTTTTCTCTAAGCCTAGTTAAAGCACACTGATAAGACCACTGAAGAAGGCTGCCAGAAAAGATACACTGTGAATTGTCATTCAACTGAGTGCATTGCAGTAAGGAAACATTATGTTAAAGTTACACTATGGCTAGGTAAATTCTTATTATTCTATTTCTAAACTTATCCATAATTTATTTTAGGTGCGATCTCAAGAAGGCTTTATTGATGATGAAAAATACTGTTTGGGCTTTCTCTGTAACCCAAAGAGATTTAATGTTGCAATTACTAGAGCAAAAGCTTTGCTGATTGTTGTGGGAAACCCTCATGTTCTTGTGAAGGTAAGTTTTGGGTTTATATCTTTGATTGAATGTGTTATTTGCCACAGTAATTGAATAGTTCTGTGGATTAATCTGATGTGAGGGAGCATCAGAATGTATTAAGAGTTTGTATGTTGTCCTCAATCTGCATTTGGGAATATATGAACTCCATGGGTTCCTGCAAGTATAGACAGTTCAGGCACCCACACATTAGATTTCCAAGCACAAAGGAAATGGTACTCCATGCATACAGGCTCATGGTCGTTTTCATCTCTACAAGGGGTCAGACCCTCAATGCTGAAGTTCTCCAGCAGCCTACAAGTCCAGTAAGCATGTTCTGAATAACCTGCAGTCAGATCCTTCACAAAATACAGTTGCTTCACTTTTTAAATGGAGGGGTGGCTGAAGTGATTTTTCCCAATTAGTGCAGCAGCTGACAGGGAGATGGTTTCCTCTTGAACCTTTGAACCATGTTCCTTTCATGGGTATAATTTGAGCGTAATATCTGATGTTATGTCTGACTTTACGAATAAGAAGGAAAACAGTATTCCAGAAATGTTCTGAATAGAAAGTTTAGTCCCCTACAAATACATGAAAAATATATAAATTAGAGCAGCAATAGATGTCTTCCTCCCATGTTACACCATGCTTGCACTATTTGTAGAATTCTGTTTCTGGAAGAAGTCCTCTTAAATCTCTTGCATTTGTGTGCCGTGTTCTTCTGTTTGAAAATTCATTTCACAGAGCAGCATGAGTAAAATTATATAAATATTCTCTTGTAGGATCCCTGTTTTTGTGCACTGTTAGAATACAGTTTAATGAACAGAGTTTATGTAGGTTGTGACCTGCCCTCAGAGCTGGAATGCCTGCAGAAGTGAGTTCTGGTCTTCACTTTAACCTTGCTAGCTATGGATCAGTATTACAATATTTTTAAAGCTAGTGTCATTTGGATGATTGTTCAATACAATAGCATGTGATATCATAATAGGATTGGATTTTGCATTCCTAAATAAACATTACATAAACATAATGACATGTAATGTAACCCTATTTTCTCCCACCTCATAAGAAGAGTGAGCATTACTTACTAAATAACAGCTGCTGTTGAGTTTGGTATCTTTTGTATCCCCAAATGCTGGTGACATATTTGATGACCATAAAGTGGTGGGAGGGACAGAGGAAATGTTTAAGGCGATTTCACTGTAATTTAAAAAAAAAAAAATTGCTTGAAATTTGATTTAAATATGCCCCTTCTAATAACATGTAATACAGTGTTAAATTGGTATTAATACTAGCTGATACTAATTTTTTTTTTAATCAAAACCATTGTTTATGGAAAGGTAAGCAAGATTTTTATCTTTCGTCCCTTAATTGACAGGTGTGACTAGTTTTTCAGTTGGCAAGATGCCTTCAATCCTCATTGGTTTTGAAACTAAGAATGCTTAACAGAAATTCAGTCCTGAGGAAATCAAGAACTCAGGAAGAGGCACGTGTTCTGAAATGGATGGAAGTTTCTGCAAACAAGATTTTTATTTTTTTGAGAAGTGAAAAAGTTGAAATTAACAGTATAATATAGTAGTGGCAACTTGCCTGCTTTTCTGTTTAAAATGTGTGTGACTGCCTATGCAAAGAAGAATATGCCTGAATCTATAACTGTGTGCCTGAATCCTCCAGGTTTCAGAAGAAAAATATTGAAGAACTCTTAGATAAGCTTTTCCTTATTCTATAATTGTTTCACCTTCTCAATTTTCTCTGACTTGCATCCTGCCATGTAAAACTGGACTGTCCCAAGAACATAGATGTGTTGTGTCATTGCATGGGAGTGTTACAGTAATATATATCTACCATGTGAACTGGAATGATACCTTAACGTCTCCACTGATGTGTAGTACCTTAAGCCAAGCATGCTTAAAAACCCTACTTCCAGTTTTTAAGGCTTTTGTATATATAGCCAAGATCACACAGTGTTTGCTTGGTTTCCACTGCAGTCCAGCCATGTGCTATGGTGTGTGTCAGAACAATGCTTAAATTGGTGGGTTAAGAAAATAAGAAAGAAAAATAGAAAATTAAGATTGTGTTTTCCCTATTCACTGTAGAATAAAGTATCTTGTTTAATTTTGGCAGAATTAAATAACTGATGGGTTAGCAGTATTCCTGCTTTTGGCTTCATTTTGCACTGTGCTTTTTCATTAAACAGCATTTTTCTCTCTTCCTTGTCCTCTCCTTGGTGATTAAGTCCTGCCACACAGCACTTTAGGAATAGTTGGACAACTAGACAGTGTGTTTAGAAACTGCCAGCACAACAAGATGGCTTTCTGTAACAGACAGAAGTATTTTAGATAGGATTATAGGCTACAGAGAAACAAGTGGAGGGGGGGAAAAAGATAGCAAACTTTGTTTGCTTGTTTACTGTCCATTTATATCACTTCCATTCCTGGTATGCACTGTACTTCTTTCCTTTGCAAGGCACAATATTTATATACTGCAACCTCCAGGAAGGAAAGTGAGGTAAAACACCAAAGGCAGACAGGACATCAGGGGACATTCACTGTACTGTGACTCAGGATGGAGTGCCCAGAACTAATTCTCAACCAGACTACACTATGTGAGGGTGTCCAGGCTGACTCACACACTCCACACTACCCAACCCCAGTCTCTGTGCCATGGTATTGTGCTGCTTAAATTGCTTTCACTCATGACACGCCACTCAACAGCAGCGTGTGTTGTTGCAGTGTGGTGCTGAAAATGCCAGCACTGATGATGCCATGCCAATATTCTACATCCAGCTCAAGAAGTTGTTTCACTAAGGTCTGTCCTACTTACTGCCTCCTGAAAGACCCGTTGCTTCAGGATTGTGTTATGACATACTACATCTCACAAACCACTGCTGCCAGCCTTGGTTCTTGTCAGTGTGCTCATGCTCTCTTGAGGAAACAGGGAAGAAATTGTAATGGAGATGGATGATGCTTCCGTTATTGCAAGGTACAATCCAGAACTTCTGATGAGTATTTCTGTGACCTCTGCATAGCAAATTATATTGTGATACTTAATAGCTACGATTTAATCTTTTAATTGTAATAGTTTGCATGTTGATATCAGCTTTTACAAAGATAAACTACTTGATACTCAGCAAAAGGCAGATGATGTGTGGTTTGTTTTTCTAGAAAAGTTCTTAGTTTAAAGAGCAAGTACACAATTTTGAGTGAAGGAAACAGAAAAGCTTTCATCCAACAGCAAGAGTTGGCGAGTGGAGAAACTCATGTACTCTTTTCAGTGATAACTCTTCTTTCTGTAACTCATATTGTCCTTTCCCCTGAGTTACTAAGAATAACCTCTGACAGTCTTAAAAATGGTTCCAGAGAAGCTTGTACTCATTTTATGTTGAAGAATGGGGAGAAGGGGGATTCTGTTTCTCATTCTCTTGTTATACTTTTTAAACTACATTTTTTTCTCTAACCATTTCACCTCACCCTGCATGATTCTGCTTATTAGTGAGTGAGAAGCTGTGCTGTGTGATATAAACCAACTTTGCCTTCCTCCTTATCTTGCAGTGTTTCTCATTTCTGCCTACCCAAGTGCTACTGAAAATCTTGTTTGAAGAGAGACCTACCTAGTGGAATTGTACAGGATTAAACAGTGCTTACACCTTCAGAACAGTTCCTTCTGGCAGCTTGATGTACAGGCAGAGCCTGCTTGTTCCACAAGTGTTAGCTTCGATATTCTGGTCATCTCTTTCATGCAGACATGGCCTGATGAACTGGGATGAAGAAAAGGTGTTAAAACAGTGCTTGCTCTTGGTTAAAATAATAGAATATCCTGAGTTTGAAGGGATCCCAGAAGGCTCATCAAGTCCAGCTACTGGCCCTGCACAATACGAGAATCACAGTGTTCTGAGAGCATTGTCCAAATGCTCGTTGAACAGGCTTGGTGCTGTGACTGCTCCTCCAGGAAGCCCATTCCAGGGACTAACCACCCTCTGGATTGAGAAGTTAAAATAATCTCATTTTTCTTGTGATAAAAATGTACATAAATTTCTTTCGGTGTATGCAGAAAAAGAGGAACAGCCACTGCATTCAAAAGAAGCAATGGGAAAGTCAGTTTAGACTCAGTGTCTTCCTTTTAGAGACAGTTGAACTAAGTCTGCATGAAAACCGTATTTGAGATACTCAGTTCTAGTTACAGGAACAGTCTCTTCCCTCATAAAAAGAAAAAGAAAAAAAAAACCCTCAGTCATGGCTGTTTCTGATTTATTAATTCCTAGCCTTATTAAGAAATTACAAAAGCCAGATGGGGGCTACCCCACATCTCAAGGAGCACATCAGAGGTACATCAAGTCAGAGAAAACTGGAACACTTTTAGAAATTTCTTTCCCTGCTTCCCTCCAAATATTGTATTAGACATTTTGAGCTCAAGAAAAACAAGAGACTGAGCAAGAGGTAGTCTGGGAAGCAAATGATTCCTGAGTCATTTAACATGAGCAGTTAAGAGTTGAAATTTAAAAAATACATTTGAAAGACTAGTAAGAAAACATCCGAGGTTTCCTTGCCCAAATCAAAGGATGTAGTACTCAGCTGCACACTGAGCAGGTTCTTGTTTCCACAATATGCTTAAAACAGTAGCAAATGTCTGAGAAGTACCTTCTGCATTGTAGCAGTCTCAGCCTTTCAGCAGTCCCAACATCTCAATTCTGTGCCATGGAACCAAGAGTTCCCTTAATAAGTGGTATTTGCTTTTTGAAACAAATACCTTAGCTAGTAAGTGGCTGCATTTACATCATAAGTAAAAGTATGTACTTCTAATAGCATTTTAGAATGTGAAAGCTTTATTAGAGTGGCATTCCCTTATATTGTTTATTATAGTCATTCACTGCCTATTTCTAAATATTTTTAAGTTCCCCTTAAATTACTGTTCATCCATCTGTGCTGGTGTAATGTAGGTCAGGTCACACTAAATCACTGGTTGTTGAAGTAGTTACTGGGCAAGTTTCATTTGTTATCTCTGCTAGTTCCACATCTTTTTTGTAGCAGCCGTTTATACTGTATCTGGTGAAAGTTACATTCCTATCAACTGCAAAGCAACATTTTGAGGATCAAGCTGTGAGCCTCTGACATGAATCTAATTATTCAAGTCATACTGGCACTGTAGTCCGAGACAGATGCATGGCTGGATGCTCAGTGCAACACCGATCAGGCTTCAGAGATAGGCTGTGTGTATTTTTCCAGATAATGTGAGGTGGAAGCCCTGTTAATTCTTGCTGTCTTTCCTCCTCCTGTAAAATGGTGACTCTACACCTGAAGGAGGAAAAAAAGGGGGCTGTAGCTATGACCTGTATTCAGCATCTTGTGTGATCATGTCTTTTCCACAGAGCACGTTATCCCAGTAAGGACATTAGATCAGCGGGGTAAGAAATGAAATTCAGAGTGTGAAGGCAACTGTACCTAGTATTTACTGTCTTCTGCAGCCTTGATTTGACAATGTTATGGAAGTTTAATAGGCTTCTCTCCTTTAAATAGAATAGCTTCAAGGTGTCAAGTATTGTGCTGTACATTTTGGAGTTTGGATACCAAAATAATAATTTTGCAACTACCAAAAGAGAACATTCTTTCACAGATTCAGAAACAATTCATTTATCTTGGTTTTACTAGATTTGTTAAAATGCAGGTATTCTGATTATTTAAATAATTGGTGCTTTTTTAAAATAGTAATAGTAAGGAAAATGCACTAAGCTGTGAGGAAGGGTGTTCTTCCAGCATGTGGTGATGAGTTATGGTGGTACATCTTTGGGGCCACTTTATGATTTCAGGAATTCCTGCTAAGCCTTGGCCTTTGTGTAATGAGTTGGATGATGAAGTGTCCCTTGGCCATACCGTGAACTGTTGCATGGGTGCAAGGTGGGGGTGGTACTGTCCGTACCAGGAATTTCTCTTGTCTGACCAAGGAGGGGAACGAGATAATCAATCGTCCCCTGACAGCCTTGGAACATTTCTTACTTGAATGGTAGCCTGAGTGAAACAGCAGTGTTGTTACTGGGCTTTTGAAAAAATTCAGTAATTACTGTTTTGGATTACTGCCAGAATGGAAATTGACTGATGTCTAAAGCCAATTCTCTCCCAATGGGAGGGTCTCCCTTGCCATCTTGCCTCCAGCCTCTCTGTAAATTCTCCTGGCTCAATTCTACCTTGATGTTCTTTTCTTATGTTTCATCCACATAGTAAGTAGTTTTGTAAACCTTGCCCTTGAACTTTGTGTCACACTTTCACAAATTTATACTAAACTTGCTTTTGGTAATACTTTTGACAGTGATTTTTTTAAGCAACCGAAATGACTTATTTGTGACAAATTAGTGTAGTTGACAGGATCCTAAATCAGGATCTGTGGAAAGAGTGGGAGTGTAAAATAATGCTTCTAAACTGCTTAAATTTCCTTTCAGTTTTAAGTGTTGTTATGTCTCGGTATCTCTTTAAAGATATTTCAGTACAGCTCCTTGAAAATTGCTTTGCAAGAGCAAAAGGAAACGCATACACTGCAGTGCCTCACCAAAGTGCAGTAGGTAAGAAGGTAAGGTAGGACAGAAGACAAACTGCAAACCATGGAGTGAAGAACTGTAAGTAAATAAAGGAAAAAGTGCTATTGAATTGAAGTGTAAAATTTGAAAAAGCCTTGGAATTCACCCAAAATGCAGAAATTAATAGGTCCTGCCTAAAACTAATAGTTATTTTAATGTTAATGTCAAGGAAGTAAAAATTAGGAGCCAGAACTGATTACAGGTAATGAAATACAATCAGCAAAGGGAAAACGGGGAAGCAATTATTATGTGTATATATATATATATATATATAAAGACAAGCAAACTGCTGGTTTTGTTTTTACACTTTGGAGTATGCACAGAGTAAAAGGTACAATTATGTTGATACTGCTTTTCATGGTTCACACATTGTAGTTTTCAGTTAGAAAAAAATTGTCTAAAGTGTATCAAAATTAAGGGAAGGTGTGCAGTGGCAGAAATTCAGGGTAGCCAAGATAGAAAATATGAGTAATGGAGAAATACTTCCATGTGCACTCTTCTTGAGGAGAGGTGGTAGTGTTGAATCTGCATATGGATGCCTGAAGGTGCTGTTCTAGCTGGTGGCTGAGGGAGCTGGGTGCATTATGCTTTGTGCTTTTGTAAGACCATACAGGTGATGATGCAGAGGGAAGATCCATAAAACAAAACCTGTGTGTCAGGTCATAACATGCTTGGGCAAGTCTTTATTGGCATACAGTAAAGCTAGGGTCCCAAAAAACCCATTGCTTCACTGAGAGCTGGGGTATTTGGCTGTTTTTTTCTGAACTCTCCCTTAATTTGCGTTTTAGTATAACGTTGCTTAGCAGAAGTGTTTGTTTTTGTAAGAGATACATGTATTCCTAATAATATAGCACTTCCCCATCCCTGAAAGTGTTCAAGGCTGGGCTGGATGGAGCTCTGGGCAACCTGGTCTAGTGGAAGGTGTTCCTGCCCACATCAGTGTGGCTGGAACCAGATGATCTTTAAGGTCCCTTCCAGCCAGGCCATTCAATGATTCTATGATTCCATGTCTGAAAATCAGCAAAATGTGTTGCTGTATGAATACCAGGGAGCTGATCCCAGTCACTGAAAACTGGGAAGGTGATGGATTATCACAATAATTGAGTGTATTTCGAGGGCAGTCTCGCTGCAGTAAGGGGCAAAGGGGATGCAGGGTTGTCCTTCAAAACAACAAAGCGAGACTTTTTCAGTAGCCGCATGTACCGTCTTGACAATAAGATAAAAATGTGCTGCAAAGGACAAGTCCTAGTGCTGCAACTTCGAGTTGGTCCTTGTCAGCAGGGTGGTGCTGGGGCGAGGGAGGCTGGCAGGGCTGCAGCCCACAGCTCGATGTGGCAGAGCAGCCCTGCCAAAGCCAGGTGCAGTCCCTGCTGCACTTACAGGTGTGCCCTTGGCACAGCACAGGTGGAGGCACATCCCTCCAAATCCCCGGCAGCAGGAAAGGTGCAGGGGAGAAGCATGCAAACGTGCATATTGACAGCTCTTGGCAATTTGCTAAAAATAGTTTTGGGGAAGTCAAAGGCCTGGTGGTGCTTTCCATTCTGTTGCTATCAGCCATGCCCTGGGGCAGTGAAGGGGACAAGGCAGTGAGGACAGAAGGGTAGTGAAAGTTCCCCTTTTGGCTTCCCTTAAATTAATGAGCAAACTGCGCAGATGGGATAAGTGAGGCAGAAGAAATCCAACACAAACATTCCATTTAGATTGCCTAAAATGAAGACATTCTTTGTGTGGAAAAAGACAGTGACCATAAGGCATTTTCACCTCACATCATTTCTATTTTGGGGACAGCTCTCTGAAGATTGTTCAGGTCTTGCTGAAGAAAAGAACTGTGACAGTAATTATCAGCCACATAATGCTCCAGATGTGTATTTCCATCCTTGAAATAGCATGCTTGTTTTCATAGGCTCCCTAGCTCTGTCAGCAGCCCAGCAGCCTGTGCTGGAAGGGCAGGTGCTGGCAGCTGATGCGATCCATTTCACCTGTCCAAATTTCCACAGTCTTGAGGTTGTGCTGGAGTTGCCTCATTTAAGACTTGACGTTTATCAGATGTGGCAATTTTTAACTTCAGACCCAAGGAATTGCTAATAATAGGATAGAAAATAAGAAAATAACTGCAACTAACTTTCTCAGGCTGTTCTTTAATATTACTTAAGCCGTCACCCAATTTTAAAAAAACAACTTGTTTGCCAGTCTTCAGTCAGATTTCTTCATCCAGTATAATACTATCAAGGTTTTATTTTAAATGTGTTATACTAGGTACCACTAATTAGTCAATAAATCATCTGGGATACATTCTGCCTTGTTTGCACTGAAAATGGTAACAGTAGCATTATCCCTTTTTCACTTCGTCATGTCCTGAAATTAAGTCTTAAAAATTATTGTGTGTTATGAGCAGCTGTGGCTGTATGGTAGTGCCCTGTACATGAATCTCTTTTGTGTGTGGAATCAATGCTACCACCACAGAAAAATCTAGCAAGAGAAAATGTAAAGAACAGATTTAAAAAAAAAAAAAAAAAAAAAAAAAAAAAAAAAAACCAGAATTTATTTAACTGAATTTATAAAAAGTGGAAAAAAAAATAAATTAATTACAAGCAGATAAATG
>JAWWEW010000041.1:19079254-19095408 GCA_035583185.1 Anabacerthia variegaticeps
AAATAAATTCATTACAAGCAGATTAATGCTAGTGTTTGTATATTGCTGTGTAATCTTTATCCAGATTAAACTGCAGATTTGCCTGGGACTAAAGATAACGAGATTTGGTTTGGACTTAAAAGCCAATCTGTACTGTCCTGCTGCCTGATTGTAGAGATATTCTGAGAGAAGTTACCATTGTTTCCCCAGCATGAGAAATGTGAACAGTTCAACGTAGCTTTCCCTTCTGTTTTTCCTTCTGCTTTTTTTGTTCTACTGTTTGCATTACTCTGTGTACATCCAAGCAAGAGCAGAGTGCTACCTTTAGTCATAACATACTAAGGATAGAGAAACACTTAAGTAATAACAACCAGCCTTGCGTACCTTAAGATATGGTAGTGAACAGGCTGGTGACAGTGGTTTGAACTGCATGTTAATGTGGTCTCAAATATGTTCCTTTTATAAATGATGTTTCAGACAGTAAATTATTCAAAGATAACCAGGTGGAAATCAACTCACACCATAGGTACATTTTTAAAAAACCTCTTGAATACAGTGAAGTGCTTTAAAAGTACATTCTCTTTTTACTTCTGTATGTCCCCAGTGCATCAAGCTCATCAACATTTCCTACAAAATAAAATCATGTTTGAGGTTCAGGAGCAACTGTTTTCCAAAAATAAATGAATTTGCCATTTATTGTTTTTTAGACTGGGAGGTTTTGCACTGAACTTGGGGCTGGAAACCCATAGCAAGCCAGACCTTGCAATTCAAAAGCCTGAGGTAGCAGGAATCTCTATTCAGAGAAAATTCCAGATAAAATTTGTATCAGCAAGCCTTCTGCTGAATGACAAAACAACTCCTCAAGGGTTTATCTGATATAATCTGAAGATAGTGTCTAGATACAAAGAAGTAAATTCACTCTTCCGGCAATGCCATTGAAATTCAGACATTTTCCTAGACAGGGCTGAATACTCCATGCCTAAAGAGGAATGTAATTTAAATTTGCGTGTAACCTCGAGGACTTTACAGAGTTTTTGAAACTGTAGATCTGTTTATTTTAGGAGTTTTAACTTTTTTTCCCCCATCTCCTTTTTGTGCAGTAGGTAGGGATGTACACAGAAAGCCTCCCAAAGTGTGAGGAAGAAGTTAACCAGTGCCCTGAGTGCCTGAATGTAAAAGTAGACAACTTACGGTATGTTAAAAGTGTGAATAAACTCACAATTTCCATGCTGCCAGGACTGTGGGGCTGTGGACTTACTTGCCTCATTTTAAAGACTGGGAACTGCAGAAATGGTTAAGAACAAGGAATGAAGTCATCCCAGTTTCCAGTTAAAGGTTATCCCAAACATTGGCTTCTAAAAAATACCTGTGTACTGTTTGCATCTAGAAAGGCAACTTCTTTCTTACCGAGCATTTTTGATGCTTTTGAAAGCAACTGTTTTATGCATGCAGGTACTGGCTTGGTATAGGGACATTCTCTACTGACTGCAAAGGAAAAATCCCATTGAAAGCCCAGGAGGTAATACAATTAATTTTTTTTTAAATGTTTGGGAAATGCTTCTACATCAGTGTGTATCTGTGTGCATTGGGGCTTAAAACCTTTTAATTATGAGTTTCAGTCAGGTACACTCTGAATCTCTCCCCTTTTACCAGGACTTACAGATTCAATGTGAATTTCTAGCCGCTGCTGCCTATTTTGTGGTAGATGTATGCAGAGTCATAATCCATTAACACCTGAGCGGTTCCATTAGCACAGATAGAATGAGACAGGTACCTCAGCAATTATTCCACCTCACTGACATCAACTGCATCAGCAGCGCCTGGGGAGGCACATACCTCCCTCTCCCTGACAAAGGAAGGAATTACCGCAGGCCCTCCGCAGAGCCTCACATCTGTTGCATTTAAAGAAACCCCGTTGCCTCATCCAACTCCCACCGCCAGCAGTTCAATGCCATGTATTTCATTTCATTTTGGCCGAGTTACTCCTCCTTTCCATTGTGTGATGCAGACCAAAGTTTACACGAGCATCTTGTTTCTTTCTTCAGAAAATGGGTTTTTGCAAGTTTTACCAGGGTTAAAGATTGTGGCCACTTGACATTCCTTTAGTATTTTTTTCTAGTTTCATTTCTTTTAATAATTAAAAGTGTATATTTATCTTACATTCATAGAAGAAAATACACTGTGATCTGATATTAAAAATACTAATTTTTCTTTTGTGGATTTAGGATCATGAAAAACAACTACAGCCCACAGACACTAAGCTGAATGTACAAGGGCAGCATCGGATTTTCTGCAGATATTACCTGTCTTGCTTGACTTGTGGGTTTTTTTACTTGACTTTTTCTTCTAGTGTGAAAGTGTCATTGTATACTAATTTAATTCTGCTCCAGCAGAAGCTTTACTTAATAACCTACACCTGTAACCTTTTCCATCAAATATCTATGCTGTTGTTATTGTCACATATCTAGCAGATTGTGAATCAGCATGAAAGTTACTCATATGCTATCACTTTCTGTATCAAAAAGCTAAAAAATAGATATTTAATATCTTATAAAATCCTTCAGGTAAATCAAGTAATTATTTCAGGAGTTTATCAAGCAAATTTGTCATTTTGTCCAAATTTATTTGATACAGTTTGCTTCAGATGTTGATTTCTGGGTTCCTGGTGTAACTCCTACAGTTCCCTGGTTTCTCAGCAAAATACATCCCTTACAAGAAGCTACAGGGACATTACAGCACAAAGCACAGCTGGAAAGCCTTAGGTTCCTGCCAGCAGAAAACATGCCATGATCTGGCATTAGCAGGGTTAGGAAGAAGCCACATCCATTCCACAGCCTTCACACTGGGACAGTGTCTGGCCATGTTGTCTGCCTGTCTGTACCCTGTTGATTGGTATTAGTCCTACTACTTTCTAAAGAAAATGCTAATTTAGTGTAACTGACTGACAGCTTTACTCTCCCTGCCCACTGTCTGCTCTGTTCGGTTCTCAGGGTTTCATCTGGTCCAAGTTTATGTAAGGAACTTTGTCTCTTGTCTTTGTCCCCACAAACAAAATGGATTCAATCAATAATTCTAGCTTATAGCTTTAGGCATACTCTAGCAATAGAGGCTTGTGCTAAAATCAGTATTTTATAATATAAACTCAGCATAATGGGAAATGATGCAACCATTGATACTCTCTGTTCAGAGGTAAATAGCTCTGTGGAGCCAGGATAATACTGGCGACCTCCACATTACTACACTTAGACTACAGCAGTGCCCAGTGAGAGCTCAGCCAGATGAGCCCACCTGTGCTAAGCCATGCACAAATGCAGACCATTTGCAAGCACATGTGCAGTGGATTAGCCTTTCTAATGGGAATATTTCCACTTTTTAAAGTATGGCTAACTGTGGAAGACAATAACATTAAGAAATTGTGTTAGGTTTATTGAACTCAGGGGGACACAACCAGCAGCATATGCAGGTTTGGCAAAACTAACAAAACAGCACATGAATTAAAAAAGTTTTGCCCGAGGCTACATTCATAGCATTACAAGAAAAACCTGTTATATTGATAGATGAGAATCCAGCTCTTCATTAGATGTGCTGTATGTAATCCTACCCTAATAGCTCTTAGGGGGAACATCACTTAAAAAGCTCAGTGTTTGCAGCCAGGAATGGAGGGACATGATTTGCAGCCACTATACAGCACTTAACGACAGCATCTCCCAAAGGCATATTTTCTTTCTGAATTTGGGCACTTTTCCAGATGTAATTCAGACATGAAATGCTACCTGTGTAACATAAAGCTATAGGGTAGGTTTAGTGTGGAAGAGACCTCTGGAGATCATCTAGTCCATTCCCCCTGCTCTGAGCCTGTACAATAGGGTCAGGTTACCTGGGGCCACATACAGTTGCGTTTTTCATTTTTCCAAGGATCAATAGTCCTCAGCTTCTCTGGGCAACTCCTTCCAGTGACTGACCACCATTATGGTATTTTTTTTCCTTACACCTAACTAGAATTTCTATTGTTCAAACTTGTGTTCTTTTCTTCTCAAAGAAAGGTGAAGAGAAAAATGTTTCTTCAACAGTCTTCTGAAATAAAAGTAAAACCAAATAAAAAAACTAAAAAATACTTTTGTTTCAACTGTTTGAAGGAAGCAGAAATTCCTTGCAACATATCTGGGAGGATCTGTTTGCAATTTTGTCCTTTACTGTGGGACTGATAATTACTATCTCTGGAATAAGACAGAATTCATATTATTTCAAACCTTTATCAGTTTAGTTTGCATCATGATAATTTTAGGCACCAAATTTGCTTGCACACCATTTAACACTAAGTCAATAGACCACCTCAACAGGTTGTAAATTACAGAAAGTATATTCATTATTCAGGTTTTGAACTGTAATTTTACTTAGTTCCAGGGCACAAGAGACTAGGATATTCAAATAGTCCTAAAATCTAGATAACGCAGATGCTGACAGCAAAAATGACAGTCATATTTAAGGACCTTGAATGGCATTGCCCAGCACTCCAGAACCGTGGGGAAATAGTTCCTGTTCCTTCTCAGACTGGGCAGGTTTCTTGCCTTTGTCCCTTACTACACCCAAGCTACTAGCCCTTTGGAGAACTGGGACAAGGCTACTGGATGGACTAGAAGGAATTCACTGTCATTTACTTCTAAGTATTTGGCAGTTTGGTTGCAGCAATGGTTCAGACCCAGCTGCTGGACATAGAATCATAGAATCATCTAGGTCAGAAAGGACCTGTGAGATCATCAAGTCTAATCATTAACCCAGCACTGCCAAGTCTGACGCTAAACCAGGGCCTTTAAGTGCCACATCTTCAGGTCTTTTAAATAGCTCCAGGGATAGTGCCTTGACCACTTCTCTGGGCAGGCAATGCTTGACTCTTCCTATTAAGAAATTTTTCCTAATCCAATCTAAATTTTCAGTGGCACAGCTTGAGGCCATTTCCTCTCATCCTGTCACTCATTACATGGGAGTAGAGACCAACACCCACCTCACTACAGCCTGCTTTCAGGCAGTTGTAGAGTTGTAAGGTCTCCCCTGAGTCTCCTTTTCTCCAGGGTAAACACCCCCAGCTCCCTCAGCTGCTCCTCATCAGACTTGTGCTCCAGACCCTTCACCAGCTCCATTGCCCTTCTCTGGACACATTCCAGCACATCAATGTCTTCCTTGTAGTGAGGGGCCCAAAACTGAACTCAAGATTTGAGGTGCAGCCTCACTAGTGCCGAGTGCAGGGATCCTGAAGGAAAGAGCACTAGCCAGTGGGGGCAAAGGGATCTGCAGCATGTGCAAACACTGCTGTAGCAGACAGACTGCTGGCACACAGCACACCTGACTTACTCAGGACATACTGGACTGGGCAGGTAATAGGTGCAGTGTGTGTGTAGAAGCTGTGAGGAGTCTCATGTGGCAGGTGTCATGCACTTCTGTCAGGAACGCTGCAGGTTCTACCTACGGTGCAGTGCAGTTGCTGTCTGATGCTGCCGGCTCTGATGGGCAAAATCACACTTCCACTGTGCTACGTAAGGTAATATCAGTGGCACCAATATTGCCAATTGCTGTGAAGAATTGGTTCTTTTTCACATATATTTAAATTTTAACTTTTTTTGATAAATGCTGAAAGAATTTTTCCTTTCTCAGCTCTTTAATTCAGTCGCTTTTTAAATCTTTGAGCTGAAACTAAGCCAAAATATTCTTGTATAAGCTGTAGTCAGAGGAGAAAAGATGATTATGAATTCTTGAGTAGTAAAAACATGATTTCCTATTTTAACTCTTTATTGCTATGCTATTATTAAAATCGGCCTTGTTATAAAGTTGGCAAATTACTGGGTTTATTAGCATTATTTGTCCAGTCTTCTTGTTTCAGGAATATGCATTTTGCCATCCATGAGAAAATATGCCTATAGCGGGAAACTAATGCCAGGAAATCTCCATTTGTACCTGCACATCAGCAGACATTAGACAGCAGAAGCCACTGAAGTTTGTATTCAGGTTCTACATTACCTGTCCTGGGATATTTTCTTCTAAAAATTGAGAATTTCACCAGCTGGACACTGAATCCTTCCAATATCTCTTCCAGTTTACACTGGAACATTTCTTGAGGGTCAGTCAATGCCCAAATTCATATGCAGGCAACATCTGCCAGAGATGTGACAAAGACTGCCTGGCCTCCACAATTCAATATACAAAAAATAATTGACCTTACAAGGCAGGTAGATATTAGCAAGAATCCACACATCTGCACATGTGGATACCAAGCTTGAGACAAGTAAAGTCCCTCTACTCCACGCATGCTCCACTCCCTGGCTAACAGGCTCCATCGACAGCTGTCCACGCTCATGCTGTGCCTAATAGTCTTGTGGCAGTTGGTGGGGCAAATCCACCCCCTCCATGGAAATGCAGAGCTGTTCCCAGGAGGACACTCTCTGTGGTGCATTGTGAGACTCAGATTTTTGTAGCAGGCTCAGGGGCAGAAGTTGTGTCAGTCTGCCAAGGCATATGGCTTTGCAGGGCCTGCACACTGTTTGGTTGTGTTTACTGGCATCTGTGGTTTGGGGCACTGGATCAGAGGGACAGTTCATCATTATGTGAAGGCACTGAGTATGGAGACTGAACACAGAGCATATGATAAATCTGACAAGCAAGGCGAATACTGCATTCTCATCCATCAACACTTAAGAGCAGAACAAGACACAGCATGGTAGGTGGGACAATACTGCCTTGCTGACATGGGATGACCAGTAATGGCTCCACAATGTCTGGAGGATGGCATGGCTGCAAGGGAAGTACTCCAGCCTTTCAGGGACATGGTACATCACTGACAAGAAGTCCATTCAAGTACTGAAATCGGCTGTCAGCAATTTTACTTTGCAGTCCAGTACTTTTAGAAGATTCAGGGTAGAGTTGGTCTGTGCATGTGCAACACAAAAGCAAAATGGCTCTGGCTTGAAATCACCTGGATGTCAAGACTGTAAAAGCATGTACATACAACCATGACTTGTTTTGGTCACAGTCTGTAACTGCAAAACTAAAGGCAAATATTTTTTTGTGGGGCAGAGCCTACAAACTTATGGATCTCTTAACCAAACAATGCACCCTCTTAAGAACTATAGACTGAAGGCTAAAGCAGGCAGTGGAAATTAGGGATGCTGCATGTGCTCAAATTCATGCCATCCCTGACACTTCTAATGAGTAATTCCTCACTGCAAATGCATGTGCTGTTTTGTGGATTGTGCACTGTTGTTAGACATGTTATACTGATATCTTACAGATTTTAAAGTGCTTGTGCCTTTCAGGGCTTTTTATTTAAACACTCCTGGGATGAGGGTACTGTTCATCTTCATGGAGTATTTTGTGCCTAATTAATTGTAAGGACTTAGGTAGCTGAGGGCTTTTATTTTTCTTTACAGAAGAAGATATCAATTAAAATGTAAATCTGTACAGTTGCTGGCTTGGGGACACAAGGGTTTCTATAACTGAAATTGTGTAGATTACTCACTGTTTTCAAGTACATTAATAATAATATGTTGGCACAGCTGCTCCTTCTTAATTCCTTACAATTAAATGGACAATACCAAGTGTTAAAAACAAATTATGGCCTATGTTCAGTTTGTCAGTGTATGCAAGGGGGTTAAAATAATTGTGTAGTTAGAACAGCAGATTGATAATAACCATTAACAGAGCCTATCAAAAAGCCTGCAATGTGCATGAATAAAAACTGATGAAAAATGCAGGAGTTTCACATACCTCCTTGCTTCTTTTCATTTCCTTTCCCTTTCACATCTTTACTTGGACATGTGATGCTGGGCTGGCTAGAGATTACCTGGATGAGAACTGATTCTCCCTTTCATTTGCTTGAGCTGTCCCTGGAATTACCTTTTTTCAGTAGCAAAAATGTAAACGTGTTAAGCACCTGCAAAGGAATGTTTGCAGTGAAAAGCATATGCCTCTCTCCAGGACAAGTCAGACATCTGATCCCCACTGCAGGGAGAGAGGAGCTGTGTACTCATAACCCTGTACAGGATCACAGACCAGCAAGAAAATGCTGGAAGCTACTTAAGGTGGTTGTGAAAAGGTGGTACTGCCCCTCACCTCACCTCGACTCTCCTTATTGCACAAAGCTGTGTGAAGTTCTCTGCTCTATTCCTCCTGCGCTGCTCTCCCTCCTGGAACACAGCCTCTCTCTTTTGCCTCTGCAGCAGAATATTCCACAGCTCTCTTCCTAAACCCCCTCCAGGGTAGCAGCAGGATGTTCAGCCTTCTGGCAGCACAACTTATCTTGCAGATCTCAGAGTTCCCAGAGAACTCATCCAGATAGAATTCCTTAACAAACATGCAAGAGAAGGAATCCCTCCAGTAATACTTCTGTATGTCAAGATGTGACTTAAAACCTTTCTTCCTCTTAATACACCATTTATTTGAATGCTGAAGGAAAGAAACAGCAAGACAACAATTTATCATAATGGAATGGTCTAAGCAACTGTAAAATTGCAACACTAGCGTTTTTCTTTACTTTTCATTGAAGAAAATTCTGTCCATCTCTAGCAGAGGAGACAACATGAGATCCTAGGGGTTAAAGCATTTCCATGGAAGTGAAAAATCTGAGCCCTCTTCAGCTTGAAGAAATGTGAATCTTTTGTTCTCAATAAACTGCATAATCATGCTATGAAATAGGCTACAGCAGAGGTGCTCTCCATCCACCCTGATGAAGCAGAGCCAGTGTGCAGCAGAGTGCAAGAAATGTGACCAGGGAGAGGGGACAAGTTACAGGGGACCTGTGTTTAGTACTGGGAGATGAGGATTCCCAGCAGTTTATGACTTCTGAAGAGTTTGGTTCTTTGCTCCAAAATATATTTGTGTATTTTAGCTTGTAGGACTAGCAGGACTAGCAGTAGATACCAGGGCTCTTATCCCTTCACTTAGGGTTTAATGAGAAAAAAGCCATCATCTTCTCCTCTGCACTTCCTCGTTCACTTGCATTACAAGTTTACTTCAACTTTAAATGCTCCTTGCTACAGTGACCTAGAATTATGACTGCCTTCCATGTGATACTTAATACCACTGCCTGGCAGGATGAAGCCTTTACTTTGGAAGCTTCAGAGTGGAATTTGAAAGAATGTTGCTGATTGCAATCTGTATTGAGCAAAGTGGTTCAGCATGTGCTTTGCTTTCTTTTGTCAGAATTTAAAATTTTGAAGCAAGAGACTAAAACAAGAAACAAGCTGTCTTCTGGCAGCAAAAAGATACAAGTATAAAGACACCATCAAGTCAATACTATCGTGGTTTGACCCCAGCTGGCAGCTCATCCCCACGCAGCCGCTCGCTCACTCCTCCACAGCGGAATGGGGGAGACAGTTGGAAGAGTAAAAGTGAGAAAACTCGTGGGTTGAGATAAAGACACTTTAATAGGTAAAGCAAAAGCCATCCACACAAGCAAAGCAAAACAAGGAATTCATACACCATGAATTCACCCACAGTCACACAGGTGTTCAGCCATTCCCAGGAAAGCAGGGCCCCATCACATGTAATGGTGACTTGGGAAGATAAATTTCATCACTCTGAACATCCCCCTTCCTCCTTCTTCCCCCAGCTTTATATACTGAGCATGATGTCATATGGTCTGGAATATCCCTTTGGTCATTTGGTCTCAGCTGTCCTGACTGTGTCCCCTCCAAATGCCTTGTGCAGCCCCAGCCTCATCCCTGGCAGAGCAGTATGAGAAGAAAATGCCTTGATCCTGTGTAAATGAAAACATCCCTGTGCGATCAACACTGTTTTCAGCACAAATACAAACCAGAGCCCCATACTATGTACGTGAAGATAATTCAGTTGATCCCAGCCAAAACCAGAACAAATACCCAATACATGTATGTCTTTAGTCTCCTCTGAATTCATACAATCTGCCAAAATTAAATTCAAATAATTTTTTTATGATGCTGTTTTCTTGTTGGTTTTTTTTTCCCCTTAGTATTAGTTTCTGTACTTTTGGTGGGCTCTGTCTGAATGTCTCTTCGGTCTCACATTGGTCATTCCATCTCCAGGTCCCATGCACTACCATGCCAACCTTTCTAACACTGTATGCATTTCCTGCCACGAGCAATCCAGATGCAGCTGCAGTCTCTACTCCTGAGGCATTTCAGCACTGTGTCTCACTGTCTTCAGCTGCAGTATTGAGCCCCCACAAAACTTCCATGCTTGGGCTCCATGTAGCCTTTGGATTTGCACCACTGCAGGTTCTCTTGACTCCACAATGATCCATGTCATGACAGAAGAATAAAAGCACTAGGCCAACACTTCACATCACAGGACACAAAAGTAATCCCTGTTTCATTTTCTTCACTGTTGTGAATAAATCACTTGGCAAGTTTTGAGGAAATTAAATGGTTTTAGCTTTTTGCATACAAAATAGCTTTTGAAATAATGATCATGGTATCTTACATGTCTGACTCTTCTCTTTTAAACTGGAGACCTTACCTCTAACTGATGAACACTTATAAGACACTGACACCACCTTAACTGGCTAACGAACAACTGTCTAATATTAACAGGAGTCATTCACAACTGTATCACTACAAGCACACCAATTTTGAGTTGCAATTATATTGCCTTTTACTAGTAGCACTAAGTCACAATTACTATGAAGAAATCAACTAAATCACATGCAAGCTCTATGCCGTTACAATTCTACTGCCTTCCCTTCTCCACTTAGGGAACAAGCCCTTCCCCTCTCAGCCCACCCTTGCATGCCAAGTCTTTTGCACATAGACCTGATTAGAGTCTAGCAGGTGGTCCCAAGGGTGTTGTCCACTATCCACAGCTCAGCTTTACCACTGACAGCATCCACACTTCTACAACGAGAATATCCCTCCCTTCTTTGTTCTTCAAAGGATTATACCCAATGCCTACTTTTTTAATTATTTCCTGTGTTTCTTTCCTATTTAATTATTTTAATCCCTAGTGTTTATTTTCCTAAGCCCACCTTTTCAACAACCCTGCCTGCACCTCTCTTTATCTGCCTAGAATTCTCCCAGACAAACTGGATCTATTTAATGACCTGCCTCTATTTTTTCCTCATTAGTCCAAATTCTGCTACATTCACACCCAAAGCTGATATTTCTGACACTTTTGTCTAGGCAGTTTTGTTACAATATGGTATTTGCTCATTCTGTTATCTAGATAGTCCTAAGACTTCCTTCAGCCCCTGTCATTCAAGCTGGTTACATTTCATCTGTACCATATGCTTTTTGAACAGAAATATGTTATCTTACTTTAGCCTTGACTTCCCTACTTACTCTGTTTAAGCCAAGCAGTTTCTTGATTTATGCAGAGACAGCTTGCATACCAGAGCAAGAGAATAACCCATTTTGTGCTCACAAAATCTCTTTGCCCTTGAAAAGCTTCAGTCACCCCCTCCAGGTTCCCATGGCGGCAATAGCTCATACTGAAGCCCTGTTTGAACCTCTGGGTCACAGTAAGGCTGAAGGAATGTCCTTTGAGGAGCAGCTGAGTACTTCAGGCCTGTCTCATTGCTACTGTGGAGAGTGTGTGGAGAAGATGCTTATCCCTTCTTCCTGGTATCTAGTGATAGGTCCCATGTGAATGGCGCAGAGCTACACCAGGGAGGTTTAGACTGGACATTAGGAAGCATTTCTTATGAAGACAGTGCTCCAACACTGGAAGAGGCTTCCTAGAGAGATTGTGAATGCCCCAAGTCTGTCAGTGTTTTAGAGGTGTTTTGACAATGTTCTTAATAACAGCTTTAACTTTTGGTCAGCCCTAAAATGACCAGGCAGTTGGACTAGATGGTCATAGAAACTGAAATGTCTATTCTACTCTAAACAACCCCAGAAGAGACCCACTAGCAAGGAGATGTGCATTGCAGCAAAAATTACTTCACCAATATCAGCAGCAGTATCACATCTTACTGTTAAGAGACGCTGTTTTTTTCCAGAGAACACAGAGTCTCCTGTTACTGCCAAAACCTCATCTCACTTCCAGCAGCCGAAACCAGGCTGCATTGCCAGTTGCTACTTTTCACTATCATCTGGCATCTCACTTCACTTTACCACCAAAACCCTCACCTTGGTGCTAAGACCCAGTGTCACAGCTCATCTGCCATCTGCCAGTTCCCATTGCCAACCCTACAGAGTCTTGTCTCACTGGGAGCATCTGCAAAAGCATAGATGCTCTCACCAAAGGTGTGACTGCTGCTCACGCAGACAGCCAGCAGTGCCTGCAGAGCTGTGGCACCACTAACTCCAATCTGGCCTAGCGAGAGCATCCCTGCCACCACTGGAGTAGCTGGTCTGTGTGAGGGCCACACAACACCCACTCCACTGCTCCATGAGTGGTGTGATTCCCAGACTGGGTTGGTGGGGTAAAGACCATATAGATTAGAGTCACAGCCTTGGCTGAAGTCAAGACACGCTCCACAAGCACTTCCCAGTTCTTCTGCTCCTTGGCAATGTTATCAAGAGAAGCTTCATCCTTTCCATAAATTCAGCCTGGAGGAACTGCATGAGGGATTTGTGGTAGGATGACCGATGTTAAAGCCACCAGATTAAAAGGCAGCAATTCCCAAGTGACTGGGAACTGACTAGAACAAGGACAGCATGCAGTCACCCTTGGGGAGATAGCTAAGCTGGGACAAGCTGTAACATAAGAGACAGTGAGTGGGATTCATGTGTAAATTCTGGACACCTACAGTGTGGAAATGATTCATCTCATTTTGAAGAGGACATCTACACTTGGTCACATGAACTACACTGATACATTTAGCTATTTTTCCTCCTACATGATTCAGGAATAGTGCTCTGCAATATCTCACTCAGATGCCTTCATGTTTGAATAGATAAATCTCACACTGCATCTAGAGGTAGTAAACCCTCTGCTCAAAAGGCAAATTCTACATGCTACTGGTCTGTCTCCCTGTAAGAACTTGCAATCACTCCCTCACTTTTTGTCATTTGCTTTTGAATTTCTAAACCTTCAAAGCTTCAGAAAATAAGATTTTAAAAAAACACACACTTTACCTTCAATAATCAATATTTTGTATATGATAACAACAAACGGTTTATTCAAACTGTCTAAAAAAATACTCCCTTTTTGATCTTTTGTCATAATTAACTAGAATTTCTTCACGACTTTCCACTTTGATCTGTAAATCAATTTCTGACCCTACCAGCAGCTTGTGAAATATTTATTAGCACAGGAATATTATCACAGCCTGATTATTGTCTAGATCACCCGGCAGCATACATACCAGCATGTTATTGCTGAGAAACTTGGCTGTGGTGTTTGTCTGTAAATTATGACAGCAATTTTCCATGTCCCACTTCCTGCCCTACTACAGGTTCCTGTTTACCCATGTTTTGGTCTGACAGTGCCATTCCATCTTGCCTGTCTCTTTGGCTTGCTGTAGAGACATAATCTTGCCAAGCAGAACTACAAAATCAATATGATTAAATCAAATAATGGTATTGTAATGAAGCAAGCTTCAAAAGAGGAATTTTAATCATTTGTGGATGTCATATTTATTTTAAAAGCAGAGTGTCTGATTTATAGTTATTCTTCTATGCCTTGCATACTTAATGGAGAATTACATATAATTTAGAGGGAAGATATAACAGATGTCTACAAAAGCATATGCATCATTGAAAAGATGGGTAGGGATGGATCCAAATACCTTTCTATTAGGGCCCATCTACTTTGATCAATTGATTATGTTTGAAACAAACAGGACAAGGTGGTTTTGATACAACAGGTTGTAAACCTGTGGAATTCCTTAATAAAAGAGGCTGTGGATGCCAGAAATTTACAAAGTCCCAACAGGAGACCAGAAAAAGTATCCTAAGAAGAGACCTTTTGAGGGTTATTACACCATCACAAGGCTCAGGAAATTCCCTCAACCTCCTTGGAAGCTGGGATGGTGTTAGGGAAAAGGGATCAACACAGGCTACCTCATTTAAACACTTCCTTAATTGACCAATTACAGCCACAATTAGAGATATAAGGGACTAGATGGCTTCTCTTAAGTTCTTAAAATTTGTAGATATTTACACCAAGCTTCTGCAGAAATGGTTACTGGAGCTGACATTACTTCCTTATGGAAAAACATGAGGAAGCATCTAGAGTCAGCATCTAGCTAGCAGACAAATGCTAAGAGCTTAGGCGGACAAAGATAGGAGGGTATAAAGGAAATATCACATGAACCCTCTGAAAACAAAAAGCAAGTAGCTTGTTTTGAATTGAGTAATTGGATGGACAAAAGAGAGTATTCAAAAAGGAGATAACATAGTAATGATTAGGAAAATGCTCTTTCAGCCACATTCTCAGTGATCAGGACAAGACTGTCAGCAGCAGAGAAAAGCATGGTGAAACAATCATAATACTGAAAGTCTGAGCAAAAGTTTTGCAGAAGATCAGCTGTACTGCCTCAGTACTACTGTACTGTATTCTACTCTCCTATGCTTAATAGCATCCCTCTGGCAGCAGGAATAACAAGTGCTTAAGGCATTTTAGTTCTTTGTTGTTGGAATGGAAAGCCTGTATGTTAGAGGCTGACAAGATACATGTGTAGCCCAAATACAGATACAGCAAGAGAAATTGGAGCATCTATCCCTCATTGCAGATAGAGAGGATTACTGAGGCTTGAAGCCTGACCCAGCAAATGTCCCCTTTTTACATGTGGGAACAACACAGGCTATACTCTGTTCCCAAGTTCACTGCACCAGGATCCTCACTGCTCTGCCTCCCATCTTGCCCTGAGTACTCTCCTGCCTGGGATTCTGCTGGTGACCAAGAACTCTTTGCTGCACTACATGGCAAGGAGCAGAGAAAATGAAACAAGTGATGGTGACAGCTTCAAGTTTAGGCTCTCCTGCCTTCCCATCCTCAGTACTCTTCAGGAGCATGTGGCAACAATGGGTTTGTGTCTGCTGCCTGGGAGCCTTCATCAGAGCTGTCACCATCAGGACATTCCTCTTGTCTTGCTCATTACATCCCTGCCTGGATGGAGGGACCCTTGCCAAGAAGTATCATTTAAAGCTTGCAGCCAACATTTAAACTTATATTACGTAGAACCATCATATTGCTCACAGCGACTAGAGAAAGGAAAATTTCACAGTGAAGATGAAAATCTTCCTCATGCAGATTGCAGATGACAACTGCAAATCCTTGAGAGAAATACCAGCAATATTTAAGTGTATATCTCCTTTTCATCTAAGTACTGCTAAATATAAAATCTATAAACAGCATGAGAAGGAGGAATTGTGACCTGGAGCTTTTGTCTGAACACCATAGCTGCTGCCCGTGATGCAGCACATTAAGGCCTCCTTTGAGGCTCTGTGGTCCATCTTTTGCCCAGTGTTAATGTGTGCTCCATTCCCAGCCTGCTCCAGAGGAGGACAGGAAGGTCTGGCCATCTCTCTATGAAGACACAGGCCTAGACCCCATCAGGCTGAAAGGCAGCCTCTTCATTTCTGGCAAGTGCTCTGCCCTTAGGCTGTTTTACCAGATGTGTCCGACCCCACCTGTGCTTTAGACAGACAGCATCTGAAAGGCTCTTCTAGGGGCAGCACCTAAATCCTGACATGCCCACAGGTTCAAGACCCTCAGGGTGCAGCCTGCTCAGGTGAGGGTTTTCCTTTCCCTCACCGCCACCCACTCTGTGGCTGCGCTGTGGGATCCACCGTGTCCCTGGGCCTGAGCCCCACTGAGCAGGTGGCAGGGCAGGCTGGGGGACAGCGAGGGGAAAGAGCCCGGGCCCCCTCCTGCCAGGACCTCCAGGCCGTGCTCCAGGACCATGCTGGGCCCCTGCAGAACCTCTCTCTCCAGGGCTCATCCATCACCTCTCTTCCAGGGTCCCTCCATCCCCTCTCTCCATGCTCCCTCCCTCCCCTCTCCCTCCATCCCCTCTCTCCATGCTCCTTCCATCCCCTCCCTCCATCCCCTCTCTCCATGCTTCCTCCATCCCCCCTCCTTCCATCCCCTCTCTCCGTGCTCCCGCCGTGCCCCCGGACCCGCCTGGCGCCTGCGCGCTGGGGGCCGCAGGGCCGGCGGCCCGCACGTGTTGCTCCCCGCAGCCCTCAGGGCCGGGCCGGGCCGGGCCCGTTCCCCCCGTTCCCCTCCCCGCTCCAGCCGTTCCTCCCGCACCCCGCGTTCCCCCC
>JAWWEW010000041.1:19095508-19119938 GCA_035583185.1 Anabacerthia variegaticeps
CCGGTCCCCTCCCCGCTCCACCCGTTCCTCCCGCACCCCCCGTTCCCCCCCGCTCCGCCCGTTCTCCCCGTTCCACCCGCTCCCCCTGCAACGCCCCCGGCTCCGCCGCCTCCTGCTGTTCGCTTTGATGCCTTAAAGGACCTCTGCGTTCCCGCGGCTCATGCCGGGCTGCTCTCGCCGTCTCCTCCTCCTCCTGCTCTTTCTCCTCCTCCTCCTCCTCCTCCCCCCCGCAGCCGCTGCGAGCCCCCTCTCGCTCCGCTCCGCACGTTCCCGCTGAGCGGAGCCGGCGGGCCCTTCCATGCGAGCGCCGCTGCCGTGCCCAGCGCGCCCGCCCCGCGCCCGGACCCGGGCTGTCCCTCCTGGCGGTGCCCGGACGGGTCTTTTAGGCAGCAAGGTCCAGTGTGAGTTCATTTGCGGCTTCCGCTGCTCTGTGCCAGCCATCGGTCCTGCTCACCATCTCCCGGGAGCCGAGGGAAGCGAAGTTGCCAGGTAAATGCCCCCTTCCCTGCCCGCAGCACTTCGGGCGGCGGCCCCGGGCTCCGGTGCTGCGGCGGGGCTGGGCGGGCAGGGGCTGGGGGGACAGCGCTCCGTGCTCGCTCTGTCACCGCCCGGCCCGGCCCCGCTGTCACCGCTGTCACCGCCGCTGTCACCGCTGTCCGTGCTGTCCCCGCAGGCCGGGCGGGCGCCGCCCGCAGCCAGCCCGTCCCCGGGGAGGCCCGGCGGCGTGAGGCCGCCCGCCGCCGCCGCTTATGCAACACATCATCGATAACCACCCCGACATGGCCACGGCGCTGCTGGCGGGCGAGAAGCTGAAGGAGCTCATCCTGCCGGGGCAGCAGGATGACAAGGCGGGTGCGCTGGCGGCTCTGCTCCTCCAGCTGAAGCTGGAGCTGCCCTTCGACCGCGTGGTCACCATCGGGACCGTCCTCATCCCCATCCTGCTCGTCACCCTCGTCTTCACCAAGAACTTTGCCGGTAAGGGCGGCGGGGCGGGCAGGGCCTGCTGCTGGCTGCTGAGCGCGGCCGTCGGTGCCGAGCGCCGGCTGCCTGCCCCGGCCCGGGCGGGCGGGGACGGAGCCGGGGCGGCCCCAGAGCCACCTGTGCCCGGGCCGCGGCCGCCGCCCCTCGCCGAGGCGGGCAGGGCAGCGGGGGGGCCGGTCCCTGTTGGGGACAGCTGCTGCAGGCCGTGGGGAGGGGTCCCCGGCCACCGCCCTCGGCGAGCGGCCCCGGGTCACTGACCTGCGGGGAGGTGTTGGCTGCCCTGCAGCAGCCGAGAGCCAGCGAGGGTGACACAGGGTGCACGGTAATGATGCTCCTTGAGGTGGGTCCTGCACAGGTCCTGAGCTGGACCCTGGCTGACGTCAAGCATTGTCCTGATGGTACTTCAGGCATCTACAGCATGAGTGTTAAGTGGCCTGCTAGGGAGGGGCCGATGCTTTCATGGGGACTGATACTATATATGGAGCCGTATGCACAGTGTGCTTTGCCATATTGTGACAGTGGAAATCACCGGTGTCTGTTTCTGTTGAGGGCCTGCATCTTGTATACAACCCCTTAAAAGCATGGTTTGATTGCCCATCACCACCGGTCTGGGAAGGTCACGTTTTGATGAGCCTTGAAAGTTACTGATTCAGTAAACTCTTAGGACACCTCTTTGGCCACTGGCACATATGTAAATATTGTTTTCCTTTGTGAAGTATAGGCTTGATGAGTATAGCTGCCAGTACCTGACTGCTTTTAATGTCCCTTGAAGCTCCATACTGAAGATCCCTGGGGAATTATTACCACTTTAATATACAGGACTGACCTGTCAGTCTGTACCTTGTGACGTTGGTGAGAACTAGCTGTATTCAATCAGTTTAAACATACCAGAATAGGCTCTTGCGTTGCATGCTGCTTTGGGATTGACTTCCAACACTTAATATCCTTAATACTTGTTTTCATTATGAGATAAATTACCTAGAAGAATAACTGGTTACAAATGGAGCCTGGAGATTTTTCTTAATTATACTTAAAACTTTTTCAATCTACCTCAGTTTTTTTAAAAATAGACTTATATAGCTCAAGATCTTCAGCCACAGGAAACAAGAGCCTCATTTTTTGAACGGTCATCGGGGGGTATCTTGGAGAAACCAAGTTTACAGGGCATATGAAAACTGATTCTTCACAGCAACTGAAAAACAGGATTCAAGGTCACCTTTGGGGATCCTCTGTGGAATGCAAAAGTTTTGTGATCCCTTCCTCTGTATAGAAGTAAGCTAATAAAAAGGCAATCCTGCAGAAGCTCACGAGAGTGCAAACTTACTTACCTAAGTGCTTTCATACTGCTTAAGATGTACAGTTTTGAACCTCAGTAGACCCAAAGATAACCTTGGGTGCAGATAGGGTCATTACCCCCTTCATGTGTGTTCCTTTACATAGTGCAAGTTTCCTAGCAGAAGCCCTTTGATGACTCAGTGCTGGTTCAGACAGCAGTAACTTGCTCCATATGAACAAGTCATCTGAGACTGCAGATTGTGTAGGAAGTGTCAAGTCTAAGAGACTCACATTTATACAGTGAATGTCCCTCTGCAAGGCTAAACTGATCCCCACACATACATGGAAGAAAGGGAGTCTACTGAATTTACATGCATCTGTTTGTATTTCTTAGTTGAGTTTATTTTGTGCTGTGGGAGACTATTCTCTAGGCTGACAGTTGTGCTCTAAATTTCTTTTTCAGAAGGACTTAAAGCAACATCACTTAAGTCTACTTATGGACTGTGTATTCTGATTTGACCCAGTAAGAGCAGTAGACTATTGTGCTCTGCCAGGGCAAAGCTTATGAGGCATCACAGAAAACACACATCTCTGGAAAAACGTGGGATAATATTCTTCTCTCATATGATGTCATGTGTTTGTTCAGATGGTCTGCAGTTAGAAAAACAATATGAGAAAAAAAGAAAAAATTACAGATACAAGAGAATGTAATATAAGGACTCTAAGCATCTGGCAAAATTGAAAGATTCTTTTTTTGGGGTTGAGTTGAAGATTTATGGGTTAGTAGATTCAATTCTGCTTCCACAGAGTTCAAGAGCAAAACTTCTATTAGTTTGAGTGTGATCTGAATCAGATGTTACTCTTTAACAAAACAGTATTTACTCAGACTTCTTTACTAAGTCAAGCTTGTCCGGAGACACTGACCCTGGCAATAACAATAGTTCATCTGGATACATGCTTACTACTGATTTTACAAATTGTGCTGTTTCACCCAGGCACTGCCACTGATCTTGAAAAAAATCTGACTTTGTTTAGGTACTGCTCCTTTTGTGCAATTTAAATAATAGGTATGGAAGTACAAATTTTGCTGATAAAATCGAGTAAGGTACCTACTGTCCCTTTGTTGTATCATAGTAGCTTCCCAAACTTTGCTTTGGGCACTCATGTGCTTATCTCATACTTTTTATTATTCCTCATTGTGTTAGTGACATCCAGTGCAAGTCATAAGAAGGTAACCCTTATGCCAGTAAATGGAAAACAACCCCCTTTTCTGGGGGCTATCCCATCTTATTTAATCAGTATTGCTAAAGCTTTTGGAACAACAGTGTGTGCACTCAAGACATAGAAGTTTAGTTGTCTAAAATCAGTGGTTTCTCACAAAACTCTTTTGCTGAGCATTGGAAGAACCTGCCCGATGAGTGGGTAGAGGAGATAAGAGCCTCTTGTGTCTCTGATCTACCTTCAAGTTTATGTGAGTGCAAAGTGTAGATTGAAGCGAAGTCAAGAGCAGCTGTACAGCCTGTGCAACAAGTGTAGTGGGAGCTGCTTGGCTGAGCAGTGTGGGTGTCCTGCCCTGGGGGTGGGCAGAAGGCATCCCATCATCACAGGAAGCCTGGGCATCCCAGGGCAGCAGTGAGTTGTCTGGGAGCAGAGGCTGCAGTGAAGCACGCTTGAAAGCAGAGTTCAGCCCTACAACACAGGACAAGGAAAGAGCATGTTTATTTAAAAGATTATAATTAACAATCTCAAAAATCATTATGTCTGTAGTATAATGTATTGTACAGTGTATTGTGCCTGTGGCTGGAGATAAAGTTAGTTAGTTAATTATGTTGTTTTAGTGCCATGGGCAAAGTCATTATTTAGGTAAATGCATGTGCTCTTCATGTAAGTGATTTGTTTGCCCTTGAGTTGGAGTGTTCTGATCTTTACATCTCTTTTGAGAAATTAAGTGACAAATTACTGCTTTACTAGCATAAAAGGCAGGACCTAATTGTTTAGCAGATACTGTGTTGATGTTCTGAATAAATCACAATCCATCTGAACTTAATGTGTTACAAAACACTTCAAATTTGGTATTGTGCTTTTCTTCTGTTACATGTATCTTAAAATCATAGAATGGTTTGGGTTGGAAGAACCTTTAAAGATCATGTGGTTCAGCTCCCTGCCATGGATGTGGACACCTTCCACTTGACCAGGTTGCTCAAAGCCCTGTCCAGCCTGGCCTTGAACAGTTCCGGGGATGGGGCATTCACAGCTTCTCTGGGCAGTCTGTTCCAGTGCCTCACCACTGTCAAAGTAAAGAATTTCTTTCCTTGAGTCCAATCTAAAGCTATCCTTTTACAGCTTAAAACCACTGTTCTGTCAATAAAGGCCCTGCTAAAAAGTCTGTTCCCATCTTTCTTAAAAGTCCCCTTTAAGTACTGAAAGGCTGCAGTAAGGTCTTCCCGGAACCTCCTCTTCTCCAGGCTGAGTAACCCTGGCTCTCTCAGCCTGTCATCTGAGTACTCCATCCCTCTGATCATTTTCATGGCCTTCCTCTGAACTTAGTCTAGCAGAGATTTTCTGTGCAGAGGGCCCCAGAGCTGAATGCAGGACTGCAGGTGGGATTTCAAGGTAATAAAGTAGAAGGCCTCTTGGCTATGTTTCATGGTATGCAGCCCTGCATGCTTGGTGTCCTTACAATTGACTTAAAAAAGGGGGTGTCATCCTTGGTTTGCTTTTGCCCTATGTATGCATCTGTAACATAACCAGAATTTACTGGGAAATAAGATTTTGTTTTCAAACTTCGCTGCTAGATGGCAGTGCATTTGGTGTGAAATTGAGCTCTTTGCAGGAGGAAGATGAAGGGTATACCCATTACTAGGATATGCTTCTGAAAGTTAAATTCAGGCTGCAAAGGAGAAGTAAGAGCTTGACCGTTGCTTTTAATGAGGACAGGAGTTCACTCTAATGGCTGAAGTAAGATACAATTCTCACACTGGCCCCCACTTCCTAAACTTTTTTCATAAGAGGAAACAAAGTCACTCAGTTAACCTACATTGTAATTTCTGAGTATCTCAATTCTCCTTTAATCTTTTTCAGCCAAACCAGTGTGAAAGGACACTCCTACAAAGTTAGTTAAAATAAATCCATGTGTCATATTTATACTGGATATAAGAGCATCATTACAGAGTGATATTCAGATACCCAACACAGAGAAAGCCCACATGAGCACAAGAGAAGAATGAATATTGTTTCTAAAACTCACTTGTGAACAGACTTTATGTAAAACTAACACATTCTCTATTTAGAGGCCAGTTTATGTTGACCCCAAGGATAAAAAAGAAAGGTTTTGAGGCATTTTTCTCTGATCTAGTGGATGGAATTGTATTTAAGTATGAGTTTCCTGGTTTCCTGAAGTTGCAGGGCTCTCAGCCCTGGTGAAAGTGACTACAGAAGGCAGCATAGGCTAAGAGAAACCTCTCCTCTAGCAATGTCCTTGTTGAGACAACCGTGTGTGCAGTTGGTGGTCTCAAGGGAACTTTGTTTTGGCCTGGGTTTTTTTGAAAACCAAATTGATTTAAAGGTAGCAATTAAATTTTTTATTTAAATATGAAAGTAAATGTTTGACATTCTGTCAGAACAGTGACATGAGCCCCATCACACCCTATACAATCTTAGGCATCTGCTGGAGCACTCATGCAGATATATACACAGTGCTTTGCAAAGGCCCATGCTTGTATTGGACACTGAAGGTTTGATTTCTCATACCTAACTTATCATTTCCTAGCAGCTTGAGCATTTACTTATTTCTGTGCAAACTAGAAGTAAATACAACCACTGTGAACAGAGAGTTCAGATTTGATAGTACTGCACTGCCCCAGTGCATGAAAAGGTAACTGTACCAGGTAGTTGCTGGTGGTGAAGCAAATTTGAACCCTGTAAGTTTAGGTTGTCACTTTCATCTTCTTATTTTATCTATATTGCAGGCTGCTGGGTTGTTCCCTTTCCTATGATAAAGGTTTTGAAGTTCCTTTTATTTAAAGTGTTTCCTTGTTAATGTAAGCCAGGCTTAGGTTAATATTTGGTGAAAAAAATGGTAAAACACCAAACTTTTAGTTAAATGTTAGTAGGTAAGGATCTCAGTTACGGTAATTCTAATCCAGTTGTAGTCTCTGTTGGATTTCAGCAGTTGTTTTTACTTACAGTGTTTTAGTATCACCTGTCAAGGCATGGTCAGTCTGGAGTGGTGTGGATCTATATAAAAAGAGATTAGTCCTTTAAAACACTGCACTGCCTTATCGTTTCCATTTCCTTTCCAAAATGCACAGAATGTGAAATATTAGACAGAAACATTCATTGCCAGTTTGAAGTGTGTCTGTTTAATGTACCATGTGTTCTTCATCCTTTACTCTTCCTGTTTTTACCATGGTACTAGTACACACCAGTCACAGCCACACTAGGATGCTGCTGGGTCAGCAGATGCTGTATTATGTCCTCCCTGCCAGGCAGTGGGTGGCAGCCTTTTGTAGTGAAGTGTCTCATGGCATTTGCTGAACTTTTAAGACACTGTTCTACAATCCAGTAGATTAAGAGATACTTGACTTCCATGATGTGTTGTTGCTTAGTTTGTTTGTATTGCTTAGTGTTTTTATTGTGTGGTTGAAGTATTCCAGTTCAATGTTCTGCTGGGTTCAGAAGCAACACCATCAGTAATGTCTGTGGGAAGTTCTCTGTGTAAGGGACAAGAGAGTGGTGGGATGTAAAGGAGAATGTGTTTCTGTTTTTTTTTTATCTGTTATCTTCACAATATTGAAGTATTTTGCTTTCAAACTGATATGGTTGAGGCACTGCTAAGTCGTATTGCTCTTGTACAGTGCCTTGTGCTTTCTGTGTACCGTGAATTATTCTTTCCATATTGCAGTCATTTGCTTTTCTCTCAGAAACTGTTAAATACCAGTACTTTATTAAAACAAAGCAAAGCAATCATCCAGCTGATTGTTGTACTTTAGTCAAAAGCCAAGTTTTGGCATTGATTTCCATGCTATGTTTATAAAACAATGCCTACACAATACAAAAAACATTGCTCAAAAATACTGTATTTTTGTGTCTCTTAGCAGTTACATAGCTCAGTTGTCTATCATCCTTCTGCTAGAAAATTTTCATGAGAAAGCAATGGAAAGAGACAGTAAGTTAAATGACTGAAGGGTCAGTTCTTGTTTTTATGGTTTATTTTTTGGTTTGTAATAATTTACGTAAGACATGCCTATTTCGCTGTGTAATACAGTATATGGATGAGTTCAGTGTCTTCTTTGCTTTTCACCCTACAGTATGTTTGAAATAGTATGTGTTGCAGATTTCTGTATTATGAGATGGAGTTTTATTTTGTGTTTCTGGTCAACTTTTCTAATTTGTATTTCTGTTTCAAGTTGTGGCAGGATATTTGCATATGCTTACTTAGGTGACTTAACTTAGGCGACTTTTCTAATTAGATGACTTTTGATCTTATTTTCCATTTTTTCTCTTTAACTGCACTTAAAGCCACATACAGTAAGAAAGTAAAGATGACATTTTTCCAAGTGATTATTCTTAGTGCTAAGAGTACAGGAACAAAATGTTTTGTGTACCTGATGGCACCATTGCAGAAATTGTTTCTGAGGTGATATTAGCAGAGAAAAGAGAATTTAAGGAGTGTCTCAGTACCACTTAAGTGCCTTCTAAGCATGCATTTTTAAAAAGGATTAAATGATACAAGCTGGCTGCAGTTCAGCTGTTTGCTGTTTGCATTGCTGATGGTGTTTTTCTCACAGGGTAAGTGCAGTTTACACACATACGAACACAGGGTGTGCACAAGATTTACAAGCTGGGACTCTGAGTTTACATCATTTAAATATTTGCAGTTACACAGGTGAATGGTAAATAGAAAGGTATTCTTGAGGAATTACATGAGCCATAAATGTGTAATCGACTCCAATTCCTAGCAATTACAAATATTTCTCTATCATAAATTCCATTTCTCAAACTTCATCAACACACATACATCATCTTTTTTATATAGTCTTTAGTGACCCTGTTTGCATTATTAACCCCTTCATTTTTTCAAGTGTCATATATGTGAAGAGGTCCAAAATCTGGGTGAGTTTTATCTTACTACATACTTTCAGATAGCTAGCAATTTGAACAGACACTCAAAAATATTTTTGTTTAAGAACTACTTAATTTATTCACCTTTTCCAAGCAGAAACTTTGTGAATAAATAAGGTTGAGACTGTTTTTCAGAGCTACCCTGACATATTTGAGGCTCTCTGTTGTCTCGAAACTAGAGAGAAATCATGCATCCATGATGCAGAGGAAATCTCAGCTTGTGTGGTTTCTTAGAGCTGTAAAACTCTTCAAGAAGAATCTGCATTGTCACTGAGTTATTTGGATTCTGTCAGTATTAAAAATAACTGCAGTGGGCACCCTCAGTAGGTATGCACATTTAATTCCAAAGGCTGAATAATTTTGCAGTCAGCTGGCATGATTCGTGTAGAGGTTCCATTTGTTTCATATGATACAGGATTTATTCTAAGAAAAACATTGAAAGCAGTGCAGATATTTACATTATTGAGGGTTTTGTCTCAGGCACTTATACTTTTGCACTTGAACTGGGAAATGCAGCAGTTCATTATGATAGCAAGGTTTGGGGATTTGATTGCTTTTCTTTAGTGGCACCGTGCCTGCCATGCAGATTCGCAGTTGCTGTAGCAGTGCTGCAGCCAGGTGCTGAGATATGTGGTGTGCTTGTTGCAGCTTAGAGCCCAGTTACTATTTATGGATCATTTTAGTTATATGCTGAAGTAGTTATTTCACATTTTGAGGTTGAGGTACCTTATATTCTGCAAGATCCAAGTCCTCTGCAGGAGGTCAGGAGACCTCCACACTGGAACTGGCAGAGCCCCTGAGCAGCTGATTCTCCTGGCTCTGCTGTGATGAATCAAAACAGTTGTTATACAAACCCCAATTTCTCTACACATGGAGGAAGCAGTTCTCCAAAAAGCAGTAGACTGGCCATCTCTGCCCTCTAAATACTATGGTATTAAAATAATATTATGACCTAAGGAGCAATATATTGGTATTTTTCTTCCTTTTCAATATGAAGTTCTCCTGGTGCTACGTTTACACCAAGAGATGCTTAATACAAGCCATCTTTTTAATTTCTAGTCATTAAATAACAATGATGCAATAGAACAAATCTGTTTCCTGTTGCTTCCTGTGGTTGTATTTTGCACTTGACCCTTGATTTAAGAAGCCAGCCATCAGTTTCACTGGATTTTCATAATTCAGTTCACTTTGGCATTTGCTCTTGCAGTTTGCTTTAGGTATTTCTGTAGTCCACATTATCATACTGTCTAGGTGCTTGTCTAGTTGCTTTGGGCTTCCATCTCTAGAGGGCAATTTTTGAACTGCCCGAAATTCACTATTTTTTTAATCTTTGCAAAACGTTAAAATATTTTCACACTGTACAACTTCTCCTATGCAGAAGATCTGTACATCACCAAAATTCCACTCATCTTCTCATGTAAGCACTAAATTTAGAAGTAAATGTTATTCAGATCTCTTTTGTGGGATTGTCTGCATGGCTGAATTCATTAATTGTGTTTTGATGAATACATTCCTTTAAATTCAGATCTAACCTTCCCTCAAATCTTGGTGTAATGCAGAGCAACTTTATAAAACAGAAGCACACCTCTACGTACAAACACAAGCATTGTAATTTCCTTTCAGGTGTTTTCTGTGTGCTCACAGAGCTCTCTTGATCTCAGAAGGAAATGCTGCTATTGGAGTTCAACAGTACAGTCACTATAAATAAGCTCTCTTTCCAGTGACTTTACCACCATACTGCATGGCCATGGTGGTAAAGGTTGCACATTATTGAGGAAAATTCCTCTATAGGAGCAGCTGAAGGGATTTCATTTAGGTGTTTCTGGACCTTCTGCATAACAGTTGCTATTTCTGGAATAAACTTCTTCAACAGCCTTCAATGTATCAGCCAAGTAGGAGTGGGTATCTTTTTCTTCTGACTAGCTGGACAGGTGTTACATGTCTTTAAGCCCCAGATTGCTGGTAAGGGAACTTCAACATACCAGCTACTTTTAGAAGAGCCAGTGTTTATTACATACAGGGAATACAGTTCTGCAAATTTATATGTACACTAGGAAAGTGCATTGTTAATTTGTTGATTCTGCAGATCCAAACTATATGCAGTTCAAGTAGCAGTCCTGCAAGGTAAAAAAAAAAAAAAACAAATTGGAAATACAGGGACACCTGTTTCTGCCTTTGGACTGCAGTTACCCCTGTGGGTGACCCAATACCTATAGGTCTTTGAAACTGCTTGTCTACATCTCACTCATGATGACTAATCCTTGTAGAGTACAGGCCAGTAACACTTAATAGCAGCAGTGGTTTCCTATCTCATTTCTTTAGGGACTTTCTTTTCAAGATTTTTTTCTTAAACAGGACAAGTGCTTTCAGAGGTTGGGCAAAAAAGGCTATACCTTACCTTGCTGATCATGGAGAAATTTGTACCTTAGGAAGACTTCATGGGCATGGAACCTGTATCAGATTTGGAAAGAATATTCCCTAAGAAAGGTAATTGTCCTTTTGTTTGGATAAAAGTAACAATTCTTAGTAATTAGCTTGCTAAGTTAAAGCTTAGTTTGATGGATGTTTTCTTATTCATATGAGTAAACTTGATGCATTAAATAGGGCTACTAAGTTGATACACGGAAGTAATGTCAGGGATCCAATCTTATGTTGTACTGATTTCTAACCTTTAAATAAAGTAGTTGAAATGAACTAGATAAGGGATTTTTCCTTTTGCTGTCAGTTAATTGAGGTATTAGCTAGCATTTGTTAAAATCACGTTCAAAGCAGAGTTACATATTCCCTGTGGACTATGTGACTGTATACTGTTTAGATAATGTTTTACTTTCTTAGACTACATTTTCAACCTCAGTAACATGAATGTTTTTTATTCATTTTTTTTCCAGAGAGAAGAGGATCCAGGACATTTCTTCTTTTCCATTTAAAAATTGCTAAGAAAGTACTAAATAAATTATTTCTGTTTCTTAAAATAAACAGTTTGTTACCTGCTTTCTTGTGCAATCCTTTTAGTACCCAAGATGAATGAGGCATGCATGTAAGATCGCTTACATGAATGTGACACAAAGTAAGGACAGCAGTATGACAAGGAATACCCTTGTCAAATACTAGCATTTATTGCTGAATTCTGGGAATTTCTAAATTATTTTGTCTGTTTGAAACTTGTGTACTGGGAAGTGATGGACAGGGAGATTCAGAGACTCTACCTAAATGTTGAATTTCTCCTTAGAGACAAGGGGAGAGCACTAAGAGTACTTCAGAGATGTTGACAGGATTGCCAGCTTTTCTTCATAGGCAGGTTGGGCACAGGTATGAGGATGATTTAGCAGCCCTCTTCAAGAGGGCAGAAGGCCAGAGTGAGTCTGTAGTATATTTAACTCAGGAAGTACATGTATCAATATTCTTACCTGATACTCAGCTCAAGTCTCCAGCATGAGGGTTTAGGCAGTTGTCCAGGGGCTGGGAGATCCAGCCTGTTCAGTAGCACCTAAGCAGCAGTTCTGCTGTCTATACCCATGCAGGCCCGTGGCAGTCAGGCTGAATATTTGCTTCTGATCCTTGAAGAATTTTTTGGACAAGAGGCATACTTTCCTTTGCCTTGGTGTAGCAAGCACAAGAATTTTCATCTTTTTTCATATTTGAATTACATTTTCTGAAAACTGTGTTTATTTTTTTCTGTCTGCTGTCAGAAAATTGTACTCTTTATTCTGCATAGCTGAATTACTGCACTGGAATCCTCAAATCAAGCAATTCAGTTAGAAGATTAATGAGGTGTGATTTCTTTTTCCAGAGTAAATTCTAAAAGCTGGAGGTCACAGAAGACATACCAAATTTATTATTATGGTTTATATTTTGCTTTGGGTAACTCTACTTTATTCCACTGGGAATGCAGTAGGTGTGTAAAGTCATTTGCCCCTGTTACACAGGGACATATACTATTTAGTACTAATATTTTCTTTTCTTACTTTGTAATGCCTACCAAAACACTTTAAATATGTTATCCATATTTGTTTAAATAACTTTTGCTCATAATAATATTTTATAAGCTTGAAATTGACCCCACTGCACCATCAGTTCTTCAAAAAGAGTTGCACATGCCAGATTTTGTGCAGTGGGAGAAATTCGATTGGCTTTAAGGGAAATGCCCAAGGCATGAAGTCACTTAAGTCCTTTTAGGAGCAGGTCTGACTTTTTACACTGTTGAATACTAAGAGATTGTCAGTATTATCTTTATTGTTAAGGGGCTAGTGAATGTGTTTGATGCAATTCACTCACCTTCCCAAGAAGATCTGTAGAAACTTTACCTTGCAAAGAAGGTGGAGAATGATACATATCTACAGCTTCACCATATCTTCTTGACAGCATCATTTTGGTGTACCATAAATCAGGTCACATTTTGGGAAGGTGTTTCATGTTATAAATAGACAAATATACACACACATGTATGGACACACACATGGCTTCCTTGATGAACTGTGCTGCTGATATCTCTTCCTTTGACTGAGGTGCAATACTGAGGCCTGAACTCTAGCCACGTGTATGTCAGTTATAGACTTCTAGCTGAATTTTACCTCATGTGCTCCTAGTGCAACTGGCCATTGCATTCGTTTTTGGAAATGGCCATTTCTCAAAAGTGAAAAAAATTATTTCTGCCTAAATCAGCAATTATTGCTGACCATGACCCAAAGAAAAAGGGAGTTCACCTTGTGGACAATCAAGTGTCAGAACAGGATGCACAGGCAGCCCATGTAGTCTCCATCTTTGGAGGTTTTCAGACAGACAAAGCCCTAATCAAGCTGGTCTGAAATCAGTCTTGTCTCTGCTTTGAGTGGGATGTGAGACTCCATAACTTCCGAAGTTCCTGTCAGTGATTCCATCATTCTGCACTGGGGTATAACTTCAAGGAATGGTCTAGAACAGCAGTCATCAGATTTTTCCATTGGTAACTCCATTTCTAGGTATAAGATTCATTTTTGTAGTGGGAAGTTTCACAGAAGTTCCAACCCCAAACTTCAGCATTCCAGCCCCTTTCTTGAGGAATTCAGAACTTGTGATATTGTAACTTCAGTTTGAAATTTAGCAGGATATTTATTTATGTAACATGCCTAGTACTTGTAGCCTGACAACTGGTGTTTAATTCTGGGCCTCTCAAAGATGGCAGTTGAACATATACTAAAGTACGTAGAGGTTGAGGAAGTACGGAAGGGAGGTGGCTGACCTTCGATTGGAAACAGTAGGAGTGGGAGCCTGTGCCTGCAGGAAGCCCATAAGCATTTCATAGAGCCTTTCCTAAAAGGCAGAAGATTTGGCAGCTCCTGGCTTCCATACTTTGCCTTCACACCTTCTTTCTATATTGTGCTTAGATTCTTTAGAAAGAGTTTTTTGAGTACAGCCACTTCCTTCGTCCCTCTCCATACCTTGACTGTCTTCTTACAGCCATGCACTCTCCTTCCCTTAAAGTATGCCTTTTGTACCTCCCATAGGTAATTTTTCTCCATTTAAGTAGTACTTATACTGATGGGATGAGATGGTACAGAATGGAGCGTATGAAAAAGCTGCCAAAGGATTTTAATTGTTCAAGTGGCATAACATAATCCGTTATATTACACAACTAAGTAATTTTGTATTATTTAATCTTTATTGTTTGTCTGAAAAATTCTGTGAGATATCTCTCATACCTTATCTAAGAGACTAGTTTTGTGGATGTCTAGAAGCTACTTACGTGCATAGTGAGCAGGATAAAAGGTATTTACGTATAACTGTTGAAACATCTGATGTATTGTTAAAAGGGAAGTTAAGCATCTTTGTGTGCATCTTTATGCTGGCCAGTGTAAGATAAAAGAATGGTATACTTTATAATGTATTACCATCAAATACTTTTTTTTTTTTCCCAGTGTAGTAATTGTTTCTGCACAACATTAGCAGAGGGTTAGTTAGTGGTGTTGACGACTGTCAGAGAGTCTCATGAATGGTCAGACTGAGAAGTTTGCTTAACGGTATCTTAATTATTCAAGAGGGACATTTCCTGAGAATGACAGTGACTGTAGGAAAGTATTACTGAAGACAGGATTTGTTCTTATGTATTCCTACTGGTTTTTTCTGAACCTATGTTGAACTTCATGTTCTGGCATGCAGTTAACACATTTGTGTGGGTGAACCTTCAGACCTTGAACTTACTGAGACTTTACTCTGAGCATCAGGACTAAATCTTGCAGTAAGCCATCACATTTACTGCAGGAAAGTTGAGTTTAGTATTCCATCCACCAATAACAGTGGCAGTTTAGTTACCCTTTTATTGCCTTTGCTAGAAATGCACACATGGGCAAATCACAGCTTCAAGTCCACCCTGAACCAGCTTTTCATAATTGTTTGGAACTAGTAAAAGATTATTTTGGAGATGATGACCTTGTTTTCTGGGTTTTTTAACAGGAATTTCTGTCCCTTGGACTCACAGGAATGGAGCTTTCAGGGGGCAGTGGGATAGATTATTTTTATGGGCTTTGGACTAGACAACATTGAGAGGGTGACCAATCCACTCATTAATAATAATGCTCCCTAAACTTTTAAAAAATTTTCTTTACAGCACCTTACTCCATTGTATTTTCTGACATGATTGAACAGTTATGCCATATGCAATTAAACTGCAGAGTCTTGGGAAAAAGCTGTGTTTCATGGTGGCTGAAATGGTTATATGAAAAAGAAGTTTCCTAAACTGCTTGAGGATTTTCAGGGTGAAATATCGACTAGAACTTTCTATATTTATGGATATAAATTTAAAAGCAAATACATTTTTTTTTATATTGCATGATCCAACATCAGAGCTATGATTTTAACAGTTACAGCTTTTTTTTAAATGCTAATCATGTAAATTTTACAAATATACAAAGAAAATTCTAGACTAATATCAACAAGCTACAAACCATTGACTAAGAATGGGACATCGTGCTCAGCTGGCCCAATAAATTAGAGATCTTTCACAACTTAACATGCAATGGGATCAGGTAAAAAGATGCTTAACAGATGAAAAGGAAATAGACTCCTGTAGAATGTCATTTGCTTTCTCTACTGGTTGGAACAGCCTGTAATGCAGTTGGTCAGTCCAAACTGGAGTTGTGAAGCTCTTCAGACTTTTTTCACTGAAGCAGAAGAATGCAGAGTCAGTCCCTTAGTGTGTCTGTCCAATGTAAATGTAAATGTTAAGACATTTTAATTTGTTTCCTTTTTTTACTTATGAAATAAATACATATTGGATTGTTATGTGTACATACAATTTTGGCAAAAGTCACCTTAACTTTTAGGTCTCAGTGAAGAGAACTGAAAAAACTCTTCAGTTTATTTGATAGTAGCAATTGATACATGAATCAAAAAACAATCCATATGTGTGATTTTTATGAATACTTATTGCTGTTTTCCCAGCCTATCCTAGGTTGAAACCACAGGAAACTGAGTTTCATATTGACAAGTTCCAATGAGCTTAGGGACACCTAATTCAAAAAATTTCTACTTATGAGAATCGTAGCATGCTGCTTGCCTATTTTATTTCCCTGGGGGAACATTTTCACATGGGAATCTGTTTGTTCTCCTGGGAAGTCCTACAGTAAGTCTTTGATAGTAGATGAAATTTTTTTTATGCATCCCTTCATGGGTAGAGTTTGGAGGGCATGTAATTACTGAAACCAAGGGAGTCAGCAAGCATTTTTCTTGTAACACATGGCTGTAAATACTCAAAAATAGTCTAAATGGGAAGCTGTGTAACTTTAGAGTGCTTCAAGCTCTCCTCTGAGACTGAACTTAGATTATTTTAAAATAGTCTTCAAAAGTGGTATTAAAGAATTTGCAGGGCTTACTCTCTGTACACGCTGCCTTGAGTAGCAGCATTTATTCTGTCAACTCTGTTTAAATTGGTAGTATTTTTAGAAAAGAATCCTCGCTGAATCACTTTTTAAAAATACCCACAATTTTTTTGCAGTTCTCAGCATGTAGATCTCTGTAGGTCACAGAAGAGGTTTTTGCCTCTATACCAAGCTTTTAATTTGCTCACCTGTCAAAAGTAACTGGTCAAGTAAGGAGTCATCTGTTAAGCCAAAAAGATCAGGAGCTTTTGCCTGCCTATTAATTTTTAATACTCTATTTATTATTAACAAACAACATTATACTTTATTTTTTATTTTATTTTATTTATTTCTTCCATAATACCGGATGACAGAGTTGCACCATTTAATTACACATTATGTAAAAAAACCAGTGTTACAATTTTGAATGTAGAATTAAATTTTCATAGCAATAAGTTGGTAACACACCAGATTCTCTCCTGGTCAATCACACTTTAGTTCAAGAATGTTAGCTAAGAGGGATACAGTTGACTAAATCCTTGCGTGTTGTAAATTTCAATTTTTTCTACCATATCAAAGGAGTAGACTTTCTTAATAAGTATTAAAAACACTGCTTTCAGCTGCATCTAACTTTTTTCTATTTAGAAGAATGCTTAGCTGGAATGAACCTTAAATTTCATCTATATTTCAGCATTTGCATGGAACATCATCAGCTACTGACTGTGTAGTGAATATCAGGTCTTTTAGCTTTGCAGAGTTCAGGTCACAGTTCATTAGGATATTGTTTTTAAAGAGGCAATTAAACCAAAATATGTATTTCTTGCTGACATATCTAGCTCAGGTTAATTCTAAAACTTCCATGTAAATAGTTTTGCCTTGGGATTTGTGAGGATGTGTGCAGGCTAAGATGGCTAATAGACATGGAGGGCTTAATGGTCATGTAAAGATACAGCAAAATAAAATTGATATAATTTGAAATGTTTATTTTCCAGAGCTCCTTTTGTAGGTTAAATGCACAGCAGTGACTTTTCTCTCTGTTATACAGAGGAGCCAATATACTGTTATACACCACACAACTTCACCCGCGATCAAGCCTTGTATGCCAGAGGATATTGTTGGACAGAATTAAAAGATGCCTTGCCAGGAGTTGATGCCAGCCACTGGCCCTCCTTGTTTGAGCATAAGTTCCTACCTTATGCACTGCTGGCTTTTGCTGGGATAATGTACATTCCAGCTCTGGGCTGGGAATTTCTTGCCTCCACCCGACTGACTTCAGAGCTTAATTTTTTGCTTCAGGAGATTGATAACTGCTACCATCGTGCAGCTGAAGGGCGGGCACCAAAAATAGAGAAACAGATTCAGTCCAAAGGCCCAGGGATCACCGAAAGAGAGAAAAGAGAAATTATTGAGAATGCAGAGAAGGAAAAAAGCCCTGAACAGAATTTGTTTGAGAAATACCTGGAAAGAAGAGGACGAAGTAACTTTTTAGCTAAGCTTTATCTTGCAAGACACTTGTTTATTATCTTTTTAAGCATCATACCAATCACATACTTATCCACATACTATGCTACACAGAAGCAAAATGAATTTACATGTGCACTAGGAGAGCCTCCAGACAAAACAAGCAGCTCCAAATTGCACATCAGAGTGAACTGTAAGCTGCCATCTGTCCAGCTCCAGCGGATTATTGCTGGTGTAGATATCGTTCTCCTCTGCTTCATGAACTTGATAATCCTCATCAACTTAATTCACCTCTTCATATTTCGCAAGTCTAACTTCATATTTGATAAACTGAACAAAGTTGGAATAAAGACCAAGAAACAGTGGCAGAAGTCCCAGTTTTGTGATATCAATATTTTGGCCATGTTTTGTAATGAAAATCGGGACCACATAAAATCCTTGAACCGTCTGGATTTTATCACAAATGAAAGCGATCTGATGTACGACAATGTGGTACGCCAGCTGCTTGCAGCGTTGGCCCAGTCCAATCATGATGCCACTCCAACCATGCGTGATTCAGGGATCCAAACCATAGACCCAAGCGTTGATCCAGCAGAGATTGATGCTAATGAACAGCTCATCATTAAGAGACCAAGGAAGAAGATGAAATGGATCCCAACTACCAATCCCCTTCCTCAGCCATTCAAGGAACAGTTAGCCATTATGAAGGTAGAAAACCATAAACCTGATAAACCGAAGCCTGTGCGGAGAAAAACAGCAACGGACAGTCTTATAGCTCCTTTGTTAGAGTCTGCTGCAAAAACCTCACAGCAATCCTCCGCTCATAAAACAGAGCCAAGTGCCATCCCAAGCACAAGCAGTGAAAAAAAGCACACACGGCACTTTTCCTTGGATGTTCATCCATATATACTTAGTAGCAAAAAACCCAAGCCAGAGGTTCCACCTATGCCCTCCATGCCTACATCAAAAAGCCAAGAGGGTGGATTTTTAAACCAGGAAGAAAATGTTGTAGTGCACGTTACCTCCTCTCTCAAAGGTACAGTATGCCGTAATGCCCATACCATTTTCACAGACCATAACTTACATAGCAGTCTTCAGGAACTCAAAGTTTATCGGAACTGTTTGGCCTACCTTGCTAGATTTTGGGATAGCTAATAATCTCAGGGCTTGCAGGCCTCAGAAGTAGAGGTTCTCTCTTTAACAACTATAGGGAGGGTAAGGATTATTACAGGTAGAGCTGTACTAAACAGTCTGCAGGCTGTTGATGTGGATAATTTTTCAAATGTAAGCAGATTTTCACAACTACCAGTGTGGTCATGCCTTGCCAAGGAAATGAGGAGCATTTGGCCTCAATGATACCCTGACTTCTCCACCAGCACCTGGCACGTTTCAAACCTACGTTATTTTCAAGTCTTATGGAGACTTCTGTGGTAGATGAGCAGTATTCTGATCACTAATAGCCCCTTGGGAGTGTGTGAGAGACTAGTAATGGAAGACTAAAGCTGCCTGTAGAAAAAAAAAATCTTGTAACTACCAACTCTTAGGGATTGACATGTATTTGTCACCTAGGAAATCACAACTTAGCTCATTGACATTGTCCATCACACAAAAGATGCTTTAAATTGTCCTGTGTCTCATGTGGACCAGACCATGGATGATCTGAAGTGTGGGTGCTGGTCAGGGATTTAGGACTTTTGCTATTCCCTTCCCTTGTGGCCTCACAGGACATGGTCTTTCTGTGCCTCAGATTCCTCTGTGTGTGTCTTGGAAAGCCTGTCCCTATCTTAACTCAAAGGAGTGTTTCAAGTATATCAATAACTGCTAGGTGCTAGAGTGATGAGGAAAGCCATTTGAACATTAAGAAAACTAATAGATCAGTAGAAAAACTGATAGACAGATATCTTCTTGTTTATTTTTGTAAGCTACTGACATAAAGAAGCACTATGCAGTTGAAGTTACAGAAAAATCTGTACGTACTTAAAGCAATGGCTCTCATCTCATTACAAGCTAAGACCTCCCTCTGGGCTTCGACAGACTGACATCTACCGTCACCCCACTGCCCAGCAAAGAAGTGATTTGAGGTATAAAAGTTTCTGTCACTTCCGAATCCCTATGCTCCTTAGAGCCCTCCAACTCCCCAATGTGCATGTGAGCTATTCTACAGCATTCCTTATCCAGTTACCTGCTCTGATTTCAACTCCTCAAAACTACTGGGGTTTTCTGGTCTCAATTACCTTCATCTAAATTAGTGCTTGAATATTTTAAGGACAAAAAATAATTACTGGAGTTTTGGGGCTCTGTGACTCCCCTTTTGCATTAAAAATTTTCAGCTTTGTTTTTGAGTTAGACCTACATTGCAGTCCATCAGGTAAGGCAGACTTACAATTTCTGGAAAGAGACATCAGTTAATGTCAAATTGCTGAGTTCTTTCTAAAAAAAGGTGGCTTACAATGTGTAACCACTAGTTTTTCCCATTGAAAGTATCAGTGCCTTTTGTATTCCATCCTGTGGATTTCAACAGTCATAATGTTTGTCAAAACATTAAATCATAACATTTATAAAACACCAGCCAGACTGTAGAGGGGAATAAAATATATTTTTTGGTTGTTTTTGTCATCATTTTACAAAAATACCATTCACATAAGGAAGCATGAGCATGCTTTAAAGAGAGAGAGATTTACAAACCCCATTTGTTGTTTGCCCTGTTTCCCTGAGCTTACAACCCTGTTGTTTTGAAACAGTCCTGTTGGATTTCTCAAGGGGTCCCAAGAAAATTCAGTTTGGGGTTCACTTCTGATCCCACTGAAATCAGTGGCAAAACTGCCAATGACTTTTGTTGGTTCAGGACACTCCTCACTGATGGACTGGAAGGGTGACAGACTACTTGTCTTTTAAGTGACTGTTTTGTTTTCTTTTAGACACCCCTCATCCTGCAAAAGAGATTCTATACTCATCTGAGACATGCAGAACTGTGCCTGCTGCTGCAGCTTTTGTCACGTGTAACCACAACCATATAGCCACGACTGCTGCTGCCACCAGTATGGCTTTAAACCAGGTCAAGCCAGAGCCAACACCTGCACTGAACTGCAACCCAGCCCACCCTTTGCTGCACATCAACACGCTGTACGAGGACCATGAGGAGGAAGTTTCAAACATAATGGACAATGGGATTCACTCACCGACTGACACCGGGGAAATTCTCTCCATCCCTACCCCAAAGCAGATAAGGTTGGCAACATTTGACGAGCCAATGGCAATTGTGAGCTCGGTGGAGTACTGAAGACCCCGGGCTGCCCAGCTGCACCCTCGTGGCTGGGCCCGAGACCACTGCAGTGTGGAACATGATCCCCCCAGCAATGCAACTCACTGCATGAGCATGGAGAGTCTTCACACAGACTATGGCTTTTGCTAATAACACCAAACGGTTTTTCAGGATCACATCATAAGCACTGTCAGTTATTTGCAAAATAGAATAAAGAAAATCTGGTGGAAATAGACCTTTAACACTAAGACAACCATTAGCTCTAGCTCTAAACTATAGCTTCCTGATTTAAATGGGAATTAGCACAATTTATGAACATTAGAGTCTGATGGCATGCCACAGCAATTTTAGTGAGTGTTTAAATCCTTTGCATTCAGAATTACTGATTAAAGTTAAAACAACATGGAGGTGAGGTATACTTTTTTAATGGCAGCAGTTAAATAAGAGTTCTTTTCTAAGGAGAGAGGATTTTTTTTTTTTTTAATTCAGGATGAAGAAAAAATTATATGCAAGCAAAATTTTTGTTTGTTTTTTTAGCTCACTGATGTTGGGCTTGATGGAGACTTAGCTGAAAGGGCCTTACTACCACCAGCATTTAAGTGCAAAAAGATTGATACACTCAGTCTCTTGCATTTATAAATGAAAATACCTGAAGTATGCCCCGCCCTTTAACATGCTTATATGTTTGATGGAAGATGATTAAATTAAGAGTTTATTTTTTTAAATATATTTTACCATGGAAAAAATTACTTTAATAACTTTTCAAACCAAGTGTTACTTTTAACAAAGTGTGTAGAAGAGAGTCATTGTAGCTGCTTATTTTTTCATAGTGTATTTATGAACCAGGTTAGAAACTCTCATGGGTGCTTCACTGATACGAAAAATCTTACGGAGGTTATTACAAAATATCTTACAAAATACAAAACCAGCATACCTGTTTTCAAATAACACACAGTTAAAGAAGTCTATGAATTTAGTTCTGCAGATTTGGCTAGTCCTTGATTCAGCAAATACTTAAGGCCATGGATGACACTGAAATGACTCATGTCTCAAGCTAAGCACACACTGAAATGGCTTTGCTGGATCTTGGCTCTAGTGCGGGCAGACAATAATCCTGCGGTATGTGCTATCATTCTGATTCAATATTGCCATCCTTGGCTCAAAGCACATCTTCATGCCCATCTTCCTATAATTACGGTATGTGTGATTTAATAGAAAACTAGTATAACTAAAACATCTATTAAAAGTGTATCATGCAATAACCATTCTCAGCAAAATTATAGTGAAACAAAAAGTGACTGTGTTAAAATAATATTCCTAACTGCATTCAGAATTACAAACTGTGTGTGTTTGCTTCAAAATTATGTATAATGGTAGAAAAAAATATGCAGCACAAATATGGGACTGAAATCTTGAGTTTATTTTTAATTTATTACCTCAGACATGGATATATTATACCAATATTTAATGAAATTAGCACTGAAAATAAATACTTATTATTCTGAATATTTTAATGTGTACTACTTCCTAACTTAGTGTTACAACTGACCTCCAAAGCAGGGTAACTGATGTTCTTGTCAATAGATCCCTTGGGTGGATTACAGTGAACCAACAGTGAATGACTGGTATATATGTATGAGGCGGGTTTATTTTAAAATAATTTGGCTGCAACAGAAAGGAGGTATGTAGCAGTTTTGGTTCTTTTCTCTAAAATTTTAAAAATATGACAAAGAAATACACAAGGACAAGAGAGAGAAGGAAAGGACAAGAGTAGGTAGTGGAAAGGAAACATATCACCACCCATGGATCCAGCAATGAGATTTGATCGCTGCAATTTCAGTGACATTTGATCACTGCAATTTCGATGTTGGAGTGGTTGTGGCAGTCTTGATCTGTTGGGGTCGGGGCCCACACAGCAACAGTTCAACAGTTTATATTCTTTCAGGCTTATGTGGGAATGCCTCAGTACATCCCCAGGGGAGGGGTTTTCTTCAGGGATCTTTTAACGACGTACCCACTGTTTGGCCTTGCTTCTAAACTGCCAGGTGTGCCTCCTTCCTTAGGGAGGAATACCTTCAGGCTGACCTGTGAATGCCCCCATGCTTCCCCTGGGAGGGAGTTTTACACTGTCAGCCTTAGTGGCAGAGGGGAAATTGACATGCTAAAAAGCATTACCCCACCTCTGCAGGATCTGCTTCTTATCAGCCTTTTATCTGGCAGGAAAACACTTGGCTCAGCCAGCCCATTCAAGCAAAGTTCTGTCCATCACACTTATTTACATACAACTGGGATTTTGTGGTAAGCAGTACGTGGGATACATAATTCACATAGTGTAAAGCCACCGTTCCCCCTTACATCAGTTGTGTCCAGCCTTTTGGCCTGAACAGCCCAATACTAAATCAGCAGCAAGGCACAGCAAGTGTACCACAGACAGGGAACAGGGGTTGGGGACAGCTGGAGGACCTGGCTGTAACACCCTGTGGTCTGGGAACAGTGTGGCATGGAGCTAATAGGGGACATAGAGCTCGGTCCAAGGCAGCTGGGATATGATGACTGCAATGGTTCCTGCTGGCTTGTCTCCTCTCAGTCCTGGGAAGAGTCATGGGCGTGACGTTTTAAATAACAAATCTGCACTTGCGTAGTCAGGGCTCATTCTATCCAAGGTATAGGAGAAAGCTTCCACAGCCAAGGAGTGGAGCATCACCTGAGACAGGACTGCAAGCAAGGTATCTGCCTGGCCTGATGGGTCACCCACAATCACCTGAAAGCAACAGCACATAGAGACTGGAGGTGAGTCAAATGCCCCACTACATCCTATTCATGTAGATGAATAATGTAATTAGAACCAATTTTTCAGACAAAATCTTTATAGTTCAGGACTTGCTAAACACCAATAGATATTGAGGAAAAAATATGGAAAATTGCCATATGACAATCATGAACTTCTTAATAAAGGCAGAGTGAAAGAATAGGACCTGGAGGCCAGTTTTAAAGTGATCTAGCTACCTTATGCCACTGTGCTTTCAATTGCCAGATGGCAGTGTGGTGTATTTCTTCCTGGCTGCAGCAGCTCACCTGACAATGTTACAAATGGAGGGCAGAATCCTTGAGGTTGCCTGTTCACTCTCCACTTGGAACCATTAGGCACTACATCAACCGTATGGCTCTGTAGCTGAAGTGATATACCAATATATGGATATATCAGTGCCAGGGAAAACAGTCTTGAAGCTAAGGATCTGAAATCGAAACTGTTCAGATTGAAAGTACCTTGGAAATAGAAACATTCAATAATTAGAGGGAATTTCATTAGTAGGAAAATGCAGACATGGGTTCTCAGACATGTACACATATGATGAGGGTGGTGTTTCCTAGGAAGAAAGGAAAGAAAGGAAGGAAGGAAGGAAGGAAGGAAGGAAGGAAAGGAAGGAAGGAAAGGAAGGAAGGAAGGAAGGAAGGAAGGAAGGAAGGAAGGAAGGAAGGAAGGAAGGAAGGAAGG
>JAWWEW010000041.1:19120038-19162516 GCA_035583185.1 Anabacerthia variegaticeps
AGAAACAAACAAACAAAGAAAGAAAGAAAGAAAGAAAGAAAGAAAGAAAGAAAGAAAGAAAGAAAGAAAGAAGGAAAGAAAGGCATATGACTTTCCTGATTGCTACAAGCTAAACTTGGAGAACATCCACTTTACTCATCTTTACCTGTTGTGTTACAGGAGCTTTTGCACCATTACCTTTCGGAAGCTGGAGGCTGCAGATGTGGGCACCCAGATGTGAGTGTTAACACCGTAACTACTTGCTAAGGGCAGGGTGGTGGTCCAGACACGGTGTTGCACTGACCAAACAGGCAGAGAGCAAATGCAGCTTTGTCTTGGCTGATGCAGGGTAAATATCTGATGCAGGCACATAGCAAACCCTGCCTTGCTGAGCTGAAAAGAAAATTTTTGTGTCCTACTACCAAAAAGGACTTACCTTAACTGAATGACCAAAGAGAAGAAAGATAAGGCCTCATTTTTAAATGTCTCTTTAGCATGAGCTAAGGCTTAATTTTTAAATGTCTCTTCAGCCTGAATTGCATTTACATCTCCATCTGCTTTGTCTCTGCCTAATGGTTTCGGCTTGATAGAACGGATGACTCATGGCTGCTTTCCCATTTACTTCACAGGAAATAGGACTGCATGTTGAGAGCACAGAAACCCCTTTCTTCAGGGTACTATTACTCAGACTACATTTGACAACCAAAAATGAGACAAGACTGTCAGAAACATCTTTTGAGCTATATTTAAGCTGTGCAAACCCAGCAGGAGATCAGCCATTTCTATTGCACAGCAACTAGAGAAGTGCTTCTGTTGGGACTTTCTTAATGCAGTAATGATTTTTAGTATTTTTATATGATTTTTAGTATTGATGTTATTAACATTTAGCGGTCCTGAGTAAATGTACATGTGCACACACATAGATTTATATATATCAACTGTATACTTACAAATGCTATATATACATGTAAATATGCATCTTACATAGAAATGTTCATCTTCTGTACTTTGCTTTGCAAATAAGCTATACTTAGTCATTTGTCATTTCTTTTCCCTTCATTTTCCATTATCATGCAGTAGGCCCAACACATCAACATTATGTGTCTTTCTGACTCCACTGGGATTTTGTGATGTTTGGCATGCTGGTGGGGATGCCCTGGTCCTGCAGAATTAGCTGTGCTGGGTTGATCCTGCCAGTGAGTCAGGCCTGATCTTGGGAGCTGAGCTGTCCTTTGTGTTGTACTTCCTATGACTCCTTGGCACCAAAACCCATGGCAGAATTTAACTCTGGGCTGGGGACACAGTTAGTATAACTGGCAGCTATTTTGCACATCCTTTGTATCTCCAGAGCTGGCCCCCAAAGCCAGAGTTGGATCTGAAGCAAGTGAAGCAGAGTTGAAGTTCCTCTCTCTTGTTCCAGCCGTCAGATTATCTGCCAGCTAGAAATACAGCAGGGTTAGAGCTCACAGGCTGTAAGAGAGACACCACACCGAGGGAATTTCATCTTCAGCTTTAAACAAGCTTGTCACTGCCCTCTCAGGCTTGCATCAAAAAGAGCACTTATGAAAAGCTAAGTCTGAGAGCATGAGCCCAGGCTCCTAAAGCCACTGACTGAATGAGAACTGGAGACAGCCTAAAACACACTTGACCTAGTGCTGCATAGGGGAAAATTCTCATCTTCATATCACAGTCACAGAAGAGTATTTATAGGAATAGTGAAAATCCAGCTTTAACCTTTCAGTCAGAGGGTTCAAGAAGCTCCAGAAGAGCTCATCATCACTGTTCCCAGCTTACAGACACTGAAGCACAAGAAAGTGAAGCAATTTTTCCCAGAGCTACTCAGGTTCTGTCTAAACTATCTAATCTGAAGCTAAGAACAAGCCATAGGTAGGGCACTGCCCTACCTGCCATCATAATCGAGTCAGGACGGTTTTGGGTGCTGCAGGAAAGGTCTCTGAATACTCCTCCTATTAAAAACACTTTTTTGTTGTTGTTGTGTTTTAATTCTATGAGATACATTGTGGAATATTGATCCAGGAATATTTCAGGTTAAAGAAACAATGTGTTTTCTCATTAAAATCATTGTGCAAAAATACATGCCACAGAGCACGCTGGGAATTTTAAACAGGAAAATAATCATGAGACACCTTCCAATATTTTCTGGCTGTTAATGATAAATATTTCATTCTGTCTGCAAACAGACTGTAACTAATGGCAGAACATTCTATGTACTTTATTTACAAGCCACAGATTATCAGCTATTGCTATTCTCTGAACAATTTTCAAGTGTTTTTTAACTGTTTTGCAATGCTGTACAAATAAAAAAGCCTGTGAATGACTGCCACGCCAATGAGAATTTCAGGGCTCTGCGGGTCAGATTGAAGGAAATGTTGTCCTGACAGTCCTGTTGTCCTCAGTGGTTTTTGATGCTTCTGACTTGCTATTTGTTCACAGAATGGATTTCCCTGGAGACAGAGCCAGCTTCAGCTGAAAGAAGTTGTTGGGCCTCCTGCTGAACTGGAGAGTAAAGAAGTTTACTGACTCTTTCTTAACTAATTTTGCTTTATAATCACAGTACTCATAGCAGTCACTACTCTGGCTTTCCACAAGCACATCCAGGGAGAGCACAGACTACAATAAATCCTGGAAAGAGGAATGCATGATTCACAAGCAAAATCTGATGTCTTGTATGAAATGAGACAGAAAACCACCTCATAATCCACTCCACTGCAGATGGCTGCCTGTAAAGAAAAATTACATGCTTAAAAGATTATACTAGTTTTTGCTCTTAGAGCTTTCATAGCATGGCAATAACCCCATGGCAGTTTACCAGTCACTGCTCTGGAATAACAAGCCTGTGCCCAGATCCTGGGGTGCACAGCAGAGAAGACAGATGGGTACATTTTGTTGCTGAGGAAAAGAGCTTCTGAGAGCAGTTCAGGAACTTCTTTTGCAAAGTGATGGATGTGCTCATCCATGCAAACTTGGAAAAAGGATGTACCACAATGGGGGCTAAGAAAACTATGTACTATTTATCCTCTAAGTACAGTCCTGTGGGCTTCACATTGGCAGATTTATCCTGTTATTGGAAAGGCCTGAACAGTGTAAAGGAGTGACTAGATGTCTAGAATAAATTAATAGCTGATAAAAGGGAAGACTTCCAGGGAGACCTTATTGTGGCCTTCCAATAGTTAAATGGGGATTATAAGAAAGATGGAGACAGACTTTTTAATAGGGTCTGTAGCAATATGACAAGGAATAATGGTTTTAAACTAGAAGAGGGTTCAAAAGAGAGTTTAAACTAGAAGAGGATATATCTAGATTCAGACAAGATATAAAGAATAGTTCAATATAACAAAGCTGAGAGCCTGAGAAACCAGGTATCCCAGCAGAGCAAAGGGATGCTTCCCATGACAACAAGAACAACAAACGAATCAAAGGAGCTTCTGGGAGAAGCTTTAAATATGAAAATTACTCCAAGGCAGTGACAGAGAACATTTTAGTGCCTGGCAAGAAGACATGAAGAGACACAAAGATGACGGAGGTACTGGAGCATCTCTCCTGTAAGGAAAAGCTGAGAGAGCTGAGACAATGAATATAATATGTATATAATCTAGGGTCCCTAGAAAACTCTCCACGTGACCATGTAAAACCAAGGGATTCTCTCTTGTGGAAAGAGAGCCTGGGAAACATCAGCAATGCAATATATATGCAGATGAGTATTTTCTGCTCTATATTCAACAGATCTTTGCAAAAGTCTGCTTAACTCTTTTTCCACACAAGTTTGTCAGAATGTCTCACAGCAGCAAAGTGTTTCTGTGCAAGCCTGTCTTTATTTATAAGGGTTCCTGGCTTGGCCTGCCACTACCTAATTTGCTCTAAATCATCAGTTTCTACTCAAGTGCTAGGGAGGCCTGGTCTCCTGCCATAAGTCCTTTTGTTTAAACAAAATCTCATATTAACGTAACCACAGGATGGAGGGGAACTAAGGGCTGATCGAAGAGTAAAGTGTTGGAAAGAGACACTTGGGCCTAAAGCCAGAACTATTTCTTCTCCTTATTTTCCCTTTTACCATCTAAATGCAGGTTTACATTACACGGAATTTCTGGGAAACACTAGAGGGAATGTGGGCTGGCAAATGAACTGTCCTCTGTAGGCACACTCCTCTTTTTCCCAGCAGACCAACTGTCTCCTCTGGAGTTTCTGGCCCAGGACTTTAAGCAGTTATAATTAAAACTTTATGGCTTTTTGTTGTACTGCTTCCTCAGCAAATACATGTTAAAATAGGGATGTCATTCTCAGTATAAATGGGAATTTGATTTTTGATTTTTACCCTAAGCATTGAAACCAAAATCCATAAAAAATTATCTAATTTTTGCAAGTTTAAGGAGTGTAATTAAATTTTATGAGTTGTGTAGTAAATTAAGATGTGTAAATTACTAGGATTTTTATAAATGCTTCTTGTTTGGGCTAACAGTAAATTGCAAGATACTCGATGACAGGTTTCATGTGTAAAATCAAGGCAGAATGCTCCTGGTGAGATAACTTGCTAATTTAGCACATTACTTCCTAGTGTCTGGACAGCAACAATGTGTGGGAGCAGTCATAAAGCAGCAGTACAATGGCAGCTCCAACCAAGAAGTCAGCAAGCCCACAGCCTATGGAAATCCAACTTTAACCCTTCAGTTAGGCTTTGCCTGCTTGCCTGGGCTTAGAGCTGCCCCTCCTTGGAGAGCTCCTGTGCAAGCATTGAGCAGCCTCGTCTTTTTGGCCATTAAAACACTCTATTCCAGAGGGTTGCCCACTTCTTTGTTTCTGCAGGCCAAAACATTACCCAGTGAGAAATGAGAGCTCAGGGATCTGCAGCCTTGACTATACAAGGCATGGAGATATGGAAGGGATCACTTGGCCTGCTGCCTTTCTCAAGAGAGCTGCTGATGAGCAGAACATGGGTGGGTCAGAGCCCAGAGGTACCAGAGGCAACAGGTATCCTCCAGGAAGTCAGACAGCCTAAAGCCATACAGACAGTGCTTGTCCTTTGTGGGGCAGGTCACTAACTTCTTTCTGCTCTCCTCCCCCTCACCCAAAGCCCAGTCTGTGACATTCCTACCTACTGAACCCTCCTCTGACGTTTTGCCCTATTTCTCTACTGTGTATCTCTTTACACATAAAAGCTTCATCTCAAGGCAGTTCTTACAGATAACTTGTGCCTAGGTTTCACTGCCTGCTTCTTCATTAGCTATTAATGCAGTGCCAGAGGAGCAGATCAGTAAATTGAAGCAGTCAGTGCTGATTTCCTCACTGTTCCAGCATATGTGGTCTGGGAGTTTAAATTCTGATGATATTTAGTGTGCTGTCCTGGACCAAACATTCCTGCCAGGCATGCATGTGTGATCTGTCGTGTTTGGATCCTTATTGTCTACAAGGGGCTGGTCTGTACCTCAGGTAGAATTTCTAGCGCTGTTCTCTCTTGGAGAAGCTGCAATCACAACAGATTCACTCTGCAAAATGAAACAGTGCAGAGCTGGCAAGTTCATCTGGGAATTTTCTCCAAAAGCACACTCCTCCTCCAAGCCAAGATGCCAAAGATGATGCTGCTGTTATACTCACTTCCCTCCCTTAGCCATCCTCATATCACCTTACTCCTGGAGGTACAGATCCTATATTGCTTGGGAAGCACCTTGCTCTGCCTCACTGGAGCACCTGCCCAGCCACAGCTCCCCACCAAAGCTGGCACAGGAGAGACTGGACAACCCTACCAGAAATGAAGAAAACAGGGAGAATCAGCTGGTGCTAATACTGTTCACCAGCTCTGGAAAGCCAAACTCAGTGGAATTTATCAGATTCCTGTGCAATGTGAATTCTGCCTGGAGGGTAAGATTATGGTTATGCATCATCATCATCTTCAGCTTTGCCCATTGAATGTAGTAACATTCAGCTACTGTGAAATAAAATTAGACTATGGATTTATAGTGTATTTGCTACTTCTGTGTGGCAACAATGTGTGTGTTGTCTGCTCTTGCCCATGATAAATGTTAAATAAATCCCTCATTGTCACTGAAGAGCAAGCTTTGCTTTACTGTGGGATGGACTGGCTACCCCAGAGTACCGAACACCTCCTAAACCCACCTCTTAACCTACCACACCAGTTTCCTGTACTCTCTGAAGCTGACTCCATTAGGAAACTCCTTAGAGAGAGGAAGACTAATGTCTTCATTGTAATGTTGAAATTTTAAAAGTTCATTTGTTGGTTTTGCTTTGGAAGCCAGACACTATGTGATAAGTGATAGCAAATGTCTCCAAATAAGCTATGATTGCACTGAGCGATCTATCAGGTTCAAAAATGACTACACAAATAACTAGCTTTAATGATGTTTCCTCTGCAGATTTATAGCAGAAATAAAGCCCCAAAGCATTTGGCTCCCAAGGAGCACAGACAAGACCTGTTTAGAATGGATGGCTGATACACACAGATTTTATGGCATAGAAGTTGCCACACCTGAATGCAAATTGAGGATTTTATAGTATCATTTCCATTTTTCCCTCTTGAACGTTAATCAAGTACCAGATGTATGAATATGAAAACATTGTTTCTGTTTGTGGATTGGCAATCAGCTAATCGATTTTCTTGCACGAGGTAGTATGTGTGTGGTGGTCCAATTATCTCTTACTAGTGCAGTTCCTAGTATTTAGCAGAACAGTTATTACAATGATACATTACCTCCAAATGTTTCTGTTAAAATATCTCCCTCGTGATAGCTCCCTTAATTGCCTTTTGAAATGTTAATATGTATCTGCCCTTCTGCTGAGATATTAAATCCTTTTAATTAGACAGTTCAAAGTCAAAAGCTTTACAATTAAATGAAGTAAACTCTCCTCTACATTAGCCCGGACCATTTCTGTTGCAATCCCTTGGGCTGGACGAAGAGCTCTTCCCACTGTCTTGCTCAGCGTGAGTCCTGCTGGGCAGTCAGGATGGGCTCGCTTGTCTTCAGCAAGGCAGAGACAGCAAATGTTTGTCCTCAGAAGGGCTGTGGCTGAAAGGCCACGTTTCTGCTGAGTGCCCTCCACCACAGCAAACTTGGTCAGCTGAAGCCGACTCAGAATTTAATATAGATTGCTTTATTCAGACACAACTGGCACAGGATCTTTTTTATAATCTAAATTATTGTCATAATTTATTTGTTAAGGTTAGCCAGAAAGATCTGAGAGCTCATTACTTTAGTAGATGTCAGACAAAAAAGGAAAAAATGCAAAAACACAGTTGTGAAATATTTTCTCAATTAGTCCTTCTTCTCTGTTTCCTGCGAAAATATCAGGATGAAAACACCTAAGGTGCCCAGAAAAAGGAATGTACAAGATGGAAAGAGAGAGGACAGCAGGCACACTTATCAAATTACTAAATGAAAACTCAGTGATAACAAAAAGCAGCCTGTACAAAATTGTATGTTTGCCTGAGATTGTACAGGTAAAATACAGAAATGCTATGTGATATAACCAAACAAAATGTCAAGGTCAAATGCCACACTGTAACATTCCTCTATGAAATACATTTTCATTGACCTTCCTGCATCACCTCTCTTTACTATCCCCCTTTCAACACACTGATGAACACTGTGGATAATAGCTTTTGGGAACGGGGCTTGGGCGTGGAAGCTCCAATGGGGTTTGTTGGGATATTATCACTGGTCTCATTTTGTTATGGACATGTCTGTTGCCAGCTGAGTTCCCATCCACAAAGAAATTCTTCTGGGCAAGCATAACCCATCCTTCTCTGAGGGGTTTCACATTTTTTAATTCAAAAGTGGCAACACAGGCTGAGCATGCCTACACCCTGCATCCCAATCCTTGAAGCATCTCCTTCAGCCGATGGCATGTACAAGCCTGCAAACACCAGGCTCCTGCTAGCCTGCTTTGGGGTTCCCAAATGGGGATTCTGTAGCTGTCTCACCTGCAGGAGGCGTTCCAGCAACGTTCTGGCTACTATCTGAGGCTGCATTAAAGAAACTACAGTTCTCCACATCTGAAATTTTCGGGTGAACTGTATGAGTACAGACAGGTACACTGATTTATTCACTGGTGGCAACAATTCCACTCCCTTCCCATGGCAGATATTAAGTGAGGAATTCCACCCAGTTCTTACATTTCACAGAAAATTATACAATTAAACTGTACTTAGCAATTTTGGATCAGTGGGTAAAAACTTTGAAGTAGACAGATTTTCACCCCTTTATTCTTAGAGCTCAGTGTTCTGAAGAGGGATGGGGTTCTTCCTCTCAGCACCAGCTCTGCTTTACTGTTAAAACTGTCCTTTTCATTAAGAATCTTGCAGTAAGAAAGATTTTCTAGCCGGTAAGCCTGACACCCAAGTAGAGCATCTGCTTGTACCTGAATTGTATTTAGTTGAAAACTGCTGTTCAGCATTCACTTGCTGCCTGCGGGGAGCCTGGCAGCTCTGCCCAGCCTCAGGCTGCCTGACCAATGCTCTGTGCAGGTGGTAAGTGCAGGTAACAGCATTCCTCCACACGCAACAGGCATTTCTAATGAGCTCACACCAGCTCCTTCCACTCTTCCCCTCCCTCCAGGAGACTTTTATAGTGTTGACAGGAGCTGCCTTCCGTACAGGCATGGAAATGCCTCCATTAGCTTCAAAACAGACATTGATCAATCACAGTCATGAGCTGAGCTGGAAATGAAAGAAAGGAACCCCTTTCTCTTCCCTCTGATAAATTAATCCAGAAGCTGACATTTTGTATGTGATTTAACCAGTCATAAATAGACTCATTGAATGTTCAGTTTTGCTAATTAATATTCACACAGAATCCATTACTAACATAATCAGAAGAAATAAAATATTATAATTTGTTACCTTATGTGTCATTTTATTCTTTAGTACAACTATTTGTAATAATCTCAGCCATTATCCTGGTAACTAGTATCAATAACAGGCTTCCTAAATGAACTATAAGAACAATTAATCAGACAATACCTTAACTGAATATTGCATTAATTACATTCACCCAATGGCAACAATTAAAATTCAAGCCTTGCCTGGATCTAAACTTAAAAATAGACATTTTTAACAGCTTAAAGCTAAAAATTGCCTTTTATGTAATTTCTTACTAAGAAATAATCATAGCATTGGTCTTGTAAGTAACTTGCAGGCACAGTCATTTATCAGATTATTTTTTTCATACATACACATTCTTTTTTTTATTACCCATTTGGTATCAACCAAGGTAACTACATATCTTTGCATGTGTTGTACAGTCTTTTCTATCAAGAGGTTTATAATCAATTTCTGGAAGAAATTTTTATATTGCAACATGAAATCTGAAACTAGCACAAGTGCAGCCCACAGAAATAGAAAAAATATGTCTTCAAAAAGCTTATGTAATTAGATCTGAATTAATCTCAATGATAGACAGGGAGCAGAAATTCTTCTTTTACTAAGCTGTCTGGAAAGGACACCCTCCTAGCAGTAAGCAGCAATGTTTGTTCTTTAACTACCACAAGTCATATGTAGCTAAAAACTTTCATCCCTCACTTGTGAGCCTTCACTCACAGCTTTGATAAATAACATATTAATGTTGCACAGAAAGAACTTGGAACATTTTCCAATATACCTATCATGTGTGCTTTGTGTTTATGCTAATTTATTTTATGGTTTTAGAGTGCTCCCAGTGGTACTGCAATGAAATCAGTGCAGTTATTGTAATTGGATTTACCTTGCCAGAGGAAAGGTCAGTTTTCAAAGAAGGAAATATTTCACCTTTCCCTTCATCAGTCAGACTCCTCTCTGATGTGTACATATAAAGTTTAAATTTCCATCTCTTTTGTTGACTGACAAATTTACTGCATTCTTTCAGGGGGGAGGGTGGGGGAAAAGAAAGAAGCCAGAGTAACCATCAGCTGGAAGCATTTTCAAGCTGCATTTAGAAATCACTTTACTCACTTCTGAAGTGCAGTCACCCCAAGTGAAGTAAAATGGCTTTTCTAATAGGAAGGAGTGACAGACAATTTCAAAGCAAAATTTCAGGGGGAATGGAGAGAAATCAGGCTGTAATTACACCTGGTGAAAATTACCCAGACTGAAGGCTAATAGAACATCTCCTTTTAAGTCCCCCGGGAATGTTTCAGGGACTGAAGGCAGCAGAGAATTCCCATCATGGGATAGGAGCAGATGAAGTGTAACAGAGAGACAAGAGCATATCTGCTGAAAGGCCAGAGATAATGCAGAGGATTTGGGCAGTGACTATGCAGACACTGGGGCTGGCTCTGTGTGAGCTACTTCCACAATGCTGAGCAGGGTAACTGCTCACTGAGGTGTGATACTGCACCTGTGGGTTGGGCTGTTTTGGGGCCTGAGCCCATCTCTGTGTGGCCCCATGGGTCCCTGCTTGCCCACATCAGCCCAAACCACCACTTAGTCAGGCATTTCCACACCTCTGTCACAATCTATCACATTGTCATGCTCTAAATTATCTGAATAAGTATATTCATAGATATCCATGGATATCAACAGTTCCCCGGGGAAATTAAACAGCTCTTTCTAGGAAGGTTTGTTGAATCAATCTAAAGTTAAACACTTTTTTTGAAAATACAGTTTTTGCATAAGTGAAATTTATACCAATGTGCTATGAGAGCAGGTTCACAACTGGAATTACATGGTTCCAGGTAGGATAATGGAGTGTAGCTGGCAGCCCGTCCCATGTGCAGGATGGAGCTGCAGTGTGCAGCAGCCACATCACTGCTGGAACCAGTCTTTCCCTCAGGGCTCTGTGTCTCTGTCTGCAACAAGGATTAAACACGTTTTATTTGTACATTATCTGACGGGCAAGGTCAGTCTCTGAAATGATCTATATTGGATCATGTCATGCCTGAACACAAGCGTAAGTGACCCATGAAATTAAAGGACATTTTCTGAATTCACTCAGGACAGACCAAGTTTCCTGAAGGTAGATCAGCCTTGAAAGTCCTAGCTAAAATGAAGAAATCATTGGTAGTTGGAAAAAACCCCTGAAGTAAAAACACACAAACATGAAGAGCATAGCTTGAGTCCAGTGAAACAGAAAGGTGGTAGTGGTTTCAGCTTCAGGGTTTTTGACATCAGAGAAGATACAAAACAAGGAAACAAAAATAATCCTGTATGTGTGCTATATATTAAAATCTTTAAGGAACATCATGATACTTTATAACATCAGTGATTAGGTCAAATTATAGAGAACACCAAACAATTGCACTGTTGGGTTTGCAAGGATCTGTGGGTTGCTAGGTTTTGGCAAGAATTTGAGTCACTGTGAGGAGCGACAAGCCTGTGAGGAGTCGTCTCTTCCTGCAGCCGTGGTCACAGAGGGGATCCTCTGACACTTCCCCTCAGTACAGGGACCAAGACTGTTGTATTGTGACGTCTTGGAGACATATAGGTCTGCTGCTCTCCAAATCTGAGACCATCTAGATTTGGTAATGCACTGAGTCCACGCGGCACAGCTGTGGTCTGCCTCTGTTCTACATGACTTTGGAGGGGCTTCCCAGAAATCCCAAAGGCTATGACATGGTATCCATCTGCCTCACCTGCCCCTTGCTAGCTTTTGGATATGTCTATTGCATTGTTAAAAACTTGCTGGAGTGTCTTCAGCGCTATACAGGCATTTCTGTATTTTTAATAACACTATTAAATAAATTTTCAGAAAATCAATATAACAGCATCAAAATTTGACAGCCCAAACTTGCCCATTTCATGAATAGCAACAGTTGTGCAGTCACCAGGTGACTAAAAACTGCTCATTCATTTACTGGCCCTGTTAGTCTCTAAGAAGGGAGACAAAAATTACTTTTCAAAGCAGAATCTGCAGGAAATGACTGATGTTTGCACCAAGAAAAGAAATCATGTCAGCTTTCCAATATCTAATACAATTATGTCAAGCACTGACTTTTTATCTTGTGAAAAGGGCCCTCTATGAAAACATGCCCATGCACCATTTTAATGTGAATGACACACAGCATTGCAAGCAGTGATTTCTCCAACCTACCACACTTGCTTAATATTTGAGGCCACATTCATGGTATGACACCAGGGTGCAAGGTATAAATTTGCAGGAGAAGGAGAAAGCAACTTAACATGAACCTGTGTAGTACAGTTCTTTTTTCCAGAAATGGGATTAATAGTAGTGACATATCTGCCCTGTCAAAGTGCAAATATTTTCTTACAGTCCAACTCTGTAAAACATGTAAGATAATCTGCCCAGAAATGAGATGCCTGGGAGCAAGGTGAACAACTGGCTTCTTGTCTGTTCTTTACATAAGGGGCTTTATGTGCTCAGTTTATTGAAAAAATAAAATTAATGGATATTGAAGCTGGTAATTGCATGCTTTAATTGCAGATGTTTGTTTAAAATACAAGCAATAAACCAGGAAATCCTTACATAAAGGCATTATGAAAAGTTTCTGGCATTAATAAGATAAACTTAAGTTACACAATATTGATGTTTTCTTTGGTGGCCTATAATCCTGTTTTCAGAGAGATGTTTCCTTAACCTATTGAATTACCCTATTTGTTCCAAATTTTAAATAGTAATCTAAAGTATTTATCTTCTTCTGCTTCTTATTTCCTGCCAAGAAAAGTGCTAACTAGATTTCATTATTCAGATTTACTCATGCTCTGTGAATGCAACAGGGCACTATCAGACAGTAAAGAAATTAGGAATATGGTGCCTTTTACTTTGGGCTGGTTTCAGTTTTGAGCATCCCTGATTTTCAAGCACTGTGTCAGATAACTTGTCATTGACAATAACAAATACCAAAACAATTCTGATTTCCAATAAACTCTTCATCATTCCCAGGAGAGCTCTGTGGTCCAGAACAGCCAAATCTTGTCCTCTTGCATTCTCAGCATCATCTCTGTAGTTCAGAACAGTCAAGGTCTACATGAGACATGGGCATGTGCCTGGTCTTCTGCTATTTTTGACATGGAAAATATCTCTCTCTATGCTCTTCCTCCAGCATAGACCAGTGAATGAGGTAGAAAATGTCTGTATTATCAATCCCTTTTCCTAATAGGGATATGAGATATTATTAGCCAACAATGTACCAGTAATGTATTACTTGCTGTCTTCCCAAGTATTTGTCAATTCACAAATCTCTCTAGACACTAATCTCATTTGTGTTAGAGATACAGCTTTGCCACTTGCCTCACTAGAAAAACAGATCAGGTCCATGCAGGCTGCCATTCTCACATTGTGCACTCTTTTCTGAGATGAGAGCTGATTTAGAAACAACTGATCAATTCTGGACATCAATTATTTTTATTTATTCATTTATTTACATTCATTTACTGCCCCTGTAAAGTCAGGAATCTTTCCTGAGCATTTGAGAGCCATTCAAAGTGCCTAGCACAGAACACGTGAGTAAAGTTGACTGTATCACAGCTTTCTATTTCTCCTGCATACACAAATGAATATATGAAAGGTATGAATCTCTTCAGAACAACGTCTGCCCTCTCAGGTCGGTGTTCAACAGTGTTACTCTGAATCTGCTTGCAGCCTACTGCTGCACAAGGAATTTCACTGAAAGGAAACCTTCTTGCTGCACCTGTAAAATTCCCATTTCCCAAAAAAGCATTTCCCCAGCAGTCAGTGTACTGCAGCAGAGTGCCTAAGGGTACTTCCTGAGATGATACCTTTGGTCTTCTGCTTTCTAAATTGTGACCACAAGAATAAAACCACACAACTGTGAGCTAAGTTCAGTGAGTGCAGGACCATTAATGCAGAATCCAACCATTCTACTGAAGCTTGTTGTAAACAAAATACAGCTAACATGTTCCAAAAAGTATTGTAGCATATTTTCAAGATCAAGATTCTCTTAACAGATTAGAATTTCTAACACATTTGCAATCAGCATTTACCCTGACGTCTTCAGAGCGTAAAACACATTCCCATGATCCAGAAAATAAAAATGCAGGACTATGTTTAGCCATATTTTACTACAAAAGCTGCTGCATGCCAAGGCAAGGCCTCAAGAACACTTGACTGGTCTGTCACATCTGTTAGTACTCAATGACTATTGTTTAACATTTGGTTGTATTTTTCAAGATGTTTCATTCAATCCTTCTATGAACCAGTGGTTTGCCTGGTGTTCACAATGGACACAGACTCATCCAAGCTGCTAACCACAGTGAGTAAACCCCAGCAGTGGCATGCAGAGATGCTTCAGTCAGCTCTGTGGGAACCATCACTGCAACCAGAAGCAGGGTTAGTGATGCCAGCATGTGCTCTGCCCCAGCTGGACAGATTTATATGGGACTCACCAGCTGAGATGTCTGTCCTGGGTTCCTCTGGGTTTGTGCTCCTGGCTATGGCATGGTTCTTCAGTGCCTTTTAAGTGGAGAACAACCTCAGGAATGGGTGAGGGAAGGACAACAGCACAATAGGAACTCATAGCACTTCATCCCAAGTGCCTCCACTCAGCACAGCTTCAAATCAGCCAGTCCAGCTTGATAATAGGAATAGATGATGAATTATGTACAAAGTCTCTGGACACAAATATTAACTGACTTGTCCTGAAATGGCTGGATAAGGTAGTGAAGAAAATCACTGCTTTTTGTCTCTGACATGGTAGGACTGAAATTAAGCAGTCACCTTCCTTGCAAATAAAGACAGATTGCAATGCAGTGGCTGCCCAGTGGCAATATTCTACACACTCTGTTTGCTCATGTAGTGGTCGTTCTTTCCCACTCAGTTTTGCCTCAGATCTAAAGTGTGATTATCATGTGTCTCAGTTCCTACAAGTGACCACGTGTAATTGAACACAGGAGTGCAGGATCTGCAAATGTAGACAACTCTGATACCCAGCAAACTGCATATTGCACACCCTAAAATCATGCCACAAGACAGGTGAAGACAGCAATCTGATGCCCCACCAAGTCTTTTCTTCTCCAGGCTGAACAAAGCCAGCTTCCTCAGCCTCTCCTCATGTATCATGCTCTCCAGCTCCCCAGCAGGCTTGGTGGCCCTCAGCCAGATGAGTCATAGTTTGTCAACTCTTTCTTGTCCAAAACTGGACACATTACTCCCAATACAATCTCATGAGTGCCAGAGACAAAGAATCAAACTCTTCTTTGGTCCTGCTGGCTACAGTCTGTGTAGTTGTCAGAGTAGATTTATTGAATCAGGAGGTGTCAAAAAGCATGTGGGGAAACTCTCACAAGTTTTAACTGTAGAAAATTTGCCCTGAGATGAAAAAAAAAAAGGACAGTTTGGTCCAGTTAGTCAGGCTGACATCTGCTCTCATAAGTGCCTTGCTTGGAGTCAACATCCCAGGAAATGCCGTGTGTCACAACCAGAGAGTCCTACCCTGCTGCTTTCTACACCCTGAACTCAGCCATCTCCTTTAAATGCTGTTGTGGTTCTGCAGACTTCTGCTGCCATACCCTTAGCCCTTCTGACTTGCCTGTGTCTCTCTTCAGCTCCTACCCTGCACAGACCTCAAACTCTCCCCAGCAACGAACTTAAAAGCATCTTATTGCCTGAGTGGGATAGTGGTATTTCATGGAAGAATCGCAGTGTTGTGAAACAATGACAAATGGCAGATAGGGAATAAGACATCAAGATACTGTTTATTTATTTCAAATACACCTAGTCCCCAGAATCTCTCAAAATTGCTTTTTTTATCACTTTTTTTACTCAGTGTCTTGTCAAATCTGAATTAAATTGTGAGATAAAAAGCTGTAACATTATGTTTAGGTCTTCCACAGAAAGTACAAACCTGAAGTGCCCTGGAACAGATTTTTAAAAAGTATAGGGCCAGTCCTCTTAATATTGTAAAAACTAATGACTTCTGGACTTCTGGATCATAAGTGTTAATACAACAGTACTGAACTCTGAAGAACATGCAGGCTTTAGCCTCAGTTAATGTGTGTGAAATAAGCATTTTCAATAAAACTACAGCCTTGGCAAAACGTTGATGATAGTACAATTCACAAGACAAATGGGAATAGAGAGATGATTTACCAATTAGGAGCATAAACCAGAAAATCTGATAGTTGTGAGGTTGTGATTATGTTTTCTGTAATGACTGGAGGGGAAAAAATGTAGTAAACCTCAGAACTGTATTTTATATAGATTGTCCAATCTTAAACAAAACTGGTAAAAATCCAGATTTGTCTTATCTGAGATGGGAGGTGTATTACAGCTAAGAATGAGACTTGCAAGGCATCTCATAAACTGTAGGAATTAGTGCTATTAACAGATTGGATGAACTATTTGAGATTCTGTATTAAACATTAAGGTTTGTTGTTGTTTTTTCTTTTGGGTCAGATCAGAATAATTTGTTTCAGCTGCTTATGTTGCACAGGTGGCTCTGCTAAGCCATGTTGATTATTGCAAACTCTGCACTGAATGAAACGACTTTCTGCTAAAAACCTTGGCTGTAATCACAAGAGTAATAGGATCATTTAGGTTGGAAAAGACCTTCTAATATCTAACCTAAAACTCCCCTGCTGCAACCTGAGGCCATTTCATCTCACCTTCTTGCTGTCACTTGGGAGAAGAGATTAACCCCCACCCCGACAGAACTGCCTTTTGCACACAGTCTGTGCCCCCGTCAGAAGCAGGCACCCTGACGCAGCCAGGCAGTAAAGCAGCTGCTCTCCACGGCAGAGCTTCTCTCTGAGCAAGGAGAGCACAGGGCTTGCAGAGATATTTACACAGCACACTATGCAGGCAAACATATCAGCAGCCATATACCAATATCTATCTATATATATATATCATATATAACATATCAATGCCACCTTCTCTCTTCCCATACCCAAGCTTACAGGTTCACATGGGCCTCAGGCTTCATGGTTTCTGACCTTTCTGCCACCAGCAGGGCCTGAGGCACGGAAAAGAGAGTACACCACAAACTTTCTGTGGGCTGATATCTCACATCTGCTTAGTGTCAGCTGCCTCGACCACTAACCCTTCACTGCATTGGGCTTGTCTGCATGGCCCCTCCAGGCTCTGGGAGGATGAATGCCCTCAAAGAAATCACAGCACAACAGTGGCCAATTCCTGGTGGTTTCATCGGAATTAGCACTATCCTTGGTGAGATTGTTCACTTTCTAGTAGCTGTCGTGGCCCTTTCTGTGGGCAAAGGGCAGACCTGGTTGAAAGCCTTGAAGGTGCTATTTCTATTTCTGCCATCTCAGTCATAACACCTAATGGCAGAGCCTGGGGTAATTGATGCACAGGTATGTGCACACATATGCACAATCATGCTTTCTACGCTCCTGTGTATAGGTCTCCACCAACAGTGCAACAGTACAACAAAATAACTTCAGGACCCTATTTTTGTGTAATGAACTTTTATTTGAAGTTCCTGATGGTTTACAGCTTTGTAACAATCATCTCTGAAGAGTCCCAGGACTCAGTATTGTAACAATTTGTATCAAGTTAAATATTAAATATCTGATCTAACATTTAGGGTGTCAGATACTTTTTAAATCTCATTTGAAGCAGAACAGTATGCCTTGAAAACGTGCAAATACAGCACAGAAATAACCAGTGTGATATAAGCCAGGGGAAAGAACAAAAAAAATTAATTTCACAAAAATGCAGTAACTAAGGAGCTGACCACTGTACTACAATGTCATAATTAAAATCTGGAGAGGAAGCAGCCTCAGAGGAATTACATTAATGAAGCTTAGATGGTACCATTGAGCGAATTCTGAAAAACAAATGGCTTGAAGGCAAGCAATGCTTTTTATGATAGAAGTCTCTGTGGGCAACCTGATTAATCTGTGCTTCATATTATAAATTAGAAGCAAACAAGATATTGCACAGTGCAAACTCCAAGAAAAATAGTGCTGTCGTGGCTTTTTAAGGGTGAAATGTGTAGGAAGAACTGGAGAAATCTTACTGGATCCACTAGCAGGGACAGAATGGTGCTTCAACACCACTGCTAAGCCTCCTGCAAAAGGAAAAGAACATACCAAAAAGTGTCTCGAGCCAAAACTGAGTAATAAATAAATGTGAATGTCATAAGCACACAAGGAACATCACACAGAATAGAAATAAAGGATGGCATCCCTGAGATGCTGGAAGCGTGACATACATGACACATGCCAGAAAGCTGGCTTTGAAACAGCACTCACATCTTCATTTCTACTTGTTAGTGACAGCTGTACTGACCAGGTGTATGTCTCAATGGCCTCTACCAGAAGACTTAAAATTAATCTCCATTCTACTGTCAAACTAGGAGGCTCATTTTCTGGGAGCTTGATTTTCTACCTCTGCATTCTCCAGGAAGTATCTGACAACATACCTATTTTCTTGTGAATGCTCAATGGTGCTTTCCAAACTTTATGAATTAAATTATTAATGTAATCACTACAGCTGGTCCAAACCCACTTATTTCCTTGTAAAATAATTATTTTAACTTCTGCCTAAGTTTCCTAGAGTATTATCATTCTAACGAAACAGGAGCAACTACAAACAATACCATCAAGACTACAGAGATGATACATGCAGAGTGGGGTGGGTGGGGTGTTGCATTGGTAAGAAACAAATATCTACTAGAACAATAGCTATCTGAAAATACTATTTAGTCATGCTTTTCTGGCAAATTTTTCATATGATTACAAAACATGAAAGTGACTACTAGTCACCTAGACAACAGTGCTAGACAACAGTGCTAGAAGGCTGCTGCTACTAAAACGAGGCAGATAAAGAGGCTTCTTAACCTGTCCGACAAGGAGCTCAGACCTGGAAGGACTGCCAGACTCCTGGGGTGTGAAGCTAGAAAAGAAAGAGGAGTTGATTCAAGGCAACCCATAAGGCAGTGGAAAACTCATAACTGAGATGAAAGTTACAGATAATTACACTTCAGGAATGAGAGGTGGAGTTACAGAGGTAAGTGGAAGGGCAAAATGGACAAGTGTGAACATGCCACACTGGTGGGAAGTTTTGCAGTATTAATGAATTTCCAATTCTGATTATTCCCTAGTCCTCCCAGTGTGTTTTTTTGTTGTTTTTTTTTGTTGTTGTTTTGTTTTGTTTTGTTGGTTTTTTGGGTTTTTTTAACCAGTTTCAGTGAATAGATCTATTCCAAATTAGGAGATAGGTATATTTGGCTGTTGGATTTGTCCTTTCCTTTCAGGATTATTTTGGCTGAACTCTGCACTGAAAGTCAAGGTGGTACTGCATCTACCAAAGCCTATACCTCTATCTCTTCTGAAAGTTTCTAGGCAAGAATGGCAGTACCTGGGATTACTGGGACACAAGCGCTGTATACCAAGGAACATGACAAAATACTCCAGCACAACTACTAAGAAAAGCATCTTGTCCAAAAAGTGGCTTCAGCAAACTGAAGTGCTGATGAACTCCAAAGTCTACTCAAAGTCTCCTCTCAGCAGAGTGATGCTATGCAAGAAGTCTGAGATTGAAGCTTGCTGGATTTAAGAAAAAGAGCACATTTACTCTAATTTATTGGTGGAACTCTTAGATGAGTGTTATTCTTTTCAATGGTTTTGTACAATATCAGCTGCTTACTGATAATACATGATTGTATTTTCTCCAGAAGAAAAAAGATGTTAAATAAGATAAATATAGAAATAAACATGAAAACTAGATTTTAACAAAAGTAATCTTTTCCATTCTCTGGACTACCCAGTCTTACTGCTATTGTTTAAGTTTCCTAACTCCCGGAAAGCCATCTCTTATTTAAAAATTCACAATCTGTTATGAAGGCCATTTTCAGTTCTGATTATCTGTAACAAAAAGCTCAGCTACAGCAAATAATTCATGTTGGACAAAACATCAAACACTTTTGAAGTCTGAGAGATTTATATTCTTGGCATTCTAGATTAATGTTATAAAATAGTTCTTGTTTCATAACAAGGCTCTAGTCTTACCACCCTGTTAATCCTAAATCTCACTTTGTCCAAACAACACAGCTATTGTTTCTACAACTGCAACACAGCTGGCCCCTATACTCACATTGAACAACAAGCAATATTAAAACTGATATTAGCTTTTTTTAAAAAGATGGGATCTTTTTTTATTAAGATATGCCATTTTGATGAGTGACTTTAAATTTGAAGAGTATGACAGAAAACAAACACATATTCCACCAAGAGGTAGATGATGCTGTCCAAAGTAACATTTTCCAGTCACAGTCATTCTAATCATCCAGAACGAAATAACATGAAAACTAGGTAACCATTAAAAATTAAAGTGAGATTTGGTCACTGAGCACAAAGAATTCAAAGTAACTGAAAGAGTTATTTGGAATCTCTTATTCTGGGAATTAATTAGAGAAAAATGACACTTCTTTCATACATCTACAAAAGTTAATGTTGTTAATTCTACGGACTGGCAATAAACATTCAACTAGCATTCACAGCCAGTCCATAAAATTTACATGGTCATTGCCAAGATTTATCCTATTTCAGTGACGCCAAGAGTGTAGAGTGATGGTTTACATTTTTTATTATTCATTACATTAAGTTGATGTCCTCAGATTCAGACTGGAACATCATACAAACATACACTTGTATGCTTGAAACTTAGTTTTATTCCTATTTTGATATTCTTAGCAACTTAAAACCAGAACAAACTCACTGAAGTGCATATCTACACAAGGGTTTTGCTTGAATCTGTTTTAACACTGTACTTCATTCTGACTGACTGCTACGTGTCATATAAAGCAATAAGGGCCAAAATCAGAAATCATTTTAGTAATCAGCAGAGTAAAAAAAAAGAGTAATATCATATTCTTGTAAATTTCCAGAGCCTATTGGCTCCATGAAAAAAGACCTTTTTAATAAACCCAGTGCAACTCCATGTCCCTTTCCCACACTCTCCACAACAATTGTTTTATTGCTTCTATAATGGATCTTCTGCAGAAAAAAAAACCAAACCCCAAAAACACAACATGCTTCTGCCTTTACATTTCAATGTACACTTCATTTCACTTGCACTTAGTTGAACCATGTGGAGATATACAGAAATGCAAATACTTTACTGGAGTCGAAACAGTGACCTATTTTGCTCTTATCATTTGCTAAACTTTATTTCTCAAGTACCATTTCCCACACAAACTATGCTCTTTGCCCATTGTTAAAATAGTACAACATGATGTTGACTTCCAGAAAATAACAAGAGTGCCACTAGTGTATAACTAAAAAACCCAAAAAAACAAACAAAAACACCAAACCAAACCAACAAAAAAAAAAAAAAAAAAAAACCAAAAAAAAAAAAACACACACACAAAAAAACCCCACAGGGACATTCACAAACAAAAATTTAAAAATATGTTATGCAAAATAATAAGCAATCAACATCAGCCCTAAAATGAAGCTTTTTTTTCTCTATAAAGGGAGATTTCCAACACATTTTCAGGGTTCGTGTATGCAGATGATTATCCAAATGACTGAGAAGGCTGTTCACATTGCACTCTTCACCTGGAACATGATTATCATAGCTAAATAGCTGCCTAATATCTGAAAAAAAGGGATGCAAACTGTTAATATCCTTTCCCCCAAGGTTACGCCACTCGTCCCATGAAGCTATCAGTCATCTTCTTCACTCAAGATTTCCAGTCCTCCTCATATTTGTTGACATTTGATCATTCTCCACAGCTTTGCTAGTCACATTCCTAAAAGATGCCACATCCTGGAGGTCCTTTGCAGTTCTTGTTTTTTTTCTGAAATTCTTCCTCCCCAGTTTGCTGTGTAAGAGGGGCATGTCTTTGTGCTGCGAGTTAGAGAAATATGTAAAAGTTGAGTTTACAGGTTTTAAGGACACAGGAAGAAGCAGGAGTGAAGCTCTGAAAGTTCAGGACGCTCTCAAGTGCAGGGCTTGCTTTTCCTCAAACCCCAAATGCAAACTCAGAACTGTTGTGGAAAAAAAAAATCCTGTAGATTTGTACTGCTGTCTGACGCAGACATACCCAGGGCAAGTCTTGTGCATCCTCCATTTACTCTCAGGCTGTACAGATCTGACTTCAAAAATGTGGGTGGGAACGCACGTCAGAGACAGATCCTTTGAGAAAGGAAAAGTATCAGAGTCTGAAGGTAGGGGGGGGGTTATAACCCTTCTACAAAACAGCCTTTTCCTCTCACCCTGAAATTCACTGCAAAAGTCCAAAAGAAACTCCTGAAAGGCAACAAGCCCTTCCCTTTTCTTGCCAGCACTCATCAGATCTGATCCTACAGTTTTTGCCGTTTTTTTGTACGACAGGGATCTGCATTTAAGGTCTTTTCAGCTCTGCAAAAATATAACCAGCGACACACCGGCTAAGAGGACAGGCACATTCTGAAGGCGGCAGCAACACTTGGAGCTGTAGCTCCACCTTTAGATAGACATCAGCATCGGAAACACCACAGCGGGAAAAGCACCCGATGCAGCTGGACGGGTTGAATCCACTCACAGCAAAGGTGGGAAGTCTTGTCGGCAATGGGGTGTGCGATGCTGGACAGTCCCTCAAGCAGCTCCCAGCAGCAGCTTCTGGCATGGCTACCTGGGTGCCCCCGGACTAGATCTGCTCCTCGTGTACTCCAGAAGTTTTCCAGTAACATCATTTTCCGATAACATCATGGTGTAATGTTGAGAGACACCTCTCCTGCTCTCCCAAACCCTCTCCTCTTTCCCGGCCGACATTTCAGTGTCTTGGGTATTTACATCACCCAAAAAAACTGGTCAGCCTTGCCCCAGATGTCCCTGCTGCCCCGGGAGCAGTGGGACATGGTCAGGCCAAGAGGCACCTTCCCAGCACCTTCCATTCTGAGGGGCTGTGGAGATGCCCGTAGCATTGACACACCTGAGACAGGTTCCAGAGGAGGAATGGAGCCTGGAGGAGGATGCTCAAGTGGAAGTGGTGAATATGAAGAGATTTTCTCAGCGGGTTGCACTCAGGCCTGGGGGAAAGAAGGGAGCTGTAGGGGACAAGGGGCAGGAGTGGGGTCATCTCAGCGAGGGGTGGTGGTGCCCAGCAGGCGGGCAGGGACGCGGGCAGCCAGCAGGCAGGCCAGCACAATGCCGATGAGCTGCAGCAGTGACAGCCCCAGGGCAGCGGTGGCAACATAAGAGATGTTGCTGTGGACGAAGGCCGACACCTTGGCGAAGCATCCGTCGCGGTGCAGCCCGCGGGCGTCGGGCGGGCTGCGCGGGCAGCGCCGGCGGGCGCGGCAGCAGCTGAGGGGCACCGACCCGTTCTGCTCCAGCCCCCAGGGCGAGCCCAGCCAGTCGCGGTAGCTCTGCACCCCGCAGCACGACAGGGCGCGCTGCAGCGTGTCCACCGCGTCCGACACCCCATCGTCCTCTCCGTAGGCCGCCAGCGCCCGGCGCAGCCCCTCCTGGAACCCCTGCGCCAGGGTCTGGCGGAACAGCAGCGCCGACAGCCCCGCCGACAGCCCGGCCGCCAGCACGGCCGCCAGGAGCGCGCTGTAGGCGCGCAGGAGCCCCCGGTGCTCCGTGGCGGCGCCGAAGCATCCCAGGAAGCCCCAGATGATGACAGCGACCCCGGTGGCCAAGAGGATGGTGGGGGCGCTGGGATAGCCGCTGGCCGACAGCGCCAGGTAGCTGCCCAGAGACACCTTGGCCCAGAGGCCGATGATGAGCATGGTCAGCCCCGCTGCCCAGAAGACGAAGCTGAAGGCCATGAGGGACAGCTTGAGCAGGGTCATGGTGCCCTGAGGCCCTGGTGCCGGCAGGCGGGCGCGGTGGCGGTCACGGTGCGGGGATGCGGCGGCTGTCGGCGCTGTCGGTGCTGTCGGCGCTGTCGGTACTGTCAGTGCCGTCGGTGCCGTCGGTGCTGTCAGTGATCTCGGTGCTGTCTGTGCTGTCAGTGCCGTCGGCGCTGTCAGTGATCTCGGTGCCGTCGGTGCTGTCAGTGATGTCGGTGCTGTCTGTGCTGTCGGTGCCGTCGGTGCTGTCAGTGATGTCGGTGCTGTCTGTGCTGTCGGTGCCGTCGGTGCTGTTAGTGATCTCGGTGCTGTCTGTGCTGTCGGTGCCGTCGGTGCTGTCAGTGATCTCCGTGCTGCCTGTGCCGTCGGTGCTGTCGGCGCTGTCGGTGCCTGCGGTGCGGTGCCGGGCGGTGCGAAGCAGCGGGAGCCTCGGGGGTGTTCGAGGTGCGGGCGGGTCCCACCAGTTCCCCGGGCAGCCGTCGGGCAGTCCTGGAGCAGCTCCCCCGGGACAGCCGCTGCGAGTCTCGCCGCTCCTCCGCCCCGTCCCCTTTTTGAGGGCGCGGCGCGGGGGCGCGGCCGCGGCGGCGGTGCTTGTCCGCCCCGCGGGGCTCGGCGGAGCGGGACGAGCCGGCCCCAGCGGGCAGCCTGCCGGGCCGGCGTCCGCTCTCGCCTACCCGGGCCGGACCGGGGTCCCCGGGATCCCCTTCCCTTTTCCCGGACTCCTTTAGACAAGCAGCCGCCCCATGTTAGTGCATATCCAGCAAACAGCGGTACCCGCAAAGGAGGAGCCCGTACAGATATTCCTTAGGGCTCTTTCCCGAGGTTTGGGGTGAAGTAAATGGGTACGTGTACATGGACTGGCAGCTTCCTCTGCCTGCGGCACTGCGGGTCCTCAGGTGAAAAGATTCTGCTAGTGGAAATCTCGAGAGTAACCTTTAATGAATATGCTGCAGCCCAGGCTTACCCTGTGCAAGGGACTAAGCTTTTTCTTATAAGCATTAGGAGTAACACCTAAACAATGCACAAATAATCGACAGAAAGTGTAAGAAATCTATTAAATGAGAGGGTTTGATTTTACTTCTTACACTGTGACAAGCCGTGCTAATAGGACACTTTGTAGAAATAAGCATAGATCTGTACCTGAATATTAACTAACTACACATTCGGTCAGTCAGTCAGTTTAGATTTTTCCCGATGGAAACTGTTTTCCGTGAGACCTGACCCTGTTAAATATTCATTTGATTTAGCCTGTGATAACACTGAGCCGCAAAAGGTAAGATACTCCTACATGCCAGATTCCAAAAAGAAAGAAAAATAAAAGGAAATTTTAAGTGAATAAGTCTCAGTCGGAGGTGTAATTAGCATCCCCAGCGGTAATTTATTGCTTAGTAAGCCTTTGACCATACTAAGCGACTAGTTTCTCTTTAGCATTTCTTTACAACACCACAAGAGGTATGTAGCACTCTTCAGTTCAAGATTTTGTGCCATCTGAATACAGTGAAATTCAAATTATTGCAACAAATAGAGTTGACTTTTATATGTCTTCAGGCACTCAAGGAATCAATTTTGTCATACTAATATACTATCAGACTTCTATAAAATGTTTATATTAATAAAATGTTTATTATTTCAGTTAGTGAAAGATCTTTAACCTCTGCAGTTAAATGTATAACTGTGCACTTCAAACTGTCAGTCTTTTTTTTTTTCCCTCTTTTCCTTGTAATTCCTTATCCTGGGAAAATACTATACTTCTGAGGTTGGTTTGTGTTTCAATGGTAACGTTTGGTTGCTGTCTTTCTCTTACACTGGGAAGGAAAAGAGTTGCTTCATGTGTCACATTTTAATACACCTGTTTAACGTACAGCCAGAAACTCATGGTGATCAAAGCATTAATATAGCATAATCATAACTGAAACATCACCTGTTCTTTATTAGAGACCTTCATAATTTCATTTGCAGGAGAATGCTATCATTCCTATCTTTCGTAGGTTCTCTTTTGCCATTTTACAAGTTTAAGCTCTTCAGCAGTTTCTTGGCAGATCAAGTCTGAGCTAGTTACTCTGATTCTTAGATCTTCTCTGAGGATTCCCGGATCTTCATGTCAAGATGTTTTAGGAATCATGATTTCCATGATCTACAAGTTCTCCCCAGTACATTGCATTATATTACTCATTTCAACACTTAATCATATGAGTAACAATATTGATAGTGAAGAATAAAAGCTAAGGGCAAAGGCAAACTGGAGGTCTGCAGGTGTGAAATTTCATAACTAAAAGCTAAAAGGTGATGATTTTTACAGTTTCACACCTAAGTGAACATTCTGTGTTGGGAGCTCTGAAGGTGACATTCCTGAAGCTGTATTTCTTCTGAAGCATTGAGTCTCTGCTGGCCAGGCATCTGTCAGCCACGCAGAGAAAAGTCCTTGTTGTCCTTGGAATGGGTTGATCATTACCTTGTTGCCATCTTCCAACCACTTGATTTCTCTCTTAGGATTTTACACCTTTTTAAAGTGCCATTGTTTCCTTTTGAATCCTCGAACTTCTAACTAGCTACATCTCAAAACTACCAGCTGTTGTTTTGCCTTTCTTATCTCGCATGTCTCTGTGTACTTTCTCATGATGGAGCAATTTCTTCAGAAGTTTCTTAGAGCTGGTGCTATCAGAACTATGTCTTGGATCACAAAAAATCACTGAAATCCATAGGAGAAGGGCTAGGGTAGCTACGTTGGGGAGTGCTAATGAGGGGTCACAGACCTTTCCACAGGACAAACCTGTGAATGCTCTCTCTGGACACTGTCTCAGTTTCAACAGGTTTCAACACCAACAAAGAACACTGAAAAGAACACCAGTCAATAGTATTTTCTGTTACCCTTGCCCTTCCCTGCAGTGAAAGCAGACAGGCAAAATAGCTTTGGAATAGACTTGTACAGGCATCTTGGGATGCATTATGCCAGGTGGAAGTAGTCAAAATATAGGGTATATGGGCAGATCTGTTGTAACCCTGGTTGCTCTAGAACATGTCAGAGATAAGAGATGGTGCTAAAGGTACAGAAATCTAAAAGCATGTCCAAAAATATATTTTATGATCTATCAGTGCTGTTGTGAAGTATTTGGCACATAACGACTATTGAGTTCACTGGCAATTGAGTGCTGAACTTCCTCCAAAAATCATGTTAAGCATTCAGCATTGAAAGATGCCAGATGATATTAACATTTGTGCTTTTTTTAACCAGGGTGAAATAAGCATACAGGGCCAAATTTTGCCCATTCTCATAATCTGTGCCCCTGGAACTGTTTGGGTAAGTAAAGAAGGTAGGATTGGGCTCCTTGGTTGTATGTGAAGCCATAAAAAATGAAACAGTTTCACTGTCTGAAAAATAATCTTACTGGAATAGCTTGATTTTTCAGACATTGGCAGAATCAAAAAATGTTTACATCTTAGTAAGCAAACTGTTACAGAATCTCATGAAATCATGCAAGTCAATAAATGTTCATGATACTACATATGAGATGTGGACTGATAGTTTGATGAAAGAAGTGATATTCCATTACTTATCATTTTGGAAAACACAGTGTCATGGAAATACTGTAAGAAGCAAGGATTCAGATATGCCAAACCCACTGGTGAGAGCAGCAATACCGACTATCAAAGAGAGTTTACAAACATGGGCAGCGAGATTGACCTTGGAAAAAGCAAACTAATATATTTTAGAGAAAACTGGTGCTTAGTGACAGGAAAAAGCCGCCTGCCAAGGCGTGCATCTGAAGGATATGTGGGTGATAGGTGATACCTAATTAGGCAGAGCTTTGCAATACTATTTGGCAAGAAAAAGCAGCCTGCTTGAAGCATGAATTTTTCTCTTTCTGTACTGTTTTGGTCTGGTCATGCCTCAAGTGTTACATCTCTTCCTTGGCAGAGGCATGATGACTTCAATGCAGTTTTTCATCTCCACTTTCTGTGGGTTTTTTTGCCTGAGTTTACACTTGAAATTCTGAAGTGACTATGTCCAATCACTCTGTAACAGAAGGAAAAACAGTGCAGGGACTCTTCACGGCTTCTCAAGGAAATCGAGTCCTTTTGTAGTACCCAGTTCATGACTATTTATCTCTGGCTAGAACAAGTGGCAACACTGGCACAGAGAGCAAGCTCAGGCAGTTAGGAGCTTTACCACAAAAAATATGGGTAGCAAGAGTAGCTTAAAAAGCACCAGTTTAGTGTTCCTAAGTGTGCTTTCCATAGGCATCTAAATGAGATTTTCATGTCATGCCTCACAGAGAGGTACTACAGCTGCTGATGTACCTGCATTTCTTCATCTTGAGAAAAACTAGAAGTCCCATGATGCTGCCATAGTGTTCTGCTGGTGCTATACCAGTGTACCTTTGATGTCATAACTATTTATTTTTGGTATTTTCCTGTCTGGTGATATGATTAAGAACTCCTCCCACAGACAAGATGCCTACTGGGTGGGATCCTTGTAAATACAAAACAAAAATATTTCCTACGGGAAAGTCTGATTTTGTGATGCTTTGCCATGTTGAGTGATCTCTTACACCTTTAATTCAACTCTGCTCAGTTCAATAGAACTGTTACTAGGAAAAGGAGTTATTCAGTGCAAAGAAATTTATCAAAATCCAACTGAAATTATTTTTGTATAAAACTGAATGTTATTTTTATTTTAAATTGACTCAAATTCAATAGAAGTCATAGTTTTACACTCTCCCAGTGCTGTGCAGCATGGATGTGGCGCAGTTCAGGTTGGATGGGAAAAGATGGACTCGGAGGAAAAGAGAATTTCATAATGTACTCACTTTTAGCTGCAGGTCCCTTCAGGGAAAATTAATAGGTTATGAATCACCATGTACTCTTGGACCCATCACAAACCCTTGATCCAAGAGGAAATATTGGATAAACTGCTTGTGCTCTACCAGTGAGACTGAGGGTTGCAGCCTGGGCAGAGCAGAGAGGCATTCAGGCAGGATTCCCACCAGCTTGCATAGCTGATCAGGAGATGTCTCTACCTGCAGTAAGTATGACCCTAAGGAAGAACTCAACCTGCTGATCCTGGGAATGTACTTCACCAGCAGTACTAGCACGAGTACAATTTTTTTTCCACACCAAGTTTATTTTAGGAACTCAGGTATACAATCTCTGTTATATATAGCTACTTTTCTATTTATGGCAATGATCACATCTCCTTTGGATTAATGATTTACTTCTAATGAGTTTTTTAACCTTAAAATAAAGCACAAAATTTATTTTTAGCTGTACCTTCACCATAACTACAGAAAAATATGATCCATGCCTTGAGCAAGTCTCTCAAGAAAAATCCAGTGCGTTTTCCAGTTACCTCAGAGAAAATTATTTTGTGCTGGACATCAGATGTGTTTCAACACTAATATATCCAAGTAGCATGAAGGCTAGGTTGGTGGCAAAGTATCAAAATACCATGCCAAATGAATCAAAGAATAAGTAGATCTTTAAACTTTTCATTTCAGGGAGAAATGGGAAGACAAGACAAGATTAAACATTGCCAAATTTTACACTTCATCTTAAAAAGATTTGAATATATTTCTAGTAATTTTTGGTTTCCACTTGCTGTAGTAGGAGCTGAGGGTATCAAGTATTTAATGGAATCTATGTAATGTGCATATTGACAGCAGTTAAGTGTACTTGGCAAGTCATCATTCATATAATACTTACCTACACTTATCAATACAGATTTCCATATATGAAAGAGATTTCCAAGATTTCCTGTAGCAAAAATATCTTCTACTTTTCATGTGGTTGATATAATTTCGTTTATATAATTTGGGTTTGAAAGCTAAAGACCTTGCTTCTTTAAGCCCCCTTTTGTTTTCCTATCTTGTCTTAAACAAATGCCATGATACTAATTGTGGAGTAGCCAATCCAAACCAGAATAAATTAGGGTAAATTAGGGAGTTATGTTGCATAGCACAACCATTTCTCTGTCTAGTTTTATCACAGCAGTGGAGTCTTCCAGTCCACAAATGCTGATGAAGGTTAGTGGTGTAAGGGAGAAGATTATTCCTCTCTGGATATATACAATAAATCACAATACACCGTGAAGTTTTATTTTGACATGTAATCAATGAACAGTAGAATCTTAAGTAATATCCTCAGTGTAGTTTTATAAAATGAACATCTGTCATTGCTGATTATATTAAAATTGCAGTGTACACAGCCTGATGTGCAGAGGTGATCAATCTGTTGCCTGTAATGTGTTTAAATAAAAAAATATCTACCAGTAGTCCCTTGCTTCCTACTGGTGCTTGCTACAAAATTAGTGGGGAAAAGGAATACTTGGTTACAAGCAAGCTTCAAGCTTTCTGGGATCCTAAATGAGGAATTGGGAATTCCCATGGATAACTGCCACAGCTGAAACATCTAGCAGAAAACTGAGGTCCAGTGAAGAGGTAGGTATTCCACATGCACCAGCTGATTCCCACCTGCACATGTATCTTTGTCTCTGCTGTGTTTCTGTGTTTTGGCAAATATTGCCATCACAGAGGGCAAGGTGACCACACACACCCTGTGAGGCTGTTTAAAGAGTGTCATGGGGCACACACTGTTTTCCTGGGGTCACTGAAATATATGTCCTTGCTGAGGTGAATGGTTAGGGCATTCCTGTAATACAACTGTAGAGCACCAGAAGATTTTCCAAGCCTTGGGGTCTGGATCCATGGACTTTTAAAGCTCCCTTGAATTGCTCACATGGAGTGTGCTGTCCTCAAGCAATCATTGCTCTTACCTGCTGTAAAGGTCAGCAAAAGCTTATTCAAAGGAAACAGTCCATGTGCAAACAACACACCACACTGGCTTTATTGCTTTAATCAGGGCAATCATTTGTCAGTCTGCCTGTCTTCTCTGATACTCAGATATGAAAAATCTTGTTTAGCTCTCCCATGATGGTAAAATCTTAAACATTCTTATTTAGCTAGCAAATCACAGCTCTGGACAATTCTGGTCATTATTACCATCCTCAAGGTAAGTTAGCTTGTGAAGAACTTCACTTTTTATATGGAATCTCCCCAGCTGTGAAAGTAAGTTCCCAATTTAAATTGGGTTAAGTCACATTTACAATTGTTGGCAAATATTTTGTATCATAAATAGCTCTGCTTTGTATTGGCAGCTCTGAGATATGTCACCAGGACATCAGTCATGTCAAGAGAAGCTCTTAGCAGTGACATTTACCACCTGTGGGCTTGCAAAGTCCTTTATCTTGGTGTGTCTCATCTATTTCTTTCACAGTTAAGCAGTATTATTTCACAGTCTCCTGCTGATAGCAAGGTTAACTAAACAAGAAAAGGAGCTCAAGGTCAGTATGTTTATTAGAACACTTGGAAGACCTGGCTGTTAACTCTCGTGTGCCATCTGTGAGCCCTGTTTTGGTTTTTTTTTCTTTCTGTATGGCGCTAAATTCATTAGTTTCATACTCTTCTATATTGTTGTATTTTTCATTTCTTTTCCCAAAAAAAAAGCAGCCAATTTAGTAACCTGTCTGGAGACTTTTCAAGTGTTCAGATGGAGGAATTTTGTTGCAGGGCACATGTAGACCTTAAGCAAGTGGTTTAAGAAGTTATTGCTGTTACTTCCTACATTCTCACTGGGGCTGGAGGAACAGATTACAAAAGTGCTTCTAGGCCACTGGCATGATAGGTAGGATGGATTTACATGAACCCTCACAAGTTCTTTAGGGGCACTGAACTCTGATTAAAGGGTGGTAACTCTTTAAACCACTCTACCAGGACCACAAGCCTCAGGGCAGGTGAATGGAAGCTGTTCCTTAGGGTTGTGTGGTAATTTTCACCTCCTTTTTTATTCTCCTGAACAGAGTCCTTTTCAAACTTGTTTTCTGTGTTTAACCAGTAAATTCTCTACCTTCTCAGAAAACATATGGCTTTAGATTAAATTGTTGTGTCCAGATCATAATTATGTTTCACACCTTCAGCTTAAGCTCAAAAAAGTAAATAAGTAGCATTTATTTGTCTTGAGGACAAATTCTTCCTTCTCTTCATTCTTATCCTTATGCATATGCCCCAGGATTTTCTGCAGAAAATGTGTACATATTTTATTTCTCAGAGCTTGCATCTCATCATTTCAAGAGCTATCAGAGGACACACAGGAATTGACATTTTGACTCAAATCCATGGGAGGTAATTGAGTATTCTGACACGCAATAGGTATAACTTTGGATTTTAGGTTCTGATTCTGCATTGTGCTATTCCCTACTACTGAAACAGGTACACAAGCACAAGGTTACATTAAGGTGGCCTATCGATTTTATTAGCAACTTATTTTTTTTCAGGAGAAAGGCATTATGAAGGGATCTTTCAGGAGTTAAGCACTTTTCCATCTAATCTATGAAGGCAAAAGCAGCTGGGATATGTGAATCAGAGTGTTTCTAGGTATTAGTAAGAAAAAGATTGTAATCATGTGACAAGTTTGATTTTTTTAAAATAAAATTACATAAGTCAAGGAATACAATACTAACAGTATTGAGGCCTTCTAGCCTTAGCTGACTCACAGCAAGCTCCTGGAGGCAGGTCCCGTAGCCACTGAAGTGTGAGAGAACTTTACCAGGGACCTTAGTTGTGCAAGCCTTGTCCTTAAATGAACGCATGTACACATAAGGAGTCTTACAGTTCATGCAAATAGGGGAGCTGATGAGCAGGCAAGATGATTACAGCACTTTCACTGATTCCCCATATGGACATAGTATGTGGGAAAAGGTTTGCACCACCTGCTCAAATTAACTTACTGTTCTTTGCATTGAATGATCCCCTGGGGACACAGTGGGGAGCAGAAAGCAACCAGCTCTTTCAAACCCCAGCTCAGTTTGTTGTAGGACCAGCTGTTAGTTTTATGGATGCCCCAAGGCTTGTGAGAAGGGAGGAATTTAACAGAAGCAGTCCCGTTGCTAAACCAGTGTTTTCAGTACAACTTTTTACCAGGGATTTGGACCCATCATTTTATTCCTTGTGCCCACATCTCACATTGACATCAGCAGTGATTTTCAGTGCTTCATTATCTGGTCTTTATCTTCAGCTCATTTATTTACTTATTTTCAGGGATTACACACAAAGTCTCCCATAATGCCATACAGCTTTCAAATCTGAGGCAGACAAGTGTGCGTTAAGGATTGCAAACTGGCATTAGACCAGATTTTCTGCTCTGTAGCTCTAATCCAGTCTGTTATTAGTTGAAGACAGAACTGTGTGATTTAATTGTCTATGTGTAGGAACACGACCTTATATAATAGCTCTGTTGTCTCTCCTTGTCTTCCAAACCTTACGGGGGTTACACTCTGTTGTGAGACTTGTGTTTCCTCTGGTGAACAGGAAGATTAACTTGTGCAATCCTAAACTCCCCCACAGAGGCATATCTCTGGTTTACCTTCTTTCCCAGCCTTTCCTTTAGAGAAGCACAAGCTCTGATTGGCCTCCTGAACAAGGAAAGCCCATGTCTCACATCCATTTTGCTGTCACAGCAATGCCACATTGCTCGCTCTGCATGCCTCCCACACAAACAATCCCACAACCAGCTCTGTGCCAATGCACCTTCTGCTACCCAAGGTGCCTTACCCACAACTATTAAGAGTACCTTTACATTGTGCTATGCTCTGCAGGTCAGCTACAAATTCAGTGGATTGGGGGAGAGCAGAGAAAGAGAATGATGCAGAGGAAGAAGAAAGGAGCAGTAGCCCTTCTTCTGCCTCTGCCATCAGCACCATCCTCTTCCACATGCATGCTGTGGGCTGCATGCCTGCCTGTGCCAATGCTGCTGTCTCCAGCACAGCAGCTGGGGCTGGACCTGGGCCGCTAAAGCCTTGCTCAGCAGCAGCAGCTCCCCACCGAGTTTCCCTTCACAGCGACCACTCATGATGGACTGGCCCAGGCCTCACGTAATTTTAAGGATAAATTGTAAAGTCCAGAGGCAGTTGAGCTGGTCCAGTGTGTGGTTTGGTTCTTCTAATTTACCAAATCAGTTTTGTTGGAGCCGATTCCAGCTACATACTGCAGCCAGCGGTCGAGGCAGTGTTGAAGGAACAACTCTGAGATCTTCCCAGCCCCAGGAGCAGATACACTGGTGCGGCGGAGGGCACTGGGTCTGGCTGCCACCTTTGCCATGGCAGGCTGCCCTCCTTGCGCTGCCCGAGGGATAGAACGGCCTTATCCCTCCGTATCCCTCCGTTCCCCTCCATATCCCGCCATATCCCTCCGTATCCCTCCTGGCCGCACAGAACCGCACTTAACTTCCCTCTCAGCACGCTGTGTGCAGTTTAGATGATGCTATTTCGAAGCATCGTGAGTATACTCCACACTGCCGACTAGAGGGAGTGAAGCACGCCGGAGCTGCCCCTCGGGTGCTTTTCTGAGCGATAACATGCAGCGAGTGAGACCGAAATGACAGAAACCTGCCTCTCCTCCAGGGAGGACGGCCAAATAAGTTCCGCGGAGCTGCTAGTCATTCTGCCTGTGCTTTCTTCTTCTTTCTCGCAGCCAGAGATGGGTGGATGGTCTCTGCCAGGGAAGATGAAAGGGCAGCGGCAGTGGAGCGCTGGCGGAGGGCGGCCGCCAGAGGGCGCCGCTTCCCCGCGACAGCGACACGGGCACCGCCCGGCCCGGGCAGCGGCATCGGCACCCCCGGCAGTACCATTGACAACCCCCCGGGCAGCACCATCGACACCCCCCCGGGCAGCATCATCACTGACACTCCCGGGCAGCATCACTGACACCCCGGGCAGCGGCATCGACACCCTGGGCAGCATCATTGACACCCCCCCGGGCAGCATCATCACTGACACCCCCGGGCAGCATCACTGACACCCCGGGCAGCCCGGCCCTGCCATGGCCCCGGATATGTTTTCCGCTGCCGCCCCGGCTCGCCCGTGAGACGCTCCCGTCCGTATCGCGGCGGGCCCTGCAGGCTCCGGCAGTGAATGCCACAGCTGGCGGCAGAGGATTCAGCCGAACCGGGGAGGGGCTCAGCAGTGAGGTGTCCAGGGGCGTTTCCCGGGCAGCGTACAGTACCGACCCCAGCCAAGTGTCCATGAGGCTGGGACTCATGGAGGAAATCCTAAGGCTCCCTAATCTAGAGAAAAGAGGAGACGTGACAATGTTTCAACAGGTGAAGGCTGCTCCAAAGAGAAAGCTGACCTCCAGATTCACAGAGAGCAGGGCACAAGCCACTGGGCGTGGGTCCAAGCAAACACCAGTCGAGGTCAGATGCTTGAACAACCTTCCTAATGCTCAATTTTTAATGGTAGGGTTGTTTTGGGTGGTAGCGGTGAATTGTTTGTTATTACAAGTTCTTAAGAACCGGTTGTGACAGGGACAGACATATGGCCATCCAAGAAACAGCCTGGCGACTTCCCTGGCAATCTGTTCAGGGGCCGATTCAAATGTTGCACCAGGTCGCTATTGTCTACAAACCAGAGATCACTGAAGACAATCGAGCTACTCTAGCTAATGTCACCATCACTGCTCTCAGTCCTTAAGAAACCTTATGTAAAAATAACTTGTCAAAAAAAAGAAAGAGAAAAAAGAGAGCAAAAGGGATGGAAGGGAAAGAAGAAAAGAGAGAGGAAGGGAGGGCAGGCAGTTGGCGCTTAGCTTCCCCTCCTTGCTCCTATCCCATCCTGGAAACACCTATGCCTAAGAACAGTGGCATGTGAATGAAGAGCCTTTCTGACTTGCTACAGAATAAAACTACTTCAGATACACTATGTTGTGGCTAGTAACCATTTCATGAGGCTTAGTTTCAATACAAAAAAAAAAAAAAGTGCATTTTAATTAGAATTGAAACACTGAAGAAATGCATTAATCACTTACCAAGCCCTCTCTTCGATACTGGCATCTGCCATTGATCGCAAAACAATCCCCCATCAAAGATGACATTTAAAGAAGACATTCAGAGTATTAAAAATAAATGTTAAGAACTGGATTTACATGTTACACTAGGCCACTTAGCAGACACTAGTGACCCATCTTGCAATTGCTAAGTAATGGATTGTTCAATTACCACAACCCTCTCTAAATACAGACCAGAAACACAGATTACAGTCACACAGGCTCCTGTAGAGACACCAAAGCTGTCAGAGGGACCTCTGGCACAGTCCGAGCACAAGGGCATCTCTAACAATAGTGCTGGCAGAGGTCTTTACTGTTTAATAAACCTCCTCCTACCTCAGCACTCCCTCTCCACTTTCAGAAGTGTTGTGCTCCACAGACCAGGCTGAAACACAGACAGAATCTCCAGCCACACTGTTTCTCCTCAGTAGAGACCTGTATCTTGCCTTGGTCATTGTAAAAATCATGTTCAACCACTGCAGCTCTTGCTGAGCCAGCAAAGGAAACACTGCCTGAAGTAACTGTATACGAAAGCGCCAACACAGTTGTCATAATCAGGGTGCAGCATCATGAGCCAAAGGAAAAACAGGCCAGCAAGGTTCACAGTATGCCCACAAGGACAGGGCTTGCCAACCAGATTAGATAAGGTGAGGTCCTTCCTGCAGGCTAAGGCAGTGCTCCCCAAGCTCTAAGCAAAAAATCATTGAACCTTTGCAGTTGAAGCACTGGGAAGCTTGGGAACTCATCTGAAGTCTGTCAAGGGATTCAGAGAGTTTGCACAAAACACCAGCAGGGATGTAGCAGGAGGAGTTGTAGCTAAAAAAATGCTGAACAGTCTCTTAGGATGTACAGCTTGAACCAAACACATTACACTGCAAATAACCAGGACTTGAGTGTAAGCCTGGCACACACTGATAGTTGAGCAAATCTGAGCAAGAGAAGATAAAACCAGCGACCTGCTATGCAAATGACACTACTGTGACTTGACATCCAGGCTGCTGAGCAGCAGGGCCTCTCACGTGCTGCTTAGCCAACATTCAGAGGGTTATACCTGCTATGGGACAGTCCCATGGTGGATCCAGTGCCGTGGAAAGCTTGTGCCTGGGCAAGGCCAGTGCCTGGAACAGGTGGGATTAGAAGCCAACTCAGAAGCAACCAGCTGTGGTCAGTGGGGAGCAGCTGCATCTAGAAATGGCACTACTCAAAAGGCAGATGTCCTTGGCTGCCAAGAAAGCCATCTGGCACACTTCCTGAAAGCAGCAACCAACTTGTTCTTGTATTCAGTACACTGTCCCATCTTTCTTGGTGGCCTTCACTGACCACTTGTAGGAAAAAAATGCCCAAAAACCAACGTGTTTGGAATCTGTGTACAGCCCTTGATTAAAATGTCCCAAATGGAATTTTCTTCCTTTTATGTCAGACACCAGATGGCTTTTCCCCAGAATCGACGGTCTGAATAGCTTATACCTTACTGATTAGGTGTGTTTTGATCATTCACAGATGAAATGCCTGCTCTGTGCTTTTACAGCAAGCTGAAACCATTACTACACAAAATGGGAAGTAAAATTCCCAACTGTCTCGACATGTCTGGACTTGATTTCTGCATACCACATACTTCCAAAGCTCAGCCCTCTCCTAAACCAACTCTGGCTGTGAAGCAAAGAAAAGATGAGAAAAGATCAGAAGACATACCCTCAAATTTGTTCTAATGAAACTGTATTTAAACAACAAATGTGTGCTTGGACTAAATGGATGCTTTAGCCATACTGTCACTGAACTGTGACCTACCAGAAACAAAAAAGAAGGAAAAGGGATAGAGACAATTCCAGGAAACAGTCAGTTGTTATAATCAACGCTTGACACATCTTTGTGGAAAAAACAAAAAAGTTTTCTTGACCAATAAAATAGTTGTATGTGTCAGCTAAGTAACCTGAAGAATGATTAAATGCCACTTGTGCTTAAACAGGTGGTGCCACACAGATTTTTCAGGTTTCACGGGTGAAACATTAACTCTGTCCAGCAGGAGACAGGCCCGCTGCAAGGGAGAGCGCCTCGGCAGGGCAGCGCTGCCGAGCGCCGGGCTGCACATCGAGGGGGTCACGGAGCGCTTCGGAGGTGACGTGCGCTGGGTGTGATCTCCCTGCGATTCCAACCCCCATCAGCCCCGCACCGCAGGGCTTCCCCTCGCCCCGCACCCCGCTCCGGGCGCGGCCACGCCCGGGCCAGCCGGGGGAGGCGCTGCCCGGGCCGGCTCCCTGCGCGGGCCCCGCGGGCCGGACCTGCTGCCCCACCGGGCTGACGGAGGGCCGCTGCCCCTCAGGGAACGGAAGGTGCTGCGAAACCCTCTGCCGGTGCCCGCGTACGGTCCCCGCTCCGCCTGGGAGCCCCGGCGGCCCCTCGGCCGGCACGGACATGGACAGGGACAGGGCCCGGGCCCCCGCGGAGGGGCCGCGGGGCGGGAGAGGGATGGACGGAGGGATGGACGGAGGGATGAGGGAGGGCGGGCGGAGTGCCCGGCGCCGGCGCGCGGGGGGAGCTGGGAGCTGTAGTCCGGTGGCGCCGCTGCGCCGCGCCCGGGCGCGGTGCGGAACTACAGCGCCCAGGGTGCCCCGCGCCCGCCCCGCCCCGCGCGGGCTCGTGCAGCACGTTGTCCCGCGAACGCGCCCCGCGCCCGCTCCGCCCGCAGCGCCCCGGCCCGCGGCGGCCCCGCCGCTCCCGCCTCGGCACGGCACGGCCCGGCACGGCAGGTCAGCGGGGCAGGGGGGAGAGCGAGGGGAGCCGCGCCGGGGGGAGCCGCGGTTCTCCCGGTGCCCCAAGGGAGGGGAGGGAAGGGGAGAGGAGGGGGCTGCGGCCGGTGCGGCCGCGTCCCCGCGCTGCTCGGCCCCGGCACAGCCGGCCGTGCCCCTCCAGGTGCCGGCGGCCCCGCTCGGGCGGGAGGCGGCCGGGCAGCAGGGGCGGCCCCGCTCGGCCGCGCCGCTGGGAGCGCTCCCCGGGCCTGGCGAGAGCCGCGGCCCCGCTCGGTGCCCCCGCGGGCGGCGGGGCCGAGGGGCCTCCCCGGGCGGGCCGGGACGCTCGGCCCCGCTCCGGGCGGCTGCGGGAGCCCGGCAGGCTCTGCCCCCGCCGCAGCCCGCCCTGCCTGCCCGCCCTGCCGGCCGCGGAGCTCGAAACTTGTGGGGAAAGGCAGCCCTTTGTGCGGTGCCGGGCCCGCTTCCCGGGCCGGGCCGGGCCGGGCCGGGGGTTCGCGCAGGTGGCGTGATGTGGACGGAGCGCCCCGTGCTGCTGTGCGGACATCCCGGGTGTCCGGGGGTAGGAGCGTGGGGGTGTTTGGCTCTGAAGGGGTGCAGCGGAAAAGCCGAGACTCACAGCTTTCCTTTTTTTGCCTTTTTTGCTTTTTTTTTTTTTTTTTTGTGTGTGTGTGTGTGTGTCTAAGGTGTTGTAGCTGTTTGTGAACTCACCACTGAAAATAGTTCTAATTAGCCCAGGTCTCGAACATGACTCGTGTCCCAGGCATAGTCTAGGCTTTTCTCTGGAGGAAATTATGTGTTCCGACCCAGATATCCGAACAACAGAGGTGTTTATGTTTTGCTGGCTTTCAGTAAGAAAGAGTATTTTTCTTCGGTAAAACTTTGCAGAAAGTTGTAACTGATGGGTTGGAAAAGCGAGAGGATTGGATGGGCTTTTACAAGTTAAGTGCTTTTTTTGATATATGGTGGTGACAATAGTAGTCCCAAGAAATATCCAAGGTGCCTGTAATGACCTCAGTTCTCCATTTTGTAGAGATGTGTATCTGTTCACCTACTGTTCAACTCATTAATGCAAGTACTCCTTGGAAAGCTAACAGAGTAAAGCAAACCCAAACCAAACTGATTTCAGGGGTTTCCCTGCTGTGGTTTAGCAGGGGATAGACTTTACACAGTAGGGGAAAAAAACGCATGTCCATTTAAGTACTCTAAGCTAAGTGAGTTTATTAATTGAAAATTCTTGTTTGTGGCTGTCAGTAGACTTTCAAGTTTCAGTAACTTGAGTTGCTGATTGTAAATTTCAGTTGTCACAGTGCCTGGCACTCTTGCACCTTAACTGTAGACTTGGATGTTGTTTAATTAGGTGCTAGAAGAGTTAGATTTATTTTTCAATGTATTCCTTCTTCCATATGGTAAATATGTTGAAGCATTGCTGCTGCCACCGCAGCTGTGAATAAAACACATGGTATTGGCATCTCCTTGCGGGAGAGTCATATGAGTGCTTTTTTTAAAATAATACTTTTTGGAAAGCATCTTCTCTTTCCCTATTTGCTCTTCAGGAAAAGTGAAGAAAGAGATTTAGGGCAGCCTTTGAAAAGGTAGAAATGAGGGCAGGCTAGAGATATGTGTGCCCCAGATTTATTGGGAGTGGTATGTAACTGTGTCTGTCTGAAGTGATATCACTGCATGCACTTTGTCAGCCAGTGCCAGTAGGAAGGAAGGATTCTGCAGTTCTCCTTGTCCTGTCAGGGAAAGTCCATGCTGGTTAGCAGCACTGGTTGTCTGTCATCAATGATTTAGTACAAAGCATCACCAATATATTTTCTTGGTGGTGGTTGATACTAGATTGGAAACCTGTCTGCAAATATATGTGTGAATTGTTTCTAAGGTCAGACCTTCAATTATTGAAGGTTTTTGTAGAGAGCTGCTCAAATTCGAGTTAGTTAATACTGTGGTTCTCTATTTCAATTTAAAACTTTTATAGTAAATATTTTTCTTCCTTCCTAAAACAGGACTCAGGGGCATATAACTTTAATATTAACTACAATTTACACCATATATAGATTTGTATGGAAATGTGTATGCACTGAGGGACAAATTCCCTTCCTTTACACTTCTTTGTCTAATTTAAAAGAAAAAAAGTGGAGGAGCTGGTTTGTCCTCCTGCCTCCTTTCCCCCACCTTCAGCTGACCTGCTCAGCAGTTTTGATTGAAATCACTGAGGGATGCAGGCACTTAGCATGTCCACATGCAAGAATTTAAGTGTCCTGATAACACTGCATGTCAAGCTGCAGGAGAGACTACATTGGAACTCTGTCAGTTCATGTTTTCCAGTGGTTAAGCCCTACAGGCTGTCTGCAAAATAACCTTGTCTGTACAGACAGTGCAACTCACAGCATGTGTTGAGAGATGTATGTCTCTGTGCAGGAAGGGTGTGCATGCTTGTGAGAGGCAGCAAGAATCTGCACCACAGCTGAACAACACCATGACTGCTGATGACGTTGAAAAAAGTCTCCAGTCACCTGCACAGTGCATCTGGAGATTCTGAGCTTGCCTTGCTAGGGCGCATATCTGCTGTGTTGCGCATCTGGGAGCTGTCCTTCAGAAGGGCAGCAATACAGCTCTAGTTACAGTGTAGACCACAAAGAAGACCTGTGTGAGAGGAACTGGTGTCAGGAGTTTCTGAGGGGCTTTCTCACCTCCTTGGAGGGCAGCAGATAATCATGGAAATAGAGATTATCTTTTGAAGGAAGTTTGTGGGGTTTTTATAAACACTGAACTTGTCACGTACAGTGTACTTTACATGTTAAATGAGTGGTGCAGCAGTTGGATGGACTTGGAAGCAAGATAGCTTTCCTGGTTCATGTGAATGTGCTGTCAGGTTCCTGTGTTTGCAAGCTGGAATTTGCCTTCCTGGAGCTTTGTCTCTCTTAGGTCTGTCTTGAAACCTGGCCCTCTTTCTTCAGTTCACTGGCACAGTAGAGGTGTGTGCCTTTGCATTTTGCCAACATTTGGGCCTGTGTCACATAACTGTTTTCAGCTTTGTGATCACCTCATGATTTAGAAGGAGTAGATCAGCTTGTTCCCAGTTATTATTTGATGACTAGAAGGGAAGGGGAAGGCAAAAAACACTATTGATAAATACTGCGCTTGGCAGTTGGGCAAAATTATTTTGTCCTACAAAATCCCAATTTTACCATCGTAAGGATTGCTGTTAAAAGTGTTTATATAAGGATTGCATTTAAAAATGTTTATAACAAAAATGCATGTGTCTGCCAGTGCTCTTGAGACCCAGCCTCTGCGTATCTCAACAGCCAGCCGTTGGCATGTGAAATAACAGCACATGTGGAATTTAAGATGACTTCTGCAAGTTTTGTGGACCGCAGTCTGGTGTCTTCCAAGCCTGTAGTTAGTTGTCCATGGAAGCACTTCTTTACCCTTCTCCTTTGCTTGCTGCTTGTAGGTGATGAACAGAGTGAAAAGCCTAGTTTTTGTAGAACTCCACAGAAACTGAACATGCAGCAGCTGTGCTCTTTTCCTTTTGTTCAACTTGGGAGTGTTTTGCAGAGTCTCACAGAATCAAAAGTATCACTTGGTTCATAGCTTTGAATGGCCTGGAGGAAGGAGATGTGCTGATATCTTACACCAGTCTGCTGATTGTAGGAGAGTCTAATGAAATTATTTTGGTTCCAGATCTTCCCTGAGTTCACGTGATTCATATTGGAATACAATAGGGAAGTGACTTGGGTAGATGTGTGGGTTCTAAAACAGTGTCAGTTTCTGAGTGCCTGTCCAGACTTAGGCCACGTCACTGTGGTCTTTCTGTCCCATGTTTCTAAATTTAGCAGTCTCTTCACAATCTCTTAAAACAGTAAGGATTTGGGCAAATGTTTGTTCTCAGTTCTGCTCTGCATTAGCGTCCTGATTCACCTCATATTTACTCATTTCATCAAGTAGCCTTATTCAATGTAACACCAATAACTTCTAAAACCACAAAATGTGAGAATGCCTTACTGTCTTTCACTGATAAACATGTTTTCTATGTTTTCAGTGTCCTAAGACTGATATTCTCCTGTTCCAACACCTCCTTTCAACCAAAATGAGTGTAGTTATCTGTGTGATGCCTTAAGGATTGAGGAAAAAAACCTCCAGGCAATTTTAGTAGGAGATAAGTGAGCAGGAGCTTTAATGAGCCTCCAGGCTCCAGGAATACATTTACCCAG
>JAWWEW010000041.1:19162592-19256801 GCA_035583185.1 Anabacerthia variegaticeps
AATTCTACCTTGAAATAGAGACTAAACAGCTACTGGAATTTCAAGGGGTTGATATAGAATGGGGTTAGTATGTATAAGCATTCAGCTACTGAAGTTGTTTTACTAGAACACTAGTTCTACAATAATTTCTAACATCTATACGCTTGAAAAATCAAAAATCAGAGAAACCCTTTGGCATCAGTGACTTTTATATTTTAGCTTCTGAAGCATGCACATGGATGTTGACTCCAGTGTGCAGGTACCTGAGTTTAGGCTGCACATGTCTGCACAGTTCATTTTGCAGGAACACCTCATTGATGTTCAGAGGGTAAAAAGCGGTGTTTTGAAACTTGTGAACTTCTGAGTCATGAGAAGCCAGAGTCATGCTCTATAACCAAGTGATTTCAGAACCAGTTGCTCAATTAAGTTTCAAAGGCATGGGCTGTGTCAAAGAGATAACATGCAATATGTGGAGTAGGTCACCTTAGTGATAGTTTTGAAATACGTTCCAATTCCTGAATTTGTGGCTGTTGCATTAATTGGTAGTCAGGTTTCAGCTGACGCATCCTTTGGAGTATGAGCAGTCTATCAACAGAAAGGATACAGTTTGGAGCAGATGATTGTTTGTAAACATTTGTAAGATTTCTGCTTAAGTATGGAAAATGTCTCATCAGTCTTAAATACTCTGCTTCCATTGCAGAGGATGGTGCTGAGACCTAACTGGCTATCTGTTGATTTGGTTTTGCCCTCTTAGTAGGTTAAATGTTAAACATGGAAGGTACTTTGGTATTTCAGACAGTAAGTAATGACTGCAACAGTTTGTCAGTGAGAGAAAAGTTGGGTTTGTATCTTCTGAATATGCCTTTTCTGTTTTCATAAAGTAAGTGGTCCTGTTAAAGGGTAGCAGCATTCATGTGAGATGTACTTATGCAGTGCATAATATGAATGTGAAGTACACAGGCTATACTGTTATATACCAGGCTAAACCAAATATCCATTGCTGGTGAAACTGCAGGTTTAGAGGATGAAGCACAGCACACTTAATGCATATAGATGCTAGAAAATTCTTATTGCTGCATCTCATGCCAAACTGATGGAAGCTGTGTTCTGACTAGGGATACTAGTGTTAGAGGGCTGGCACATGAGACTGTTTGTGACATAGTCCTTTTTGTGAGCCCGTGACTTATGTCCTGCACAGGTCAGTTTTGTCTCAGTTGCCTTACCTGTGTGAGATGTGCTATATTCTCACTGGAGAGCTCCCACTTCGTTGTTCAACAGCTGGCTCTCAAATTCCTTCCTAGCCTATCTCTTGTCTTTTCCACAGCAGCTGTAGAGGAACACAGATGAGGGGTGTTGGCATGTTCCTGTGAGGAAGTGCTATCCTGCAAGGTGTGTGGGGATCCTGGAAGGACAAATGAGTAAAACCAAAGGAAAATTGATATTGCAAAATTGAAATGTTTTGAAAGTTCCAGCAGCCTTCTAACTGCTTGTTTACCTACCAGAGGTCAGGCTTGTAGATGCATTTAAGGATCGTATAATCCGTTCCTCATTTGTAAAACAGGAAAGTACATGTAATCCAAACTCAAAGGCTACAGGATTAAAACTTTTGAGTACCAAGAGATGTGGGTGCCTTCTGCAATGCTAGTGAATGTTGTAAATATCAAAAGCTTTAATAGATACATTTAGATTTGTTTGTTGGGGGATCAAACATAAAAATTGTTGCCTGTCCCTTTCAATAAAAGGTGAAACAAGTTGTGGTGGTTTGGTGGCTCCTGTTTTCTTTATTAGCTGTTCTGGTGTGTATGCAGCACATAAAAAGTACAGAGCAATTAGAAGACTACAAAGAATTTTATTTCCCTCTTGCAGTGTCAACATGTCGAGGAAAGCAAATGCTGCTTCTGAATTTCTGTATGGCTCAGAAAGAGGAAAATATTCAATAAAAACCTTTTTAAAGAGTAGCTGACTAGGTTTTTTTATAGGTAGGAGCATGTGAGGTTTTTTGAGAGCTTTTTTATCGATTCAGTTCAATCACTGTCTGAAGAAAGCAAATTTTAACAACACAGTAAAGGAAGAAGTGCAGCCCTACTGTAGGATACCTTAATGAATTGCCTGTCCATCCCCTGTGTTGTGCTTGAATTTTCTCACTGAACTACCTCATTAAAATGAAACAGGAAAGGGCGTTTGTTCTTTCATTTGCCTTGCTAGAACCCCTGATTTGTGAGTGTGTGTACCTCTTGTGTTCTTGAGACTGCAAGCTAAGAGAGTTTCAGATACCTAAATATGCAGCTAGAACTGAAACACTCTGGTTAGCTAAAACTACCAAGTATGAAAAATGAGTCAGTAGTTCATAAGCAGATTTCACATAAAGAGGAAGCGCTGCTGAAGCTGTTTTATATTAGGAGAGCTGGAGGGCTGATGTGAAATAAGCATGGCAGGGAGGTCTTTCTCACTCTGCTTTCTCAGCCTGCGCGGGATAAACATTGCTAGAAGATGCTGAACTTGTTATTTTGAGGGGGAGAGAATAATGCCCATATGCATGAGAAAAATACAGCTCCTCTTTGGCAGTGCTTTTGTCAGTGTGAATGGCTGTCCTGCGTGTGCTGTCAGGACAAGAAGACCTTAACAGGAAATAGGTGTTTATCGGTAGAGATGAGTAATGGCTAAATTCTAGGCTTGCAGTTCATTTGGTGGTCTCAAAAATTCTGTCTGGTTGCCTAGGTATCTTAAGAGTTGGGAGAAGGGCTTAATTTGTTCACACGTGTATATAAAGAGCAATTTTTAATTGCCCAGTGAATGGCATACCCCCTTGGACAAGCAAAGATGCAACAAGCACAAGAACTCCACTTGCCAGGAAAAAAAGATGATTGAATTGGGGATTCAGTCATCAAGGAGTCCTTTCAAGAAAATTCCAGAGGCAAAGCCTAGTCTTCATAGATCATAAGGAACTGGATCAGATGCTTGTTTCTTCTAGCTCCAGGAATTTTCTTGATGACACTCAGCAGGAAAATGAATCCCCAATTAAGACAGTCTCCCGACAGATAAGACAGAAATAGTTTTTAATCTCTGATCTTTATGAGTGCCTAGAAGCTGCATCTCCCAGTTTGTCTAAAAGAAGTGCACTGTCATGTCTGAGATTTTTGGTGTGTGATTTATTTTGCGAGGGCCTCTTACAGGCCTTTGAAGTAGCTGGAGGAGGGGGATTTGATTAGTTTCACATGTTCATGCCAAATCTCACAGTAAGTAGAACTTGATGTTATGAGATGTTGAGGTATACATGTTATGAAACACAATAAATAATTGTCTGAACAGCTTCTTTTGCCTGTGGCTTTACAACTTGGGATTGAATTTCCTTCTGTTCCCCAGCCTGTTCTGCTGACCACCTCTCTTTCACATGCACATTTCCCCCTGTAATCTTCAGTGATCTTTCTTTCCTGGATAAATGCGGTGCATTGCACCTCTAAATGACTGTGAGAATCTTCCCTCCCTGCCAAGTCTGTTTAAAATTCACCTATGGGTTAGCAAGCACAGACAAGTGCGTGCCATGTTACCTTGGTCATTTCTTTAGAAAGTTAAACTTTAAAAGAACCCAAAACCAAAACACAGGTTGAGAACTCAAGCTCTAAGAAACTTGGAAAGGCATGGATTTAAGTTTTTCAGGTGTTTGCCAGGATTTGATCTGAATCAGCACCTTTTCTTGCTGTTGGACATGGTGGGAGGAAGTGCTTCAGGTTCATGTGCTTCAGTTTGTTATCTGTGTAACAGCAAGGTGCCTTCAGTCTTCTCTCAGAGGTTTCAAGATTGTATTTCAAGTATCATGGCATACAGAAGTCTCCTGTGAATACGTAGATGTACAGGGATGGCATTTTTTCAACATGGATGAGCTATGTCAGCCTGGAGTCCAAGGTATTTGACTGATTCCCAAAATATATGGACTTTTGGCAATGCTGCTGAGGAGAATGCTGGCTAGCTGAGAAGCCAGAATGCAGAAACAGATCTTCTGCATGGAAAATTTCACCTCCAGTGGAACTTGAGCAGATCCAAGCACCTAAGAGCAAGATCATGAAATCACAGAATGTCCTGAGCTGGAAGGGATCTTAGAGATCATGTAGTTCCAACCTCCCTGCTGTGGACAGGTTGCTTAGAGCTGCATCCAGCCTGACCTTGAACATTTCAAGGGATGGGGCATCTAGAACCAGTTTGGGCAACCTGCGTCAGTGCCTCACAACTCTCACAGTAAAGATTTTTTTCCTGATATGTAATCTAAACCTCCTCTCTCTCAGTTTGAATCCATTCTTCCTTGTCCTGTCACTACATGTTCTTGTAAAAAGTCCTCTCCATCTTTCTTGTAGGCTTCTTCAGGTACTGGAAGGCTGCAATTAGGTCAACCTAAAGCCTTCTCTTTTCTGTGATGAACAAACCCAGTTCTCAGCCTTTCCTTGTGGGAAAGGTGCTCCTTCCTTCTAATCGACTTGGTGACCTCCTCTGGACTTGCTCCAACAGGTCGAGGTCCTTGCTGTGCTGAGGACCCCAGAGCTGGATGCAGCACTCCAGGTGGGGTCTCACCAGAGCAGTGTAGAGGAGTAAGGTCACCTCCCTTGACCTACTGCCCCTGCTGCTTTTGATGCAGCCCAGGATACAATTGTCTTTCTGAGCTGTGAGTGCACATTACCAGCTCATGTCCAGCCTCTTGTTTACCAGCACCCTCAAGTCCTCCTCAGCAGGGCTCCTCTCAATCCCTTCACCCCCCAGCCTGTATTGACACCAGAGGTTGCCCCAACCCAGGTGTAACACCTTGCACTTGGTCTTGCTAAACATCATGAGATTCCCATGGGCTCACTTCTTCAGCTTGTCCTAGAAGAAAACTGACAGACTTATCTGTCATTGTGGCTGCCCAGTCTCTCATCTGGCCATCAAGGTCTTGTGCCATGGGTTCCCTGCAGAGGCTGGAGTTGGAAACCACAGTGAACCAACATATTTGCTTTTTTCCAAAGGTTGTACAGGTCAGTTGAAAAGTGGTGCTACTTAACATGAGTAAATGTTGAAGAAGACCTCTCTCCTCTCCCCGTCCCCCCGTCCGGCCAGTACCAGACATATAATTTAGTTAGTGGTGAGAATGGGATGAGGTTTTCTAAAATGTCACTTGTTGGAAAAAATAGTACTTGGTCCTTCTGTATAGAAGTCTGCTTTTTAACCAAAACTTGCAGTTTACTAATTTTAAGAGCACTGTGTAGTTTTTCAAACACCAGCAGGCCTTACCCAAGCTTAGAACTTTAGTTTTTGTTTAGGGCCATCTGATTCACTGACACAAAAATGCTGTAGTATTTTGCACATAAACCAGTTGAGAACCAGGCCCAGAGCTGAGCATCAGAGTACTGGTATACCCTGAGTGATGTTGTAGTTGAACAAGTATTTTCTCAGGGCATTTGGTTTCAGCATCTCTGGTTCATGCTGACCCTCCAGTTTTGCTGTTGCAGTTGTTCCTGCACCTGTTTGGTCATCTGAGCTTAAAATGCCTTGGTAGCATGAGGAATGGGGGAAGGTTGTTTTTTAGCCTGAATCTACACCCCAGTCTGGTTTACTGCCTAAGTCAACAAGTAGTTAAACCAGTCTGTCCGAGACAGAACAGGATAAAAAACAGGCACTGGGTTCATGTAAGCCCACAAAGCCACCAGACTGTCTGGAGTGAGGTGCACATGGGTTGTTGTGTCCCATTCAGGTTGCAGGTCTCGTGGCAGGGCTTTTCTTCTGCTGTGCTTCTTTTGATCTGTCCACACCACACATAAATTGTGGAAACACTGAAGCAGAAGCACAGTTCAGCTTCACCTGCCATGTCAGCTTATTCTGACATCCAAGTTTCCTTGACCTGACTCCTTGGAAGGTGGGAAGTCATCATCCTGGTTTTAAAATTATATTATGCAAAACAGTGGAGTGCTTATGTTGCCTGTGCAGACTTCTCACATTTTTTTGAATAGTTTTTTTTACTGAATGTCTTGGACTGTTTGCAGTGTGTATTTTTTGTTTTAATGAGGTATTTGCCTCACAGTTCAGGAGCTGCGTCTGTAGCTCTTGCCTGCTCCAGGCATGGGGCTCTGTTGGACTTCATGGGAATTTTGCTCTGGAGAGCATGCAGAAGCCAAGATCTCTGGTTTTTTTGGCCGCCCTGTTTTTGTCTTGCCCAGCCTGCAGCTGTGATCTCTGTTTTGCCCACTGACCACTAGCAGTGGACAGTGCGAAGGTATGAATGGCTGAAATCCCTCCACACACACATGGAGGGAGGTGTGCCAGCAGTTGGAATTACACTCACATGCTTCACACTGCCTTGGCAAATGGTCTTTTAAAGAAAAATACTTTAGACAAAGCTAGAAAGCAAAACAGCTCGCTTGAAAGTAAAGGCTATAAATCAGGGTGCAGGGCATTAATCTGACTGCGTGAGACTGTTGCATTTAGGGAAGGAGGGGGCTTGCTTTCACATTTGTGTGCTGATATATGTTGTCACACAGGTAGCCAGTCACCCAGCTTTCCTCCAGCCTCACCTGAGCGTAGAGCAGGAGCCAAACTTGTCCCTCCACTGCTTAGAGCAGGACTGCAAATAGGTTGTATGAATAAGCAGTCCGGACTGCTCTCCAGCCTAATGAAATAAAACACTGTTCACAAACACTGTGAAACAGATCAAAGGGAGGTAACCCAAAATGTTGTAGTAAAGAAGCAGCACTTTCTTTGAGTGCTTCAATTTTAGTGGGATAGCAATGAGAGTAAGCAGAATGAACACTACACACACATTCATTGTCGTGTGCAATCCCCTTAGAGTACCACCCAAGTCAAATTGTAGCACTCTGCCAGCTTCAGGGAAACCTTTGGACTTTTAAAGTTTCTTCTTTCGTCCATATTGTTAAACTAAGGCATGGAAACCATACCCTAAGGGTTTGAAAACCCAGTTTCCTGGGTTTTTCACACAAACACAGTCTTACTGATGTTCTGACCCTGGCATATTTGTAAATACGTAAGTGATTCCATGATGCAGATCAAATATCAGCATGTATTGCTCTAGTTGAATATTAAGATTGTGACTGCTCTCCTATTCTGTGTAGCGGGGAAATTCCTAGAAATACAAATATTTCCTAAAATTTCCCTGAGAATTGTCTTGATGTAGTTTTTTTGACGAGACAGAACTACTAGTGAAGTTGAGCAAGATTTTTGCCGTTGCAGAAACAGTTTTGACAGCTGTATTGTATCTTTAATTACTTCTGACTGATCTGGAGCAAAAAGGCATTTCTAAGACAGTAAAAAAAGCAAATTCCAAGTTGCCCTGAAATCCACCCTTGCTTATCAAGATACTCTCACTGTGTGTGTGAGAACAGGACTGTGCTCTGGATTTAGAGCCACATCAAGAACCACACTGAAAGAGGCTGGTCCTACCCTACTGATGAGGGGCATTGCTGTTGGTTTGTTGTTGTTTGGTGTGGTTATTTTAACAGCAGGAGAGCTGAAGACATGACATTTGTGCATCTTCAGTTTGCCACTTTTATTACATCAACCTTTTATTTGAGACTGTAGAGACACATCTGCTTTCCCAGCCCCTCCCCCCCCAGCTTACAGTTCTTAAGCAAGTATTCTGGGTTATGCTATTAATTTTTAATTCTCTCCCGTTCTTTTTACTTCTTGCAGTTCTTGTGTGATTGGTGAAAACAAGCCTACGCTGCAGGGATGCAAGAGGAGCAACAGCCTGAGGTAGGGCTTGGAGACAAAGTTTGTTTCTCAGTATAATTGCAGGGAAGACTGCATCAGTCAGGTTCTTCCACTCATCCCTGGGGAAGTCCTGCAAATTTGCAGGGTTGAAAATACCAGTGTGAGACTCTTAAAATAGGGCTGTGGGGAGTTGAGTACTGTTTTTTTGCCAACATTTAGTTCCTTTCAGACTTCTTTTCCCTCCAATTGCAAAAGCTAAAACGGGTGTTTTGTATTAATCTACTTGCAAGTGAGGAATTGCATCAGATGGCCTAAGATATGAGATTAAACCTTTTAAACCTTTAGGAGAAAAAAATATTTTGTGAGTAAATTGCCGAAATTGATTAGATACAAATAAGCACGCTGTACCTGGCTGAAGTTGCTTGCCAAATTACACTGATACAGTTTTTCTACCCTTTCTGTTCCTTGTCATCTCCTTTCATATCCATGTATCTCAAAACCTTTTTCTGATATAATAGGTGAAGCTCCAGAAATTTTTATCTTATGAGATATAAGAATGTAAGTTGTTTTGTGCTGTTAATTCGTTAAAAAAAAAAGAACAACAGACTCCTAATGTGGTGGCTTAGTGCTTTTCTCACTGCAATATTGTGATGTTATGATGATAAAGCCAGCATAAGTGGCAGGATTATTTCCTTATGTTACAGATGGATAAATTTTTCCAAAATATTTTTGTGACTAGAGTTAACGTATGCAAGCAATAGAGTTAAGCCATATGTTCTGATCAAATGCTGAGCTGGTGTTAAATTAGATTTGTGAATGTACTTGCAATTTGCAGTATAATTGCATTTGCAGTTGTCAATGAACAGACTTCTGCTTTGTAATGAAAGGATGATGTGTTGCTGTGAGTATTTTAAACTTTGCACTGTAAAGCTGTTGTACTTTTTGAGTTTACTCCATGAAATGTATCATAAATTTTTCCTTGCCTTCAGTGGGGCTATGGTAAGACCCAGGATTTATTTTCTGAAAATTCCTTTTTGGCATAATGGAATGCAAGAAGAAAATAGTTACTGTTGTTGAAAGCTCTTAACAATTGAATGTGCTTTGTACAGTCTTGCTTTAAATCTTACCAGGTTAAGTCCAAAGTAAATAAACCAGTCATTTTAGCTAAAAAGCTGACATCCTTCAGGAGAGCTTGGCTGCTTGCTTGCTGACTCTTTAATATTGCCTTTCATTTGGAAAGTACTTGAATGATGATGGATTCTCATTCTGTCTCAAACTCTTTGACTTAATGCTGTTCAGGAATTTCAAATTCTCCGAATAATAATTTTGATTAAACTTTGAATTAATGTAGATACCTAAAGATAATTTATGGTTTAACCTTCCTTTATTTCTAAGTCTCTTTTCTGCACTAATTCTGCCTCTCTGACTTGGATGACATTGGCTGAATGACTGGGATTGTTTGAATTCTATATGGTTTTAAAACTTGCCTATTAATTAAAAAAAAGAAAGGCTTTTGTTAGCCAAAGTCCTCCATCATATACTTCTAGTGATAATATTTAAGAGTTAGTCTTTTGGAATCTTTTCAATTACTTTCTGATCCTTTAGAGAGCAAAACTATGCGGATGCCTTGTATCTTTTTTACTTTAATTTCTGATCTATATGAAGTCATCATGCATGTAACCTTTATAAGATTGGATATGCATACTGTGTAATTGCCTTATACTTAGTCCAACAAATGAAATGACTCTTCTAGAATGGATGTGTTTCGTCTTGTGTGTACTGATTCACTTTATCAGACTCCTCACAGACTAGTGCTGACTGGTAGTTGAGTCAAATGGTGTTAAAATAATCAGTGCACATTTTAGTTTCCAACACAGAAAACTACATAGTAGTGTTAGAGATAAATTTGTTCTTTTTATCTAGATTCCAATTGATTTTAAAACTCTTATGTAAATATGATAAAGGTATAAATATTATCTTTTAAAATAGCCATGAAGTAGTTTTTAATACGTTCTTTCTCATGCAGCTAGGAAAAAATTGTTGTAAAACCACAGATGTTTTGAACTGTGACGCTGCTGAAGTTATTTACTTGTTTGAGTATTATGTGTAGGTTCAAATTGAGCAAACTCTCAAAGGGAAAGATGTATTAAAACATTTCATTATAATTCCCAGCCTCTTTTTGAATTTGTTCCATACAGGCTGCTGCAGATCGTATGTCCTCCTCTGATGCACCCGAAGATGGCCCAAAGGAAACGTCAAGTGTATCGCAGAATATCTGTATGTTTCTGGTTTGACTGGGGAGGGTGTATCACATTGGAAGTGTATTAAAACAAGATGTCCTTAATTTTTCCATTCCTAATAGGGACATGGCTGTTAGCTCAAAAAGGGGGGTGTGAATGAGGTCATACCTGACTTAACTGGTTCATGATTTGTTTCAAGGCCCAGTTGTGTACATCAAATTTAGAAAGAATAATGACATTTCAATTATCAGTTTCCTGATCCCATACGTTCAAAAGAAAGTAAGTATTTTTAGATTTAATAGACACACTCAGATACTGTTTTAAGCTCAGCCTTTGCTTTCTAAGCCATGGACGTATAAATACGTGTTTGCTTCAGCAGTCTGGCATCTAGTGATACAATGTTCATTAGTTGTCCCAAATGGAATCCTTTGGCCATGCTAGCATGATAATGTTTTGATATGAAGGCCAAGTCCACAGGATATGGGAATAGAAGTATTCCAACCAAAACTGTCTTGCAAAGCCCAGGAAGTGTATTGATCCTTCCCTATTATTGGTAAGGATCAAGTAATGATAGGCATTTTTTTCTCAGGAGGAGAAAACAAAGGCCTCTTAGGATGTGCTTTATGTATATTGATACACTGTTGTGGTATTAATGGACAGTGCTCATTTATAACAATAGGAACATTCAGATTGTGCTTTCTGGCAAATAATAGGCTCTGAACCACCTCAGGGCAAATCAGTAACAGCATCATTACTATAATGCTGAAGTTGCCGAATAATCCCTAGGGATCTCAGTTTTCATGGGAGCAAACAGAGCCTTGACTAAAGCTATGGGAACTGTATTCAGACCTAAAGAAGCGGATTAATTTTTTATGTTGCTTTTTTCTCCAGATATGGAAGTTGGTTTAATAAAAACCATAGTTGCTCCTGAGAATGTTTTCCTTGCTTATGTCCTTAAATTATAACATCTGGTACTGTACCATTACAGCAGTTTTTCTTTACATGAAACATTATTCAGTCTAGTTCTGAGCGTATGTATGAGGGGAAGGCTTGAAAAATAAATACAAATTACATCCTTTAAAGGTTACCAAATATGTAAAAACTGCTTTCAACTGGGGGAATGTGAACCTGAAATGTCTTTAGGCTGGGAGAATAGTGGGGCAGGTATTGTGCACAGTTCCCCACTTACGATATTCTCCCTTAGACGTCCATTTTTGACCATTGTGAGAGGCAAGATATTTGCTTAGGTATATTTTGTTTGATCCACTCTGGCTGCTTTTATGATTATGTGACTGAGAGTGCTACAAACACAACAGCCCTACCTCTTCTTCCTTTTTCAGTCATGTTTTCCCTACTTTCTCCTTAGCATCTTCATCTCTTTTGGCAGCAATGTGGTCTTAGCCCAGACATTACTGATTGCAACACACTATGAAGTTGTAGGCTCCTAAAAGGCTGACTAAGAAGGATGTTGAAAGGTTGCTTTTGTTTGGTTTTTTTTTGGTGTTGTTTTTTTTTTAGTTTGGGGTTTTTTTGTTTGGTTGGCTGGGGTTCTTTTTTTTGTTTTTTTGTGTGTGTGGGTTTGGTTTGGGTTTTTTCGCATAAAGTCTTATAAGATAAGTATTTGTGGGACAGATCTGGGGCCAGAACCACACAGTTAAACCAGATTCATGAAATGAATGTGTGGTAGGAGACTAATTTATCTGCATCTTTGACATCCTTCCTGCAAACTGTTCACTAACCTTTTTGTTTTTCCCCTGGGATTATGATCCTATTCCAGGCTTCTGGAGACCACTTGAGACCTCTGCTAACTTGTACAGCAGCTTGCCAGAGAAAGAGAGTTGGTTGGAAACAAAACTCTGCTTTCCTGCTTGATACTTTTTTTTCTAAGATGCACTACAGCTCAAGGATGACTCATTCAAAGCAACTATATTTCCCATTGATGTAGAGTGGAAGCTTCTCTATCTCAGTTAATGAGGCTATCTGGCATTTAACAAGCAGCTATGACAGGACTGATAGATCTTCCTATTTTCCATATGGCAGGCTTGACATAGATGGGCTAACTCACATTGTACTGTTGTGATCTTAAATAGTTTGTTGTTGAAACTAGAGAACAACGATTGGCTTCCTGCCCTAAATACCTCTTGAGGTTTACTTTTCAATTGTGTACTGATCTCTGGTGTGTTAATCACAGAAAAGGCTAAGGTTGGTACTGTAGGTATCCTATATGTGCCAATGTGTGCATGTGACTGCCAACATACACCAGTGTACATGTGTTACTGTCTTTTATATAGATAAAAATCCCAAAAGAGAACACTTTTGCTTTAGAATTTAAAAAATGCTGTTTTTTTTTTTTCCTAATTTAGTGTATACCTTTTCTAAGTATTCTTTGCTTCTCTATCCACCTCACCTGCCACACAGCTTCTCTCTTTCCCTTACTGAACTGCGTGGACAACCTGTCCCAGTGTCCACAGGGTAGGAAACCTGGACTGAGACCCATGCTTGGAGGCAGCCTCTCCAGTGATGGCACTCTCAATGATGTAGCCTCAGAATTGAATGTAAGATTACAGTGGTAAATCAATGGCCTTTTAGCTCTGCTCTGCTGTTTAGTGGTGACATTTTTATTTTCTGTTTTAAGTATCTGCACTTTATATCATGTGTGCTTTTCTATTTTTTGTTACATTTATAGCTGATGCAGATGCATTTAAAATTCTCCTGGAGATGAAGCTGAAGAAGAGGCAGAAAAAGCCTGCTTTACCAAGCACTGTGACTGAGCTTGACACTGAGGATGGTTCTAAAGTATATGTGGTTGGAACAGCCCACTTCAGTGACAGCAGCAAAAAAGATGTAGTAAAGGTAAATGCTAAATGTGAGCCCTTCAGCAGCATGTTCATAATGTTAACTTACCATTAAGTAGAATGAAGTCCAGGTCCCTGATTTGGTTCTGTGCTGTAACCTTCAGGTTCTGGGTTTTTTTCTAGCCTTTCTGTTGAAAGGCTAACAGCACTGTGGGATGAGAGGCAGACACGTTATAGTAATAATTCTTGATGCACTACATTGCTCTCCTATCGCAAATATTTTTATTTTTCCTTTAAAAAATGCAGATACAGTGCCAGTGTTGAAAGGAAGTCTCTCTAGTGAAGCTTATGTTGCCTAACACTTGGCTGTAAAAACGTACTGTCTCAAACTTGGATTCCATTCTCAAGACACAAATAGGTCTGAAGCCCTAGTGCAAGTGGGAACTGTTTCATACTGTGCCTCATCCAAAGTCTGCAGTTTGGAGTGGCTTTATTATCCAGGAGCTAGAGGGGGAGGAATCTTGTGCCGGAATCATCAGCCATGGTTCTTACAAACAGATTTCTAACTCAGATTGCAATTAATCGCAGAGTATGGTCAAATTAATTTTGTGAATGTGAAAAGTTTAACATCAAATGTTTCTTTCCTGCTCCCCTCTCCAGCACAATATGTTCACCTTCTGTCCCACAGCATTCAGTAACTAAGGCAGTTTGTTGTCTTCTTCCTTAATATTTTTTCTCAATACCTAGATATTTGGAAAAGTTTATTTACTATTCCGCTGGGGTCTTTTAATTGAAAATGATGGTAGGAACATGCTTTTTAAGTCCCTTTTCTCTTTAAAGTATTGGTATTGGCTGCATTTCTATTTATTCCTTTCTAAGGCAGTGTAAATAAATTACTTTTTTTTAGACAATACAAGAAGTGCAGCCTGATGTAGTTGTGGTGGAACTATGCCAGTACAGAGTTTCTATGTTGAAGATGGATGAAAAGACATTACTAAAAGAAGCCAAAGAAATAAATCTGGAAAAACTTCAACAAGCTATAAAACAGGTATGATTCCTACAGAGAAAATTAAAGGTTTATGGTCAAAGAAATTTGTCAAGTTGCAAAGAAAACCAATGTTCCTATCAGCTGGGAACCTAATATTGTCAACCTAGGTGAGAATACTATTACAGTGGCAAAGTTAGGTTTGGGTATTTTTTTTTTCAGATGGAGTATCAATGACTTTCTTTCCACAATTGGATTGTTTGGTCAGTTGTTGACCTTGGCAGGAATTCTTCATTTAACAGCTGCTTCATTTGTAGGACACAAGTCTAACTTTGCAATTGTAATGCTCTGCTAATATATTTCAGTATTTAATATATTTAAGTCTGCTATATTTATTTAAGTATGATTATGATTATTCCTACAATCTGCATCCCTATCACAGCTTTTTAAGGAGCACTTAATTTTGGTATTGTCTGTTTAGCTGCATTCCTTCTTCATCCTAGTGTGTTGCTCTTTAATTCCTATCCACTTGTCTTTTGAGTAGTTTGTAATTGACAGTAGGCCCTGAGGGAGTTTTTGAAAAATCTGGGCTGAAAAGTGTGGGATTGTTTTCAAATTTTAACTACTCTGGCAGCTTGATGTTGACATGTTTGGGATGTGTGTGTGCAAAACAAGTGTTGTCCTGGTTTTTTTTCCCTTTCACCCAGTTGGCTTGTATTTAAGTAATTTTAAGCTAGGCACAGTGAAACAGCACGAAGTTGACTTAAAAATGACATGACACTTGATTAGAATGGCACTACGTGGTCAATAGTAAAAAGAGTTTCCAGCGTCCAGTTGGATGAAGAAATTCATGGATTGTTATTTTGGGTGTGTGGTAATTGTGTATTGGAATTGTTTTATTGATGTAACTGGGGAATTTCCAGGACTGCACCCCCAATAGGAATATAATCTGCATCTGTGCAGTGCTGGGGCTGGTTGTGTGTGTGTGTGTGCGTGTGCAGTGTTTCAGAGCAGGCTTTCTGACTCACCAGGTTAGGCAATAATGTCTCTTTCCTGTTTTCTTTATTTATGCCTTATCAAAGGAAAGAACATTGCAAAACACTTGCACATTGCATGAATTGCTGTATCCATCTGTTTATTTTAGGTAAGGTGGATTATTCTGATGCATGTAGCCAAAAAAAATGCATGTTCCCAACAACCAGAGCAGCACAGCTGGGGGTCGTCTGACCTTGTAAACAGGCACAGAAGCTTTTTTTTTTAATATCAAAACTAATCCAACAATTTTTGCTATGCTCCTCTGTTAGGAGGAAAAGGACAGTGAAAAGGAAAGAGCAGACTTTTTGATCTGTGGTGTAAATTCATGGCAATTTTGTGATTACCTCTTCCTAACAAGGTTTGAGGTGATCTTGTGTGCAGGCAGTAGGAAACACAGACTCTGTTGGCTCCAAAGCTGAAGAACAATACAAGGATCCTTCCTATTGTTACAGCTCAATCTTAATTTCCTTTGTCACCAGGGATAATGCAAATAATAAAATTTGGACATTGGGCCTCTTAAAGAACATATTTCTCTGTCTGTAGTCTCAACCAAAAATAGCCCCCAACATTTCCCCTTTGATTCACTAGCAGCATGGGTTATATAATGAAGCCCAGGAAAAACAGTCCAACTGTCTCATGCTAAAGACTTTATTTTTCTCTAATAAGAATCAGAACAGCTGGTAAGTTGCTTAGTTACACTTTAGTTGCTGCCTCATTGAAATGTGCCTTCAGGTCCAAACTCTACACTAAAAGTCTAAACTGCTAGCAAGTTTTATCCTGAGTTAGTGAATTAGGAAAAAAATCAAAAAAACCTGTCTTTTTGTAATCACTTCCATAAATATTAAGCAGCAAAATTGCATTTCATTGCTCTTAATTGAAGTTAAAACTGCGCAGAATGTTAACATGAAATGTACATATTTGCAGTGGGTCATTGGCATTCACAGCTTATCAAGCAATTGCTGCAGGTTAAAGCCAAACTTCGTTTAGCCCCTCCTTGAATTTCAAAACCCTTAGAGTTTCCTGCAGAAAAGTACCTGTTTGCTTTCCATTAAGCAAAGCAACACAGTTCAGACTGGTATTTGGCTCAAGTGTGGATAACCTAAAGACACACAGTTGCACTTGGCTTAAACCAAACTGGTAAGACAGGTTTTGTCTTCTCTTCTGGCTTCGTGGTTCCACTGTCCCTTCTATGTCTATACCATTGCCCTGTGTTAGTCTGCACAGGCCTTGTTTTTTAGCTGCATCATCTCCCTGTGGTTTAAGATTTCTCGTCCTGACACAGAGAGGGAGTTGAGAAACCTTGTTCTGGGGCAGAAGAGAAAGTGAGCTAGTGACAGAAAAATCTTAGCTTAACCTCCTCTTTTTGTTTGAAGTTACCTGTGGAGGAATATATTGTAATGTTGGTTCTCATCATGCTTCTGGCTAGTTAACAAAGCTCTCATTTTACACTGTGCAATACAGACCTCCATGTTTAGGTAACCCACAGGGTTGTTCTATTAAATAAAATAGATATTACAATAATTGGTAGATGATGGAAGCATCCATATGGACAGGAGCAGGCTGCTGTCGACTTGCTACCTTCACTTGTATTTTAAAGTCTAGCCTTCAGTGTGCTTGCAGCAGTAGAAAAGCAAGTTCCAGTCTCCAGGTGTCAAGGCTGTGATGGCTTCTTTCATGGGAACTAGGGGTTTTTAAAGAATTGTGAATGAAAGTACAGATGGTTTGTTTCTGCACTTGGTGCTGGATCTGTGACTTGTTTTGCAGTCAGAGTACCTCCAAGGCCCCCTCCACAGGCTGTTTTCCCATAAGCGTTCCTGTGCTGAGGCCAGTGGAAGATTTATCTTCTTCAGAAGCCTTCTGGCAGCTCCAATACCAGGTGTATGGGGAAAGGCCTTGGAACCTGCAGTCATACCATGCCTGAGTATTCCTCACTCTTCCTGTCCTTTTCACTGTCTCCATGCTAGTGATGGCATCCAACAGTGTATCTTTCTCAGTCATCCTTTCACAAGCCTCATGAGTAGGTTTAATCTCTTCTCATATGTTTGATTTTTCTTTGTACGTTTTCTAGTTGAAGTATCTGGTTTTGAAGACAGGAGTCGGCTGAAGATTGTACAGCAGCTTGTTCATGTTTTCATATTGTTCCTTTCCTGATAATCACTCTTTCTCTTGCCTTCTGAATGCCTCTGCCTGTGCAGTTAAATTTCTGTATACTTGTGCATTGCTTTGTGTTTATGGCTGTTGCATCTTACCTACAAAATTACTGCCATCCACTCAGGATTTAATGTTCTTTCCTTTATCTGACACCGAATAATCTGGTATTGGTAATGACTTCCTTTAGTGTTTTGCTCTCACTGTTTTTTATACATTTTCCTCTTTATCCCCCAACAGTATCTGGCTGGCCAGTTGTTGCTGGTTGCTGCTACATACAGCTGTTTGTCACCTTTTATCTACTTGAGGTTAAACAAATACCTGAGGGACTGAGTTTCATGCAGGTTAAGAGCACAGATGCATTCCTCTCTTAGCTAGCAGGATGAATCTTCTGTAACAGTGTAAAAGTGCAACTTCAGGTGCACGACTCCTGAAGGGGAGATCAGCCAGCAGATAACCTCAGGCTGTGCATTATCCTACCTTTTTTTTTTTTTTATGGGCATCTTTTCTGAACTTCTGAAAACCCCTGTTCTCCAGGCACTTTTAACTTACTCACAGGGATACCGAAAACACTTTTTCTCCCTGCCTTTTTTGTTCCTCAGCTCTTCCCAGGAGCCCAGTATCTGCATTTCTGCTATTATTGTTAGTTTGTAGTATGATAAAGCAGGTAATAACTGGCTTTGAAAATAGCTCCTCTCTTTTGCCAGTTCTGGTTCTCAGGGACTCTTGAGTCCATTTAACTGCAGTAACGGCCTACAGCCTTTGGAGAGGTCACACAAGCATTGGATCTGGCATGGGATGGATCATTTGAACAAGGAATGGAGACCAGGACCTTTCTCTGATAATTTCCAGCAGTTACATTAACGCAGGCTCAGCCTCATCTTCAGTTTGCATGAAGCTGGTGATATATCAGGAAATTAACCTTCAGTGAGGGAAGAGGTAGTGCCCCTTTTGGTAGTGTTATGGACTGATGCCACATTGGAGGAGGTGTGTAGCCAAGATGCAGGTTACATTTTGGGACAGATAATGCTCATCCAGTGAGTCTTAGGACTGAGGTGAGGACAGACAGAGCTGGACAGAAGGGACAGCTCTGAATGGGTTTGAGATGTATTTTCATTCTTTTTGTAAAAGGTCAGGGAAGGGAAATTTTGCATAAGTATACATAGGGGAATTTTTTTTTCTTTTTAAAAAGAAGAGTTTTGATTTTTAAGTCCCTGTTCAAAAAAGTAATAGACGACCTTCCGTCTGCTTGTGGGAGTGAGTCATACTCAGGACTGTGAAGTCTCTTCTAAGATCTCATGTGCAGAAGTCATGCATGGCAATTTCTTGTACAATGCTAGATTCTCTGTGTTTCTGCATCTATTAACCAGTCCTCAAGCTAGTGCTTTCCAGGGTTATGGATCTGTCTGTGACTAGACTACTGGCTTTCACTTCAGTATCTGTATGATGTGGTGTTCATTGTGCATTCAATGGAATATAGTCCCTTTGGGGTTTTTTGTATCCAGATGAGTTATTCAGACACTTCCTTCAAGCAGGCAGAGTAAATATAGACTGAAATAAGTCTGGCTTCCCTCCCTTCTTTTCTTAACTCTGCCTTGCATTTTTGTTGAAAGTGAGAATACCTTGGCTGCACAACGTGGTAAACTGATAAAAACTGAAATATAAGTTGTATTGATTAGTGAATTGGCTTCAAAGATAGCTTCAGTGCTGCTTCTTCATTAAAATACTTATTTTCATTACTGTGAACAGTGCATTCTTAGAAATCCACACTGCTTAATTTATTTTTTAATGTTTTTCTCCCTCTTCTGCCAGAATGGGGTCATGTCTGGATTGATGCAAATGCTGCTTCTGAAGGTTTCTGCTCACATCACAGAACAGCTGGGAATGGCCCCAGGAGGAGAATTCAGGGAGGCTTTCAAAGAGGTGCGAACTTGAAATGGCTTTTCTGAGGTCAGATTACTGGCCTTTTGCTCAAAGAGTCTAACTAAATAAAACCATTTTGTTACTAACTCAAAAGAGCACTCTGGCCATACGTCTGCTGAAGCCAATGAAACAGTAAGAATCATTTTTGGCTTCAAAATGTACTCAGAGGTACAAAGGTTTATGGCCATAAGTGGTACAAAAGCACACAAATGCAAAAAGGCATTTGTTTTCATTAATAACTTAGGTCCTTCTAAGTTGAGTATCAATCATGGTCCCACTGTTGGTGGTGTCAGGATTTCAGGCTGTGAAAACCAGCTCTAAAGGATTAATGAGATCTAACACATTAACCTACAAAGATTGGGGGAGTGAAACACCTTACTGGTCTGTTACTCCTGTCTGGTCTTTTAACATTCCCTTTTGTACAATTGCCATCTGTGATACCTGGAACTATATAGTAGCTGTGTATCGCACTACCTTTTTTTTTGTCTGGGAATAGTAGGACAGTGTTTTCCATGCCTTGCAGAATTTGTCTTGCTGTCTTCATGTGAAAGTATGTCTGTACTTGTAAAGAAATGTGAGATAACATTGCTGATAAAGCATCTGAAATAATTTGGTGTATTTATCCTTAATAAAAAGAAAACTTTTTCAAGGTGTGTTTTCCTGAGCCTTCCTGTATCTTCCTGAGCCTGAGAAAAAAAATGTACCTCTTTTCTATGTTAAAGTGGTTGCTTGAAATTTTTAAACAGCTGTGCACAGGAAATAATTTTCTAGAAATTCCATACTGTGCTAAGTGTGAGCTATGGCCAAGTCTCACCTTCCATTATCAACATGTGGCATCAGTTCTTGTTTCATAAGCTCCTTCTTGGATATATTTTACATGGCAAACTGAAAGATTAATGATCCTGACGAATCCTAGGTAAAAGCAAAATGATCACAGTTGTTTCACGTCAGACTTTATTCAGATGCAGATGGATACTGAGCCTCATTGCTTACCTTACGTAGTAATAAGCAGAAGCTTTCTGCTTTGGTAAAAGTAACCTGACGAGTGTGACATTACAACTTAACGTTTTTAACTGTAATGCCTCCTACCTTGTGTAACTGATTTATTCCTTTATGAAGTAGTATTTTGTAAATTTTATTTTACTGCAAAGCCAAAATATTATTTTCTGTTGAAGTGTGTTACTACTTGTTCTTTTTTAAGGTACCTTGTATAGCACAACAAAACATTAACATTCCATTAATAAGGATGTACTGTGCTACAGTATGAAATATTGGCTAGTGATTTGTATCTTCTCTTTCAGGCCAGTAAAGTACCTTTCTGTAAATTCCATCTTGGTGACCGACCCATCCCTGTTACATTTAAGAGAGCAATTGCTGCACTTTCCTTCTGGCAAAAAGTCAAGCTTGGTTGGGGCCTTTGCTTCTTATCTGACCCAATCAGGTATGAATAATCATCCCATATGTTTATTGGGTGAACTGTTCAGTTCTTCAGTTTGACTTCAGTATGAGGGTATCCGGCCTGATGCAATGAAATTTGAAGTTAGCAAGAGGGATAAACATACAAACGACCCTGCAATAATAGGTACTTTTGAAAAGAAAAAGTGATCTTCGTGATCTCGTTCTGGCTCTTTCTTTCATTGTCTTTTGACGCGTTGCTTCCAGGTGAAGTGAAAGATTTGGTGCTGGAGAATTCCTAGCGTACTTACAAAAAACTTTTAAATTTTTTGTTTGCTTGTTTTTATGCAGAAAGTAAAATCTCTCACACTACTGTGTGTGGATATTGTAAATAACTCAGTACAATAATTTATATGTCCTTAGGATTTCCAAATCTCTTGGGCCTCTTGTGCTAATTCGCATCTGGATCAGGGCAGCTTGAGAACTGAATCTACTGTCTGAGCAGATTTTTGGAACAAGAGAAAATTTTGAGTCCACATGTTGTCCACAGATTTCAAATTATTATGGCCTTTATAAAGGCAAATAGTTAGGAGCTCTGGCCTTACATTAATATTTCTTAGACAACTATTCTCTTGCTCAGTGTGGTTTCTCCTGCACTTCAGGGACATCCCTGTGCCAGGTTTGCATGCTTTTTCCACAGGTAGGTTGTGATAACTTGGTTGAACTAGCTGAGAACATATGCACAGCTGCCTTCCTAAATTCAGTCTGCTCCTACCAGACTTGCAGTGGGAGAAGTGCCAGAAATGGATTCCCTATGTGCACTTAGTCCCTGAATCTCAGTGCCTCTCTCATAGCCTGTAGTGGAACTCTGCACAGCTGATGCAGTGATATATGGCATTTTTTACAGGCTTTTAAAGTTGGGCCAGGGCTCAGCCTGTAGTTATGTCAATCAAACCTGTTTTGCAGTTTTAGCATTTACTTAATTATTGTTTCCTATAAATACTTGCTGTTAGATTAATCTGTAAAATGAGTTTGACCCTCTTTCAAGCCATTAACTTTCAAGTTCATGCACAAAGCAAGTTTTCATACTACCCTTTACTTTCTTACTACTACTGGTCTAATACCAGATGAGGCTTTTGAGTGGCATCAGAGGATATATTCCGGTGCATTTTCTGCCATTCTTTGTCCATCCTAATAACATTTTGGTTTTCAACTGCAATATTAAGATAATTATGTTATATGCATCAGAGCTTCCCCCTGAAGCTTGGCCATAACATCTCCGGTGTTGTTGTACAATTGATTTTTAAACTTAATATGTGGATAGAGGTTGAAAACGAAAGGTATTTTTAACTGGCAAATTACTGGGGGGAGTTGATAGGGAGGAGGAATATTGTGCACCCAGCCATCAACATGAGATTCTGTGGAAAATGGAGTAATAATTTCAACATCAAATTTTTTTCAGCTTGGTGTTTCTGTGATCTGTTGAAAGCTAGCAATGCTTTTTTCCTTCGGTTGCCCTGTTGACATTGGTAGTGTCCTTTTCATGCTGGAAAATAAAGGAAGCCTGTTTGACATAATTCTTCAGTAGACATGCAAAACCAGATAATTCTGCTGCCACAGGCTATGAGCATATTACAGCTACAGGTGCAAACAGAAGGGTTTACAGCACCTACAAAAATTACAAAAGCTCATTACATTTACTCCTGTAGTTCTTAGTTTTTATTTCCTGCCCATTTTCTGTTCAGGGAATTGACTTAGAACTTTGATTTCCCTGCTGAAGGCCTGTGATTGACACTAGGAACCTGCAGTTCTCTTTCCATCCCCTCAGACTGTGCCTTATGGTGTGCTTTTATTTTTTTTTTGTTCCATAAGTAGAGCCTCTATGTGTTCAGTGATTTGTTTCCACAGGAGTGCTCTGTGTTGGCTCTTCTAAGCATATTAATACACACTGAAAGTGGGGCACCATGATAAAGTGTTGCCTCTGAAGCTCTAGTGGTTTTTCTGAGTTGAGTTTTCTGTTTCTAAAGTGGGAAGGGGAAAAATCCAGTTCAGCTGGCTAAAGGCAAGTGACCTTTCTTCTTTCCCTTTGCTTCACTGTAGAGGCATTGTTAGGTATGCAGTTTTACAGGTTTATGGAGATTGTTTTCCTTTTGGAAAGGAGAACTGGGGGAGGAGAACTGTCGAACACGTGTTTAGGTGAATAATGTGTATAATGCCCAATTGTTTTTATTCACTGGTGTTAGTCTTTAAAAGCATAACAGATACTGAGAACACTTACCTTTCTTTCAGTAAAGATGATGTGGAGAAATGCAAACAGAAGGATTTACTGGAGCAGATGATGGCAGAAATGATTGGAGAATTCCCTGATCTTCATCGAACGATTGTCTCGGAACGAGATATTTACTTGACGTACATGCTGAAGCAAGCAGCGAAGCAGATAGAACTACCTCGAGCTTCAGAAAGTAATTATTTCAAAGCAGATATCTTAGCCAGCAAGGTGTTCTCTGTGTACTGGTCCAATATTCAGTTCTCAGGAAATCTGAGATGTTCTATTCATGAATGCCACATGTCACATAGCATACGGTGCTTAAAAAGTTAAAAATGGATATTCTCTTCTGTTGAAACCATCTAGAGCAGTAGACTCTAAATTATGATTCCTTAACCATTGTACTATTTAAAATGGGAAAATACTAGCTAACCCGACAGCTTTTCAAAAGGCAGGGATCCAGTATGACAGCACAGCATGGGACAGTTGTCTATCCCACTTCCCCTCTGTTATCTCATTCATTGTCATCACTAGCTGCTCAGGAACTCATTTCTTGTTAATCTGATTATCTCTGATTTCAGTACTCTTCATACTTATTATAAATTGGGCTGCTAGGAACCCTCATGAAGTGGCAATAGTAAACATGTGACTCTGCATATTCCAGCAAGGTATAGGCATACAGAGTAGTTACATTTCTGTAACGTTTGGAAGTATTCTGCTGCCATGTGTGGTGTACATGCCCTTCCTATAGATAAGCATATTGAGGTATGTGTTATCTCTTATTTAATATCTTAAGAAAATACTGTTTGTCATCAGTGCAGAACTTTTGTTGCAGTTCTGATTTAGAGCAACCCTGGAATAGACTGAGAAAAGGCAAGTCCAAGTACAAATTGGTAAATACGGATAATAGTTCTAGTGTTTTCAATACAGTTTTGAAGGGGACTGCTCTTCACATTTTTCATTTTTTCTGGGAAAATCAATTTAAAGCAAGACAGTGGAACTTATATTTTATAATTATGTATTGTGTATAATTTTCCCCATAGGAAAGCAACCTGATTGTTACTACCTAGAAAGTTTTCTGTGAATTATTTTTCTTGTGGCATGGTGCTATTTTTTCAGTGGAGAAAACTTCCAGGAACAACATTTTGGTCTCCACTGAGTGAAATTTGGGTGGTAGCTGGGAGGTGAGGGTGAGAGCTGGCAGGTATTACAGTGGTGTAAGGGTGGCTGGCTAACTGCTGCATGTTAATGGGTTGGGATTTGCTGTTCCTGAGGTTAGATCTGTTAACAGTAAATAAATTTCACAGACTCAAGTGTTCTCCAGTGGTTAGCCCAGGTCTTGTCACAATTTGGATACGTGTCGGCTGCCACTGTCCGAAGTGGTGGAGAAAGCTCTCTGTTCAGGAGACAGCAAAGACTGGGGCTGTTCCTGATAAGCAGTACAGAAACATGGAGGAAAGTAATACATTTAGCTTGCATGTGCTGAGCCTTTCACCCTGAGGCTGGAATATGAGCACTGACCATGTCTGTTTACAAAACAAATGATTCCCGAAAATCCAGAAACTGCTGATTTTTTCAAACTTTCAGTGAAAGAGGCAGTAGGTGAGATGAGTATGTAACAGGGTTTCAGTATCTGGTAGTAAGAGTCCCTGTGTCTTGGAAAAATCAGTTTTGTAATCTCACACATTGCCTATTTATTTCTAGCTTGAAATTACTTCTTTTATGGATGTGTTCCTTTCTCTCCATCTTTCTTCCTCAGATGAGCCTAGAAAATATATCCCAGCTGTTGTAGTTGGTGTTGTTGGCATGGGTCATGTACCTGGAATTGAGAAGAACTGGAATTCTGACTTAAAGATCCAGGAAATAATGAGGTAACAGTTGGCCTTTCCTATATGTTGATGTAACAGCTTCTCTTGCTAAAAACAGCAGTAATTAGTTTCTTTGGAGTTTTTTTGGTTGTTTTTCACCACTTGAAGAAACATCACTACTGTCATCCCTACCCTGTCAGCTCATTGACTTGCTGTGTAGTGCTTGCAGATTGTGCTTACAGCAAAAGAAAGAAAAATATCAAAGGAAAAAAATAAATAGTTGAATATGGAGAGAAGTAGAGATAAGGATTCCCTGTCTAGAAAGAAAATTAATTGGTCCTCATTTAAGTCTTTTAAAATGGGAATTCAAATGAGGGCTGTAGAAGATAATGAAAACAAAACCAGGCTTCCAGTCTACCATAGGTAAATATAAATTATTGGATTTAAAACTTTTGTTTTGTCAGGACACTGCTGGCTCTGGCAAGCTTAGTGTCGCAGTTGCTTGTAGCCCATTTTTTTTAACTGTATATTTAAGTAATTACTTGTTCTAATGTATATACCAAAGTATGGGCTGATTTAAGCCATGTCTCTGATGAACTCTTGCTCCAAAGTACCTATTAAAACAGATGTATGTGCTTTGTAAAAGACAGAATTGAAGAACAAAAATGTTCAGACTATTATCCTATAAAGCCACAAAGGCCAGAACTTTAGAAATACAGAAGGGATTGTAATATGACCTGTTAGTGTTAGTCTGTGGTGCTTTAGGAAAATAGAGCCTTTCATTTATTGACACTTTATCATATGATATCCATTTACTGTGTTTGTGTAGCCACCTCCTCTATCTCTTCAGAGTCTATGAGAAACAAAAAAAACTGTGACCTGTCTAAGTGGTGTATTTAGGTATCTGAAATATGATTTAGAGAGACTTTAGGTGTCTAGATCCAAGAATGCAATGTACAGAAGCTCTGCCTAGCCATTTGTAAGTCTCTTCCAAGACTAAGCCTCACCCGGAGTCACAAACTTGATGTCCATATTCCTCTGCACCCTCACAAATAACCTGTAAAATGAGGTTGTCCAAATCCGGGTAGTTTTGTGGTTGCTGTTGGTTGCATCATTGGTGTTACAGAACTGAACAGCCCAAAGCCCAATTACATGTCTTTAAGTTTGCATAGATGGTCCTTTTTATCAGAATTTAGGCTCTGGCTTGATTGTCTTACCATGCCAGTACCAAAACTGAGCAGAAGAATTACCACTATGTTTCACAAGACACTAATGCTGCATTAACTTTATTAAAATAACATGAAGCAAATGACATTCGTAAAATTACTATATTTGAGACTTATTTCTTATTAAACTTTTTTACCCCTCAGGCTGTTCCACTGCAGTTGCAGAGCAGAGTTAGGGCTTTCTTTTGCATGTTTAGTGCTTGCCACCTCTCTAAACTGAAGAGTTTTCAGGCCTTTTGCAGGTATTTAGTTAGATTTTCAAGTTGCAAAGTGAAATTGGAAATTGTCTAGATAAAACATATACATATCTCATTCTTTTCTAATTTTTAAGTTCATGCATTGAACCTGATTCTGAGCAAACCTTACTATCTATCACTAGTATTAATATTCTGAGTTGGAAGGGACCCACAAGGATCATCGAGTCCACCTTTTAAATGAATGGCCTGTACAGGGATTTGAACTCATGACCTTGGCGTTAGTTAGCACCATGCTCTAACCAACTGTAACTAATTGATTTTTTTGAAATTATGCTGAGGGATTAGAGTTGAGAAAGAATAGGTAGAGAAGCATGGAAGAAAGTGTAAAGAGATGCCTTTATGCCATCCTTTGATTGATACCTACGCTTTTTTAAAACTCTTCCTGTATATTGCATTAACATGCAATCTCTTACTTGTAAGAACTTTTCCCTAGTAAGAGCACAAAGATCTAAACTCAATCTAGTTGTATGCTCATCTCAGCACACCTAACCTGGTTTTGAGAGCACTCATAATGTTTTTGCACTATTGTAACTGATTGCTTCTGAATACATTAGAAACATTTTCTAGTTTATAAGTAAATGGTAACCTGTGGCTTCTTTGAAACAACATATGGAGACCTCTGAGTCGCCTGTGAGAGGATTAAGAGTTGCAGAGGTGGGATGCTGTGGGTGCAGCTGAGCTGCTGCAGAGCCTGTTAGGGAGGGTGCAGGGCTGCGTGTGCTCATGGCTGTGCTCTCAAAGCCAGCTTTACTGTGAGGGTAACAATAACCATTTGATTTATACACTGATAGTGAGACTGCTTGAAGGTGAGGGTAGACCTGGTGCGCGTGGTGTCTTCTGCCCTCGGCCAGTACAGAGACTTCCAAGCGCTCTGTGAAGATTTCAAAGCCAGCAGTACCTGCTAGACTGGACACAGCTTCAAGTGAAGCCTCTCTGATTTGTCCACACAGTCCTCTGCAGAGCTCCATAGGCCAGGAGCACTGCAGAGGCTCAGCCTCCCCATGCTCACATTAGTAGCTGTAGCTAGGCTAGTAAGCCTGCCTGGCATCCAGAGGAATGCCTGACTGGAACACCACTCCAAATCTGTGCCAGGGCCAATCTAGCCCCCGTCCTTCTGGCTGCATAGACCTGACCAGGTCCTGACACCCATTATCCAGAATATCCAAGCTCTGTTTTCCTTCATTACCCTGAATGACAGTGAGTTGACTGTACAGCTGTTGGACTTAGGCTGTGTCCTGTGTTTCTTCTGACTTTTGTCTCTGTGGAGAGGTATACATGGTAATGCTACAAACAGTTCAACAAACAATATTCACTTCCAGTATTCCTCAGAAGTCTGGATATTGATTTAGTTATTTTGGTAGGGTGGTGGGCAGGTGAAGTTTCCTAGCCATTAAGAGTGCCATCAGACATGAGCAGAAAAAGCTTTATTGTAGGTAGCCCTTGAACATGAAATATGTTGTTCATTCGTGATTCATCTGTTCACCTGAAAATTTCCTGCACTACAAGGGGGAAGGGGAGAGAAAAGATCCTTTTTTTTTTATTGGAAAATGCCTGCTGTTTCCAGCTATGCAGATATTAATACTGCTTTTTATTTTTTGTTTTAGTGTGCCTCCTCCATCAACTTCAAGTAAGATTTTCAAATTTGTCTTAAAAACAACAGTTTTTGGACTGCTGGGATATGGCTGCTACCGAATAGGTCACAGGACAGTTCAGTTTGTTCTCTCGATGCCAGCAGCACAGAGCTATCTTCAGAGGCTGACAGAGGTGCTTCAGCACTGAACATCAAGCAGAGGCTTGTGTGAAGAAGGTGGCTGAAAAAAGGGGTGCTAGAGGCAACACGTGAACTGAACTGAAAGAAGATGAGGATTCTAGTCAGAGCTGATTGATGCTGAGCAATGCTCAGTCACTATATAGTAAAAGATTTGATATTAAAGTTACACCAGCTATGACCTAATTAATAGTTTTGATTCCTGGTAAGTGTGTTGCATGAAACCAGATGATTCCAGATTGAGGTAAAAGAAATGTGTATGCAAATATATATATTATATATGCATACTGCATATGTAGTATGTATATTACTGATGATGTAGTACAGGCAGCTTAAAGAGTGTGTGTTCATGACTTCTTTTTCAGAGGAACAGAACAACACCAAGAAACCTAATCGGCTGCATCTCTGCCGAAGTTCAGGGACACTTGTCTTGAGTGATTCTTTGCTTTTTTTCCTTAGGTATAATAATACCAAGTGATTCTTTCTGGTGCCAGACACTTTTACACATAATTTAAAAGGACGTCTTCTCAATGTGTGTTTTATACATAAAACATTTAGGCTTTTTTTTTAAATTCAAGAGCTTTCCAGAAATTTCAGAGTTGTACAGGCTGTCATACGTACACTGCTCAAATTTTTTACAAGCCTTACTGAAGAACAGGAACGTTGCCTTTAGATTGCATCCCTTGTTACCACCACCGGTTGAATTGTCTTTCTCCTGCATAGAGAAGGAATAGCCACCCCATCAGAATGCAATGTGGTTTGTGTCAGATGTTTACAGGACACTCTGTTCCTTTAGATTAGCTTATTTAAACTGTATTATTTAGCCAAATCCTGCTGGATTCAGTATTGTAAATTTAAGAGACTAGAACTACTGTAAAATTTACTTTAGTTTCTCAGACCTTTCATACTTGGAATAAGAAGTCTGGAATTGATAGTACCTGCCCCTCTTTTTTGATATATGAAGATATTTTATTTATCAATGTAACTTCTCGGTGGATGAATATTTTAATCTATTTAATAGGAAAGCAATGTTCAATTCAGTTTTTCAAACTAGTATCATTTTATTTGAATTACCTGCTATTTATACATAGAATTATGGGTACTACAGAGTGCTGTTATTTTCTTTCTTAATTATCCAGAAGAGTCATCCATCATCAATCTATTTCTTTTCCTTTTTTTTTTTTTTTTTAATTCTAAGTTCATATTTCATAGGAATTTTTTGGTACCCTTCCTTTATACAGGATTGTCAGTGATTGTAAAGTGCCCTCTGCAATCAGCTAGTCCCAGTTCAACAATACAGATAACATTGTCATATCAAAGTTTTAACTTGAAGTCCCATTTGCTCCTCAGGCTCATACAGTTGCTCATTGCTGAAAGTGAGGTTTTTATCTGTATTAATTTCTTTTGGGAATGAAAGATGGGAACCAGTGTGTGAGGCAGGAGGAGGAAAAGGTGATGTTGTGTTTTGTGTTTCTCTGTTGTTTTCAGACAGTTCAATAAAAAAAAGCAAAACACTTTTAAGTAGGGTGTATTTCCAAGCCTTTTGTTGGGAATGGTCCTGTGTAGTCTTTTGTTTGCTGAAAGTATGTACCTGTATCTTCTGTGCAGTGTTGTCTTTTTTTTGAGCTTTTAAGATTAATTAAGGGTCTGATGCTCCTCTCTGTGAGGACATTGACTTTGCTGGGAGCTGGTCTGTCCATGCAACATGATGCTTTCCTGCCTTGCACTTTGAAAATTTTATGAGTTCCAGTGCAGCAAATTATTAAAGTGCATGTTTATCTTTACACTTGCTAAATCTAACCTGATTTTGCAGAGCTCTTAAGATGATTCTAGGTGCTTTTCTGGGTCTGGGCCTTACAGTTGTGCAGGGAATAAACCTTAGTGAATGAGAATGACAGCAATTCGCACTTCTTGAACACAAAGTGTAAGTGATAATACAGAATACAGTGGGGGCAGGTCTTTTTATTTTCTGTCTATCAGTGCTTAAGAAACCACCAGCCATCTCTTGCAAGAGGAAAAGCAGCATTTGTAAACAATTTATAGAAGAGTAGACTGACTGCCTGAATTTTGATTCCTGTTTTTAAAAAACATTTAATGTATTGTTTACAATTAAGCAGCCCTATTTGAATAATTCTATTACATTTTATGTACATTTTTAAAAGACAAAAGCTTAAGCTCGCTCTTCTCCTGGCTTTACTGACATACCAAAATGTTGTTCTGTTGGTTGTTTTTTTCGAGAATATTTAGCTGGTAGAATTCAATATATTGATGTTTTTGCTTTAAGTTATCTACAGATTTTTAAAGTATCTGCAGATATGGTTAAAGTTCTGTAGATCTTTGATATCTGTGCTCAGGTACTTTTACATAAAGGAAAACAAATCTAAGGTAAATTTTAGATAGGAGCCTTAAACTTGGGTGGGACTAATGCTAAATGATTGTCTTGGAGCATTCTTGCAGACTTAATGTTTCGTGCTTCTTAGCCAGAAGTGATTACCATCTAAGTTGTCTGATTGTTTCAGTTGGTTTTTTTTCTTTACAAAGCATATCAGCAGATTCTTCAAGGAACCTGTTTGTGGATGGAGAATTTGCAATTTATCTTCCCACTGTTGCCAATTGGCAGATCATATGCGTGCACTGTTTACTCAGTGGCACTGGAAAGTGATGAATTTGCAGAACTAACAATTCTATGAATCCATACACAAATCCTCGATGTTGTATATTCAATGTGTTGTACTGTTTATATAACATAATCAGTGTTTTAGGTCTATTCTTTTCTGTTCTAGTCAGTCCTTTCAGTGTTGACAGCATCCTGTAAAATTTAAATATATGTTGAATTGTCCCAGCCCCGCCTCAACCTTATGAAGCCATATTGTATTTTTGGTGACATGTACATCTGTCTTATGCATTTGTACATGTGATGTAAATTTGAAGTATTTTTAACAATGTGTGCCTTTACTCTAAAGTGATTTAAAGTAAACAGCAGTATGTTCTATTATATAAAAAATAAAATATTTTAACCACCATTTCTGTTGAAGGCATTTATTTTCCTTATTAACCAGTATTTTTACTGAGAGCAAACACTGGTTAGCTAGAGCTAGTACAGGATAATTTCACCATCCAACACATTTTTCTGATGAACATTGGTTGAACTAAGTATCTTCTGCTGAGGAGCATCTGAGTGTAATGCTGAAGTAGGGGAACTAGTTTCTCTACATGTAATTGGTTAAGAGAGGAAAGGATAATTTCCCTGCCCTACAGAACACGCAGGGAGAGTTGACTGCTTAATATGAGTACTTAAATTCAGAGTCCAGAATTAGGCATGGTGAGCTGATTTCGTTGTTGCTTTTCTTTTAATGATTCCAGTGCTCAGTTGTGCAAGGAGATGTTGGCCTTAGTCCCAGTACAGCAAAGCGCTCCAACATTGGCCTAACATCAGGCACAGTCACTTGTGCTTAAAGTGCTGTCCTCCATGTAGGAATTAAAGACCCTTTAAGTGCAAAATTAATGGCAAAGAGTTTAATCTTTCAAACTGAGCCAGGTAAATCAATATGACTGTTACTTACAAAAATGTATTAATACAAAGACCTTGTTTTCATAGTGAAAGTATATGTGATAAATTGTATTCCATACAGATAACGTACTGTCCAAATAGTCCCATTTGTACCCTTAATCAGTCAGTGGACCGTATTTTTTTGATTGTTTGTATGTAAAGCAAAGTGCAGCCCCATTTTCCTTGATCAGGCAAAGTTCCCTTTGGTTGCACTTGGAGCTTTGTCTGCAAAGCTATTTAGGTGGAAGAAACAAGTTTAAATCCTGTAGTCAAATAGTGTCCCTGGGACTGGCAGACAACGCAATGCACAGCACCCTGGCTCTCGAGCAGTGCTCAGTGAGGCAGCCTCTGCACCCCCATGCAGGTGGAACAGGTGGAAGGCAGCTCCCTGCTTTCAGAGTATCATTCACGAGCCTTACAGGCATGTTGCTGGCCCAGGTCATGTTTGAGGCGTCTTTTTTATGCCAAATACTGAAAAAAAAATTAAAAATTGACTTTCTGAGGTGGATTAAAATTTCTGGGATTTCCACTGGAAGCTGTATTTTTGTGTGTATTGTAAAACATCTGAAAGGCACTGAGAAGTATATCAAGTTATCTCCAAGTTGCCAGGCAGTGGGAACTACACATGGAAAAGAAACAGCACATTACCACTTCTGTAACTCTAAGATACTTGTGTACTTATTTCCCTGTTTCTTTATACAACTGAAATAAACTTTAATTTTAGACTTAAATGTTTTGAGACTGACATTATTGTAAGATGAAGGGGTTAAGTATCTGCAGAAGGGTCACTTTTTTGGCTCTGACTGATGGACAGACTTCAGTGTGGTCCTGAGCCCTTGCAGTTGGCTGTGGAAAGGCACGTGGAAGGCATCAAGCACAGGACAAAGTAGCTCCAAATATACAAAGCTGAAATAGGTCTACTGACTGTTCAAGTGAAAAAATGTGCCAGCTCTGTGTATTCCCACAGCAGCAGGTCTTGTGTGTCAGTTTGTATGTGAGAGGAGACCAGGAACAGCAGAGGCAGCTGTCCTTTTCAGCAGGTCCCAGCCAAAGAAACGGGCAGGGGGATGTCTGATTATCCCCTCCTTTGTCACTTGCCTTCTGCCTCCTGCAGAATGAAGCTTTCTATCTATACTTGGGGGAGGCAACAGCAGTAAAGATGGGGCTACCCTTACCCTCACCTCCTGTAGGGAAAAGGGGGGGGAGTTGGGGGCGTTTGTGCTCTTTTTCCATCACAAGACCTTGTCCTGTGGGTCCTGACACCTGGCCTGGCTCTACCTCCTCTTCGGTAGCTCCCTGCTGAGGGTGGCTGTGCTACAAAGTGAGGAAACACTGGCTTTTCTTGGATGCTTTGTCAGTTTGTGTAGTGCTGCACAGGGAAGCTCTAGTGGTGTTAGTTTGAGGGGGAGGAAAGATGCACACAGCCACTTTCACACTTGCCTTATCCAAGATACTTGGTACTGATGTATGACTTTGCATTATATACTTCTTCCAGTTTCAGTAGGTCGTGTCTCCTTCCAGGTAAGTGGCATTCTTTCAGTGGTAAGATATCCCTGCTTTTGGCTACAGAGGTGATTTACAAACTAGACAAAGTAATGAGTGATACTTGATTACAACATGGTGGCTATTAATTTGCTGCATCTCTACAGCAACTAAGCTGCACATCTGCTTTCTCGAGGGCCAGCAGGAGTGTTTGCTCCATCCGTTTGTTGGAGCTTTGTGTGGGCAAGGCTGGCAAGACTGCTCGGGGCTTTACCTTTGTGTGAGTGCAGCAGGGTTCGGGGCGTGCACCTGCCACTGAGCGTCTTCTCTCCACCTCCTGGTTGCTGTGCCCCTTTTGTCTCTCACCTCACGATTACAGCCTGAGTTCTTTAGAGCTGAGACCCAGTGTTGCATTTAGCTGGAAAGCACAAGTAATAGCAGTAATTTAGTGCCACCTACTGACTGCAGATGGTTTACTGGGTATGCCCAGATTTAATTGGCAACTACTCGACCCTGAGGCTATTCTAGAGAAGAAGGTAAGTGTGCACACCTTGGAGAGGCTTGGTCTTGACTCACCAATGTACTTGTTAACTGAAATCACACATAACAGAAGCATCCTGAATAAGTATTGATTTGTGGTATGCACTCATTTACCTTTTTTATTCTTGCAACTGCAGTGATGCTTGAGAGGTAGATTTTTGATGAATCAGCAATACCATATTAACCTTCACTTAAAAAAATTAAGTATCTCCCATAATTATCTTGATTCTAGGGTACTTCATGGAAAAGACAGAATTGCACAGCTAATTACACCTTCATTTTACTCTTTTAAGAATCATGGGTTTAAAATTACTTAAATTGGTGTGGATTGTTTCATTTGTCCCATTTCCAAGATAGACTTAATTTGCCCAACCTCAGCAGACCTTTACTCTCCTCTAAGTTTTAACATATTTTTGTTTGTTGCATTGAGTGACTGCTGCTCTTCTAAGGCAACTTGGGACTCTGGGCTTCTTACCCAAAGCTGCATCTGCCATGACCACCCTGGCACGCTGTTGGTGCTGCTCTTTAATGTTGGGCAGAGTGGGAGGATTTGGTGAACCCATAAGAGCCTTGATGGTTTATCATGGTTATCAACAATTTCTGCCTGGCCACTACATACATGGATTTCTGCCTCTCTGCCTGGGTACAGCAAGCCAACAATGATGCTCCGGGCAAGCAATGGTCAGGCTTTGTCCTGTGCCTGCTCTCTGGGATGCCCAGGCCTGTTAGAGGGAGGCTTGTGGCAGGCAGCACTTCCATGGCATGGACCACAGCTCTGTGACTGTGCTGAGGTGTGGCTCCCTCTTCAGACCAGTTACCTGAGACGTAACTGAGACACACTGTTTATTGACTGGCGAACACACAAGAAGGAAAATAGCCAAACAGAAAAATAACCCAAGTACCATACACTGAGCAAGTTACATATTTATGCAAACTGTAAGGCACAGCTATGAAATTACAAGCTCTCAATCTCGGATCTAATGATTCTCACACACAGCAAACAGTCAATAGGAGGCTTTTTAAGTCCCAAGGTGCATGGTCATTCCCCTGTGCCACGACATAAAGCCACAGACCTGATCGAGTGAGTCCAGCAGGTTATCCCAGGTGATGCCTTCCAGGTTCCCAGACCCGGAGTCTGCAGGTCAGTCTTATCAGCCATAGGTGTCCACACTCTTACCATCAGGTGGAGTCCTCTGGTCTTCCTTACTGGACTTCACACCTCATCCTATCTTCTTCCGCATCAGGGCCCACCTTTGCCACCTCCTCTCCTCCACCCAAACCCTTCCCAAATCAACAAACTGCACCCAATTACTTCCTCCCCACTGGTCCTGGTTTTCCCACACCCATACCTAACTGTGGTGCTTTTGATACCATTACCCAAGCAGTTCCAGACTTTTATGGTTTTAATGGCGGGGTACCCAACGCAGGCAGCCTGGCTCCCCAAGGCTCCTGGTAGTCCCTGTAGGTTTCTCTCCTGCTATTACTAGACTGTCCCTCACTAACCTTGATCCCTGTCCAAGCTGACCAAGCACTAGCAGGATCTTATCTGGCAGTTTACATACTGGAAAACAGTAGCAGAGGCACTTGTTTGTCTCCCTTCTGCCAGCACTGCTGGGGCCTCAGCTCTGGGGGGCTGCAAGCTTCAGACTGATCTCTTGCTTACAAGCCATCCCCTGGTCTGCCCGCCCTCCTCCAAGGACATTTAGACCACTCTGGGTGCTCAGAAAGCTCAATCCCTTCTGATAAGGCAAGATGCTCAGCTGGGCACTTGCACACTCTCCTTCCTTTTGAAATAAAGTATATAAAAATACAGAACAATCTGACCTCTATCATAACTAATAACAAGTACAGGATTAAGTGCATTAAGTGCTGCATAGAAATACTTTCAGAAACCAACCCGTGGATATGTCATACCAGAAATGTACAGTTCACAAATTCAGTCCTCAGTTCTGACAGCTCCTTACTTGCCACCAAGGTGGTCCTCAGGCTTGCAACTTGTCCCTTCTCTGGTTTCTCAGCTTTTCTGTGTGCTGTCATGTTGACCTCTTCCCAGCTAAGCTTCTCAGTTCCCAGAGAGACATCATTAGTCCCTCAATCTGTAACAAAATCCTGCTTTTGAGAACAAGCAGATGAATGTAAACCAGCCATGGAGGTAATACCACATCTTTGGTCTTCTGGAGGGGCCATGTTAGCCTCCCACTCTTCCACTACAGGTGAGGCAACATACACAGCCTGCACTGTTACCAAACACCATGCCATGCTAAACATGCTCCACTGATGTGCAGCAACATCCTCATGCAGTCCACAACCAACTGTACAGAACAAGCACATGCAGTTCATTTAATTGTCCATTTGCAACAGCAGTTGGTGAAACTTCCCTTGTAATATGGGATCTTTTTGTTTTGCTATCCGTAAGAACAGAGCTAATCCATCTGAAAAAGCTGGTTTAATAGCTGAAAATTTGGTTTGAGTACAACAGATAAATTACTGAATTTAATCTCTTACAGTTTGTTGTTTTGTTTCAGTTTTTTTAACTTGGCAGTTGATTCTGTCACATGCCATATTTGGTTATCCCAGGTAGTTATTGTTGCTATTGCATTAAACAGCAGTCTGAAGTTTGTTACCCATTTACCCTGTCTATGATTCAAAATTACTGCTATTTTCATAGACTGAATCACAGAATAGTTGAGGTTGGAAGGGACCTCTTGAGATTATCCAATTCAACGCACTGCTCAAGCACAGTCACCTAGAGCTGGTTGCCCAGGGCTGTCTCCAGATACTTTTGTGTATCTCCAAGGATAGAGGCTTTGTAATCATGAGAGACACAACTCATGTACATACCAGTCACATTCCAGAGTATTCTAAAATACTTACATGCCTCACATATCAATTCTTCATCTCTTTCCCAATCTTACAGAATAGGGATACAGTAGGGTTTATGGATGGTGTGATTTTAGTTTTGGACATGCTCAGTGACCAAAAGCAAAACTGCACCACCTGGACAATTAAGAGCACATCAGGTGATACACATGCACCCCCCATCATCACACTGGTTGCAAAGGTATTTTGTGAACCTTCTGTGGCTGACCCACACTGGTATCCAAGCTGAATGTCCATTCTGCTAGTTCAGTCTTTTTGTCCAGTCCATGCTCTCTTACAGGTGAAGTCAGGTAGTTTTGGAAGAACTAAAAAATGCTTATTACTGGGAAACCAAACATCTGAGGTCATCCCCATCATCTCCAGGTCTCATTAGAAGTCCTTTAACATCTTTCCTGAAGGAAATAAAATTATTAGCAGCAGTGGTGATGCTCCCATCCAAACTATCGCTCTTAACACCTAGAAGCCAGCAAAACACAATGAACAGCAGCTGCAGTTCTTTAGCATTTCTGGTGTTGTCTTAAAACAATAAGCACCTTGAAGATGACTGTTCTTGGTGAGGCATTCTGCAGTTCACACCTATAATCAATTCCACAGGCGTATTTGATCCTGAAGATCAATCTTACTTCACCTTAAACATTCTCTTTGGTTTCCTGGCAGTGAGCCTCATCTACCCATGAAACCCTCCCTTCTTTGTTTCCAATTATTTCTGTGTTTCCCCAACCCACAAAACACAATTAGCCCTAAGTTTTCTCTGGGCCTTTCCCTCATACCTGTGGTGTGGACAGGACCACATTTCACAGCTGAGGTGGATTTTCATGTTGGTTTATATTGGTATGCTGCTCCTCAGATGTGTGTTGAACCTACCACTCCTCTCCACCACCCTGGAGGACCGTGGATGGTAGGAGATGTGAGTTTACTGATGCAACCTTACCCCCTCCAGGAACTTCTGGTCTGGTGCATCTGTCAAGCGGTTTCCTTTATCTGAACCTGTTAAGATTGGAGGATCACATCCATTCAATACTTCACATAGACACCAAAGTGTGATGTAGGCAGTAGTCACACGCTGCCATCGCCTCTGTCCAGCTTGCTGTTCTGTCAACAGCAACAAATGTGAACCAACACAAACCCTCCTTCAGCCTCTTGAAGGGGCCCACATAATCAATTTGCAACTGTTCAAGTGGTACCGACTCCCAGAAGCCAAAGCCATTACCCAACACAGCCTTACAGTTCATAGAATGGTTTGGGTTGGAAGGGACCTTTAAAGATCATCTATCCCAAACCCCAGGGCTGCAAGGGGTTTTCACCACCCACGTACTTCATATCCCTGGACTTCCATAGAAATTGTGAAAACAGGGATTTTACATCTGTTCAGCCTTCACTGCACACCCTGAGCTTCCTCATGACCCTTCTGTGCTTCAGTACCATATGGGTACTGCCATGGGAAGAGGCGCTCTGGCTGGAATCATATCATGCTCTTCATTTACTGCTATTACTCTCACTTTTAGATGAGCATGTTACTGACTTCAGGACTCCTGTGATCACATCTCTTTCTGATGCAGCAGCAGAACAGTTTTCCCTTGGACAAATCTACCTTGAACTAAGACAGGAGATTAATGCCTAAAATACTTTCCCCTGCTTTTACCAGAATTATCTATCCATCCAGTTTATCCTACCCTACCCGTGACTAGGCTTTTACTTCTTTCCCCTTTCATTTTCCCCTTTCTACTCCCAATATCCAGAGTGATTCAGCTGGGAGCAGAGGACCCTGATAATCTAATAATGCCAACTCTTATCCCATAGCATCTAAGAAAGCAACTCCCCCCCTCCCCCTTCAACAGACTTCGTACCTCCACGCAGCCCCTTTCCCTGCAACCCAGGTCACTGCAGTGGAAGTTAATCTCACTGACACCAGGGTTGGGACTCCTAATCTTTAGGGTCCCCTGAAGGTGGGTATAGCTTTCTCTTTGGGATAGGGGGAGGAGCAGATAGATTCATCTGCTTCAGTTTTTCCCAAATCTCCTCTTGCTTCATCCCCTTTTCCTGGAGGATTTTCTTCATTTTGGCAAGTAAAACTCCTGTGGGCTGACTATCCAGCTCTCCTTCATTCACCCCCTGGCTTATTAAGTATCTCCAAATTGTCCGTCTGGGAATGTATTTCCTCCCCTTCGCCCCAATCCTGTCCTTCTTCGCCATCCCTTTCCCCTCGGGTCCCATCAGGGTGCCCATGCTCTCCAGGGTAGCCATGCACTCGCCCAGGGGGCGGCCGATGAGAGCAGACCCCATGCTGATGAAAACCCCCTTGTGCAGCTCGGGGACGCGGCAGGCCAGCACCCCCACGTCCCCCTGCTCCACGTGCACCTCAAAGATGTCCAAGTCAGGGGTCACCGGCTTCTCCCTCTGCTTTAAGGCTCGGAGCAAGACGTTCCCACACACGTAGGCTGACACCTCCTGGACGTCTCTCCAGGGTGCCCCCTCCATGTTGTCTTTGAGGGGCTCATACTCCCCCAAATTCCTGATCACCAGCCTCAGGATCTCCCCGCCCAGGGTCTCGGCGGCGGGCAGGGCTCTGATGACGGCGCCCACCTTGGGCCAGGGCAGCCCGATGGCGGTCACCGCCCGCCTCGCCGCCTCGGGCGTGAGCGGCGTGCACTGCTCCAGGGTCCACACGCGGTTCACCCACACGGGCCAGCCCTCCTTCTCTTTCCTCCACACCTCCTCTTCCCGGGACATACCCCCCGCTCCCTGGCCTCGGTCCCCCTCCCCCGGCTTCGCCTTCCTCGCAGCCGCAGCACCGCTGCCGTGCCCCGACGGCTCTGCCCGCGCCTCGGGGCTCCAGCCGCCCTCGCCGCAGCCCTCGGGCTCGCAGCCCGCCTGGCTCCGACCCGGGCCCCTGCCCAAGGACAGCAGCGTGCCCAGGCACTGCACCTTCCGCCGCAGCCGGGCGTTCTCGGCCGCCTCGTCGCGCAGCTCCTCCCGCAGCTCCCGCAGCTCGGTGTCCTGCGGCGCCAGGCGGGCGCAGTCCCGCCGCAGGGACAGCGCCTCGTCGCGGGCGCGCTGCAGGCTGCCCTGCAGGCTCTGGATGCGCTGCTCCCGCTGCTCCGCCGCCGCCTGCAGCGCCCGCGCCACGTGGAACAGCAGCCACTGCAGCGCCGAGCACTTCTTCTCGCCCTTGGGGTGGTACAGCGACACGAAGTTCAGCCAGTGCCGCTCCGCAGCCTCCAGCGTGGGCTCCTGCCCCACCGCGTTACAGTCCCACGGGTCCCCGCCGTGCTCCAGCATGGCTTGCACCAGCACCCCGCGCTCCTCCTGCCCCGCGCAGCTCTCCGGCTCCTCCCTCTCCTTGGATTTTCCCCCTCTCGTTAGCCAGGACATCTTAGCGATGTCAGCCAGCCCCGGCGGGGCGGCGAGGCGGCACAGCCTCGGGCACAGCCTGTCCGGGAGCCCCGGGCACCGGGAGCACCCCGCTGGCGATGTCCCGGGCTGGGCTGCCGCTCCGTGTGGCAGAGTTTATAGCCGGCCCCGCCCCGCCGCCCGCCCCGCTGCCCGGGCGGGCCCAGTCCCGCCCCCCGGCCCGCCAGCCCCGCATGGCCGCGGCGCTGCGCGGGGCCCGCCGGCTGCTCCCGCGGCTGCTGCAGCGGGCGGGGAAGGGCCGGGCCCGGCGCGGCTCTGTCGCTGTCGCTGCCGCCGCGGCCATGCAGGGCCCCCCGGGCTGGCTGGGCGCGCTGCGGTTCGACAACCTGGCGCTGCGGTCGCTGCCCGTGGACGCCTCGGAGGAGAGCGGCCCGCGGGCCGTGCCCGGCGCCTGCTTCGCGCGGGTGCGGCCCAGCCCGCTGCTCAACCCGCGCGTCGTGGCCATGTCGCTGCCGGCGCTGGCGCTGCTGGGGCTGCCGCCCCCCCCGGCTCTGCCCGCGGCCGAGGCCGAGGCGGCGCTGTTCTTCAGCGGGAACCGGGTGCCGGCGGGCGCGGAGCCCGCGGCCCACTGCTACTGCGGGCACCAGTTCGGCAGCTTCGCGGGGCAGCTCGGCGACGGCGCCGCCATGTACCTGGGCGAGGTGCTGGGCCCGCGGGGCGAGCGCTGGGAGATGCAGCTCAAGGGCGCGGGCATCACGCCCTTCTCCCGGTGAGGGCAGGGCAGGGCGGGGGAGGGCAGGGCTGCCCTGCGGCGGTCGGGCCCGGGGGAGCTCAGCGCTTCACCCCCGTGGGTCTGTGTCTGTTTTAGTCCCGGCAGCAGCAGGAGTAATGCTTACACGGCAGAGCAGGCGGCGGCGAAGTGTTCCTCTGTTAAAGGAGGCTAACTGCACCTCCCTCAGGTGGCATGTTGCTTTTGCCTCTAGTTACCCTCCCGTGCGGGTTTCCCTGCCTTGGGAGGACGCAGAGGGGTCGGCACTGTGTAACACCCACCTGGCTCCTTGCCACACAGATGGTATTTAAATGTGGGTGTTTGGTTGGGCTGCTCGTCCTTGCCCCCATTCTTCCCCGCTGTGGGATGGAATAGTGGAAAAGCCCCCAAAATGGGATACTGACCAAATCCCTGCGAGGGTTATGTATCTTCATTAGTCTCATTAGCCTGCACTACTTTAAATATTTCAGGTAATTTTTCCCACTTGCATTTCCCCCATTTTCTGTTCGGCTGTTCACAGGCTCGGTAACACCTTAGTTTCATGGATGTGGTCCTCTGAAGGCCTCCTTTAAGTCTGTGGAGGTTAAGGAAAACACAGGGAAAATCCCAGATAGGGTGGTAGCATTGCAGGTCTGCCCTGGGCAGCTCTCCTGCTTGCCTGTGGCTTTCCAAGTGCTGGGAGTGTGAGCTGAGGACCACCTGCATCTGTTCCATTTACTTAATATGTACTAAATAAGCTAGTTTGTTATTTTCTGTCCAGGGTTTGTTTTTTGGGTTTTTTTAATGCAATTTCTCTGCCTGCCCATATTTAATACCCCATTTCTAGATTACTTACCCAGAAAGATCCAAAATAATATTTTTCATTTTATTAGGAAACCATTGACTTGATATACAATAAAATAGCTATACTTGTCAAATTTTTTTTCCGCTTTTCGAAAGTGTTGCATCAATAAAACCAACGGAGTTAATGATTAGAAGCGATATGTGTAATTGGAAAGTTTATTTTCTTCTGTTCTGTGTGGTCTTCATTGCAAGGCTATTTTGCCCGTCTAATTGAACTTTAACAGAAGTTTGAAAGTCCAGCTTTTGTTTTCAGATCTGCCACTGCTGGACAGAGCATGACACTTCAGGCTTTAATTCATCCCCTGCTACAGAGGAGACAGGAGTTCCTGCCTTTATAGCCTAAAAATTGTTCACGTCTTCTTGTTCCAGACAAGCTGATGGACGGAAAGTCCTGCGGTCGAGCATACGGGAGTTCCTGTGCAGCGAGGCCATGTTTCACCTCGGGATACCCACAACAAGGGCTGGGACGTGTGTGACATCCGACTCAAAAGTTGTCCGTGACGTATTTTACGATGGGAATCCAAAAAAAGAAAGGTGTACAGTTGTTCTGAGGATTGCCTCTACGTTTATAAGGTAGAAATCTATTTTGTTGATTGGTTTGAGTTTTTTCTTTTAAAACCAAGCACAGCAGTCTTTTAAAATACCCTTTTAAGTGAATTTCCCCAACAGCACCGTTTGTGTGTTTCTTGTTCTGGAAGCTTGGAACTTCATTTGCTGGGCTGTAGGAAGCTGTTTTTCTTGCCCAGCAGATGGGATAAGCAGATGTCTTTGCACAGAGACAGATAAACACTGGGGATACTAACCTGGTAGAAAGAAGTGAGTTCTGCAGACTTAGTAAGAGATTTTTTTTTGTTTATGCCTGCACAGAATGTTTGCCTTTTTTTGATGATAATAGTAGTGGTGGAGTGTAGCTCTACCCTTAATTCCAGTTCTAGTGTAGAACTGTCAGAGTTTGGGTGTATTTTGCCTGCCTGAGAAGTGTATGAGGTTCGTGCTCCAGCAGAAGCCATTAGGCATTTCATGAACTTGCATTGCTTCCTGTAAGGTAACAGAATATTAGAGGAAGGTGAAGCATAAGGAATATGTGCCTCCGTATGTATATGTGTGTACATGTTTGTGTGTGTATACCTATGTGGGAAAGGCTATCATATCCTTGATATACAGTCTAGTGTTTAAAGTGAGTCCGTTTTCTGTACATTTACTTAGGACAAGAATTCTTCTGTAGAACTATAATGAGCTGGTCTTCAGTACTGGGTAGGGTCTTGATCTGTCAGTTTAATTCAGTGCATGTATGCCCTTCCTTGCACCACGTCACTGAGCCGGGATCTGTGTAGGAATCTTGCAAGTCTTTTCTGTCAGTTGAAGGATTGGCGTTAAACTCAAGAGATGATGTGTTGTTATTGCAACAAAAGTTGCAAGAAGTATCAGACAATTCTAAACCATGTTTTTATTATTTGAAACAGATTTGGTTCTTTTGAAATTTTTAAACCTCCTGATGAATACACTGGACGCAAGGGTCCCAGCGTTAACCGAAATGATATTCGAATACAGATGCTGGATTATGTGATCAGCACCTTCTACCCAGAAATTCAGGAGGCTTATTCAGATAATAGTGTTCAGAGGAATGCTGCTTTCTTCAAAGAGGTAAGGAAGATCAGCTTCTCTTCATAAACCCATAGCAGTCATCTTTAGGAACTTCATCTGCAAGCACAGATGACTGAAGTCGGTTAATACGTGTCATCCAGTTGTCTGAACTGCTCTTTTCTTTGAAGAAAGCACTCTTAAGTAGACCTCCTTATTGATGAAAGCAGTGTAGATATTGATCTAACTAATGAAAACAATTTAACCTTCTTAATAGTAGGTTGCGATTTCCCTGCTCTGGAGTAGCATTCCAAGACTTCTCTCTGTTTGCTGAGAGTGTCTTAGACTGTGAGAGGGAGTTCTGGCCCTGACCGTCAGATGATGACTTGATAGTATTGAAACATCACTTGAAAGGCATCATTTTATAAAATACTGAGAATGCTGAGTCACTTCCTCTATCTTGTTTTCCAAATTACAAACTGCAATGGTGATTGCAAATCACTTGATGAGGAGAACTATGGCTTGTCACCCACTGTGTGCATGTCCAGCTCTGTAGCTGACGGCGTGTTTACTTCCTGATGGCAGAAAAGTCATGGGACTTGGGGATCTTTGTGGATATGTGTGTGTGCCCAGTCCTACCTCTTTCTCCTTTTGGCAGGTTTTCTTAACCCAGTTACTACTGGTTTTCTCCCCAGCCCCATTCCATTCCCAGCCAACCCCCCCACAATCCTTTTCTCATTGTCCCATATCCATTTTTCTGTTTGTTGTGCTTCTGCCTCCGCATGTCTGCACTCCATGTCTGTGCTAGCATTGCCTCCTGTGTTTTCTCTCATCCTTAGTGGAGACTTTCCAGATTTTCCTCCAGCTGAGAAGCACCCCGGTCCCTTCTCTAGTTTGACAAACACATCCATCTCTTTTAATAGCTGGGAAGTGCTGTCAGCTCAATTCTGAAATGTTTTATCCTTTCTTTTTGCACCGTGGAAGTCATGGAGAAGTACAAGTGACTGCATTTCACAGCAGTGTCTACACAGCAAACATTATCTGTACTTCTCAAATGATTTGTAGCTGTTGTTTAAATGAGTGTGTCCTTCAGATAGTGCTCCTATTTATATGTACACAATACTTGTTTTCTAATTTGACTAGCGGTAGAAAAATGTTGATCTAAAAGAATAAAGGTCAAAAGGGAGTGCAAAGCTGTCTCTTTCTCATCCATGTACCCATCTTCGAGTGGAACCTAGGCTTTAATTGCTTTTGGACACTCTCATGAGGGGGATTTCTTTACCAGAACACTGGTGGTGTGTGATACATTCACAGGAAGACATCCAGCAGTAAAGAATTGCCTTACCACTGGAGTGCTTTCATCCCAACCCTGGTGGCCAGGATTTTTTTATTTTTAACTTCTTACATCTTGCTGGCACAGAGCCATCATGCAGGGTGTGCCTCTCCTACTGGTTCATGGCCTAAGTAATCAGTTTTGGACACATGTAGCTGTCTGCTGGCTTCCAGCTGCCCCACGAGGCAGTGTTCAGGAAAAATGGGGAGGAAAGTACCTGCCATGAGAATACTGTAAAAAGTAGAAATGTGGGAGCTGAAAGTGAACCAAAAGCTTTTGTTCAAAGCATCATTTGTGGATTTCACTGCCTGTCAGGGCAAGATTCATGTTAATTTTTCTTCCTTACCTGACTGCACATATTTTTTTTAAAAAAAGAAAATATATAAAAATTCTGATTTTGAAGACAGAGGCCTAGAAATGTCCAAGAAAACAATTCCTAGATTGGTTTTTGAACCGTAATGAAATACACTGACACTGATGGCCGGAACAAATAATTATTTTGAATTTCTGTACATTGATAGCTATTTGTGAAGATGAGTGATTTTAGCTATGAAAAGAATTGATTTAATAATTTTAGCTAATGGCTACATAGAAGTTTTACATACAGCAATTTAGTAAAGTATTTAAAAAACAGGTTAGCTTCCTGAATTTTAGATTTCACAGTGTGTAGTAGTTGTAGTTGACAGGTAGGTTAATATATTTAAATAACTATGACTGTTTTAAAATATCCCACTATTTATTTGGTGAATGGGGCATGTGCAGTGATTGCAGACAAGAATTTCATAAGAATAGCTCTCAGTTAAGCAGCAGAAATACCTCTGATGAAGCATGCATTCAGTTAAGAATTGTGTTTAAAAAAAAATTGTCTTTGTTGGAATAGTTTACTTAATCTTGTAGCTTTTTCCCACTCTCAGCAAATTGATGGAAATGCTTATCAGTGCTAAAACCTGTTCAGTGTTTTTTTGTGTAAAACATTTAATTTCCTGTAAATCCCTCCGACACACTAGGTAAACTAGAAGACTAATTTTACCCTGGGCTTTGTTGTATATAGTTAATTTTATTTCTTAGACTTTGCTTATGTGAAATCCTGCCTGTACTTACTCTTTAGTAATAGGCAAAACATATATATGTGTAACTACACAAGTCTGTCTTCAGTGCATTTTAAAGTTGTTCAACTGACTTGCAAGCCAAGCATGGAAGGAGAGAAGAGGGGGCAAATGAACATGGGAGACAGAGTAACAGGGCAGCTACGAACAGGAGGAGGGAGACAGTCTGTCCTTAAGATAGTAATGTGTATGGCATACTGCCAGAATCTGCTTCCATCGGAGCTGCAGAAACACCAGTTCAGACTAGGAAATGCTTGGAAATACATAAGTGTGTTGGAAATACATTGTGATGAAAAATGAAAAGATATACTTGTTTTTAGATAACGAAACGAACAGCGAGATTGGTTGCTGAGTGGCAGTGTGTGGGGTTTTGCCATGGTGTGCTGAATACAGATAACATGAGCATAGTGGGACTTACCATTGACTACGGCCCTTTTGGATTTATGGACAGGTCAGTGTGGCATCATTATTTGAATTGTGCTTACGTATGTGCTGTGTAGAATAGTCCTGGTGTTCATGGTTGCTTTAATATTTTAACTCTAAAGTAGTTTCATGAATTGTCTTTACGGCAAAGTAGTTTAAGTTAGTTCTAGTTGTCCTGTAATTCTTCTTTTCAGCTTCTTTTTAACTGTTCACAATATCTCTAGCTGTTAGATTATTCTTGTAGCCTGTGGGTTTGGGAAAAAGATCAAGGAGCGTTCCCTTTCACATTTTTTAGTTCCTAAAGCAGACTGAAATAATAAAAGTACTGCTTCTCACAGTATTGGTGTCCGGTTAACTAGAAGAATGCTAACTATTTCTTTATTTGTAGATATGACCCTGAGCATGTTTGCAATGGTTCTGATAACACAGGACGCTATGCTTACAACAAACAGCCAGAGGTTTGCAAGTGGAACCTGGGGAAACTTGCTGAAGCTCTCGTTCCAGAGCTGCCTTTGGAAATAAGTGAACTCATCCTGGAAGAGGAATATGATGCAGAATTTGAGAAACATTATTTGCAGAAGATGAGGAAAAAACTAGGTCTAATCCAGCTGGAATTAGAAGAAGATAGTAAACTGGTTTCTGAACTCCTTGAAACCATGCATCTCACAGGTTGGTGAAGAGCACAGAATGTTATCATTTAATAGCCCATCAGTATCTATAATCAAACCAAAATATCATTTATAACTTGACCTTACAAGAGAGTAGCTTTGTGCAACTACATTGTCATCTGAGATAACGAAATATTGAAAAATAATTACCTTATTGTGAGCTGTGGAGTAGTTGTTGCTGTTTTGAGGGGCTCCTGTCTCACATTTACACCCTCACTGAGGGAACAGTTTATTTGTCTCTTCAGAGAGGTGACCTGTAGTGCTGTAGGGAGAGGCAGGAAGGAGGTATGTGACCTGTTTTAAACTGCTGATTTATTAGTTGCATTACTTATAGAATCCACTTTTTCAGGTGGAGACTTCACAAATATTTTCTACTTGCTGAGTTCCTTCTCAGTAGACACTGATTCTTCAAAACTTGACGATTTCTTAGAGAAGCTTACAAGTCAGTGTGCTTCTGTGGAAGAACTGAAAGTTGCTTTCAAACCACAGATGGATCCAAGGTATTACCCTACTTAAATGCTTTTGGCTTTTGCTGATAGTTTCTCTATAACCATAATGAACTCTGCATGGTATGTAATGTTTGGCTAATTTTAAGATTGGAAGTGTCACTGTTGAGCAGGTGCACCATGATCTACATCAGTGTCTTGCAGCAGCTAGCTCTTAGGTTAAAGTTTCTGAACTTTTGTTTGGTCCTTTTTTTTTTTACTCTCCCCTGTCTCTGCTGACTGAGGCAATGAGAGTGCCAAAAAATGAAGTGATACAGAAGTATTTTACAGAAGAAATTGATGTGAACTATAATGCTATGATGTTCTGCTAATGTACTGTCAGCTAAAAAAGTCATTTTCAGCCACCAGTGTTCTGGCCTAAGTATAACCTAAATGCCCACTGGTGCAGTCTATGTCCCATTTGTTCTGCAGTCCAGCTACTCTGCACATGTCCAGCTGCTGCTTATAAGAGTAATTGCAGCAGTTTTTCACTTTTTGAAGATGGTGGAAAAAAATAGAAGTATTTTTGATATGTTCCTTCCCCCCTCCCCTTTGTTTATTAAGTGTACTATGCTATAGTGTAGTTATTAATCCAGGAAAAATAAAAACTAGCATGGTATAAAAAATAAGATGGAACTATTGTACAGCATGAGCTAACATAGTAAAATGTGAAAAGACACAATCCTAGTCAAACTTGCAAAAAAATAGTCTGGATATTGTTAGGAATTTATTACCAAGAAGCAGTTCTCACTCTGATTTAGACTAGCTAACTGAAAACATTAAACACAGTGTTGTCTCGTGCAATTTAAATGAAGCGTCTTTGCTGTATCATTTAGGTTTTTATTAGTACTAGTAAAAGTAATAGGTGTTAAAGAAATAAAAAACCCCAAACAACAACACCTTTGAATTCTGCATTATTTTGATAGCTAAGTAAGATCAAATTTTTTATTCCAAATCAGTTTCAAAGTTTTATGGTTATTTTGATGAGAATTGCACAATTAAACTCAACCGGTAATTCTGAAAATCTACTGTCTGCTCTTTACCACAGAAGTATGAAATAATCACACTGAAGAAGGGAGAAGGAACATTAAAATTAGCATAATTTATAGTAAAAATTAGTTTTGTTCATTTTGAATTTCTTCCAAATGTTGTGAATGTTTTCATATCTACTTTATGATTGCAGAGATGGTTCTTGACAGGCAGCTCAACTTTAATATCTGTTTGTTCTTTTTGTTCCCAGACAACTGTCAATGATGCTGATGTTGGCTCAGTCTAATCCTCAGCTGTTTGCATTAATTGGAACAAAAGCTAATATAAATAAAGAATTAGAACGCATTGAACAATACTCTAAACTGCAGCAGTTAACAGCGGATGATTTACTCAGCAGAAATAAAAGACACTGGAAGGAATGGCTGGAGAAATACAGGTAAGGTTTCTCAATATTCACAGCACTGTGTTTTATTTCTGCATTTTGAGAACAATGTGCCTGTGTCACAGAGGGCACCTTCTCTCAAACATAGATTAGGAAGGATGGGGAGAGCATGCACTCAGAATTTTATCTACTGCCATGATCAATGTCTTTGTTGCTGTGAAAGTTCAAGGGCATTTTTTATATTTTGTTTGCTAGATTTTGAGGTAGGGTGAGGCTGTAGAAATCACCAAGCATCAAATCTAGTATTAAAAGTCCTTCAAGAATGTTGATTCTAACAGAGACTAATTTGTGAAGTTTTAAGTGCTCAGTAACTACAGCTGACTGACCTCTAAACATTTTAGTCTTTGAATTTTTTTTTTCTGAAGGAAAAATCTATGTATTAATATAGAAACCAATAAACAAGCATGGAAGTACTTAAAAGACAAGACGTGAATGCAGCAGTCTTTGTGGAGCAATGCAGAACAGGCCATTCACCAGTGTCTCAATCTGACTTTTGAGAGTACAAAAGCTGTGGTGTGCCAGTTCCTCGAGATTTGTCAGGGCTGCTGACAGTCTGTAGTGCTGCTTTTAAATGAGGTGACATTTTATGTTCTGTTGTCCTGCTGCATTTTATAAACTGAGAGGATTATAAATATGTAGTATTTATTAAAAACTGCAAAACAAGGATCTCAAAACAAGGAAATGTATCAACTTCTACATGTGATTCTTGATCCAAACCACTTGTTGTTGCTTGCCTAATTTCAGAGTCCGTTTGCAAAAAGAAATAGAAAGTGTTGGTGATGCTGATGCCTGGAACACTGATCATGTGAAGGTCATGAATTCAAACAATCCAAAATATATCTTGAGAAATTATATTGCCCAGAATGCCATAGAAGCAGCTGAAAATGGGGATTTCTCAGAGGTATGCAATTACTACTTACACTCTCCCTAGGTTTGCCTGGATATGTAGTGGTGCTGTAGATGACTGAGATTATGCTTGGCAAGATTTGGCCTGGCATCTCAAGCAGCACGAGCATTGGGAATTCACTGTTCAAGAGCTCTTTGTTGTTTTTGAGGAGGCTGTAATTTTAATGACTGCAGAACAAATAATGCAATCAAAAATCTGACTCTGACACCAGCTTTTCTAGGCTGACCTCAGGACAAGACACTTACCCTTGCTTTCACTGTCTCTGGAGTGGCCTTTACCTTGGGAGGCAGTTGAGAATTAATTTATGCTTGTTCCGTGCTGTGCCAAGTCTCACCTTTTAAAACTTATGCCTTCCACTTGTGGGCTTCAGTACATGGAATGTTACATGCAGAATGTGGGGAAATGAATTTATTTTGAGAAATTATGTAAGAACTTGTTTTTAATATCTGCATTTCAAGTTATTTGGGCTTGAGTCCCATACAGATACAAACCAAGCCAGTTACAATTTTCCAGTTTCAGCTTATTTGATATGTATATTGTTAACCTGTTTAATATTTGGCTTGTCTGGAGTTCATGTATAAAATACAATATACTTGCTCATTATTTAGTGTGAGGTTCTTCTCCACATAATTTTTCCTTCACTTTCTAAATTCTCATGACCATGGAATGTTTTCTCTCTAGGTAAGAAATGTACTGAAGCTTTTAGAGCATCCATTCCAAGACGCAGAAGGTTTCAGGGAGGTAAAGGAAGATGGAGAAGAGGAGGGAGCAACTGCTGCAGCAGCTGCTTGTGCTGAAGAGACCGGAAGCAGATTACCATACTGCAGCAAACCTCCACTTTGGGCTTCAGAGCTCTGCGTTACATGATCTTCATAACTGCCTTGTTTTGTTTTTTGCTGTAAACTGAAGACTCTGATCTTCCTTCAGCAGTGAAGAATTCAGCAAGGCAAACATCAAAGTGCTATTAAGTTATTGAAACAACCCTGCATTTGGATGCATCTGCAGCACTCTTCAGCTGTACTTACTTTGAAGCAATTGTTGATCATTGGAACAAACCAGTGACAATCAGTATTCTCTATATATCAGTAATCTAAATGTTTTGAGACTGAAAGTATTTCCTTTATCCAGCAATATTTTATGTTGAGGCAGGCTGAGTTTCGAACATCCAAATGGAGTTGTTGTTATGTGAAGACAAAAATAGCAAGTCAGGAATCTGATCTGTTTTTGTCTGATGTCTTAACTAATAGTACTTCTAACATTTATTTACTGCTTTCTCTATGCAGGAACTTTTAGTCCTCTTTAATGGAGAAACAGATTCATTGTTGTTTGTGTGAAGCTATGTTTCATTCAATTAAGTAGTTCATTTCTTGTGAACCTTCAGATTGGTATTTAATCGTTATCTATTTTCAGAGAATTTGTGCAGGGCAGGCTTGAGTTTGGAGGGAGCAATTGAAATTGTTTTAAGAGAAGAATTAAGGGAGTTCATATACATTTGCACTTGAGAACTTGGTGGTGAAGTTTATTCAGGTTCACTGTGTTGCATACAACATGTGTAAATATTTACTAAACTCATGAGTGCAGTTTGTAAGCCAATTGCCTGGGGCAGGATCCATCAGCCAAATTAGTGTGAACCTTAAACTACCCCAGCACTCAAATTCAGGTTCATTGATTTATTTATTTATTTGCTTCTAACAGAGTCTCCCTGTATGAGAAGTGTGCTGGTGGGGTACCTGCTCATCACACTGGTCAGTGAGGTCTTTCATTCCCACTCTAGTCTCGCACCATTTAGTTTACTTTCATGGTCTTTGCAAAATCTTTAAGCTGGAAGTTGCCATTCAGGAACATGTTGGTTGAGCTTGTGTGACAGATGATGGAGGATGTGGGAGGAGAACAGAAGCTGACTTACTTGCAAGTTACTTACTGGTAACGTTTCAGGTGAGATTTCAGGGGAAAGTTGGTTGCCATTATTGCCACATTAGCAAAAGAGAGGTGTTCAGTAATTAGTTGTTACTTGGCTTTCTAAACTTCTTTCTAAAAGACTGTGTTACTGGTTCAGATACTTGCAAAGTTTTGTTTAATGCAAAGGCTGCTCTTTTCCAAAGAGACTGCTGTTTTACACTGTGATTTATGTGTACTCAAGTAAATTCTTCCACTGCCCCCGTGCAAGCTTTGTATTAGCTCAGGTAGAATTGTGCTCTTTTAAGTCTTCCTCAATACAAGCTGTTGAAAAACAGGGAGAACAGTTGGACTGCTGCTTGTCCATCTGTACTTATAATCAGTTTGTCCTCCTTGCTGCTGCAGTACATAGACAATACTTTGAATGCAAACATTCACTCTTTCCTGCCTTCAAGCTGAAGAAATGTGATTTGTGACAAACTAGAATCTCTGACAAGCACAGCACTTTCTGTGAGGTTTTGGAGTTCTTACAGGAGAGGAGGTGTATTTACATAGCCCATGAAAGAATGGTGCAGTTGAAAGAGGAAGCACTTTGAAGAAGTAGGCAGAAAGTGATGCCAGCCAGTGCAGCTGATGATCCTTCTAAGAATAATCTATTTTTGTGGGAGTTTGAAATTTTCATTGAGGATTATCCTTCTGCTGAACTTGGGGTACTGGAACCAACCCACTTAGTGGAAACTTCTTGCAGAAAGTTAGGGCTGGGTAAAAAGGACTGCACCAGGGTGGAAAGTGTGTCAGCAATTTAAAAGAGGCTTCAAACATTCCCCTGCAGAACTAGTTGTCTCTTATGGTATGCCTGGTCCAGAAGGGAGTGATGGAGTGGGGAGAAGTTGCTCCAAGCTGATCAACATAACTCTCTGCTGATTTCACTTCTCAGTTTATATCTTTCCTTGTGGGAGACAGAGGGGAGCAGTTTTAGAGGAGCTCTGTTCAAGCAAGAATGGTCTAAAATGTAATGATTCTTAACCATACCTAAGGAATCAATTTTTTAATGGTATTCTAAAAATAATTTAGGGACATTGAGTAGATGTCTGTTAATGGTGGTATGGAGAAAGATGTGTTTGAACATAGGAGAATTTGAATTAACTACCAAATTATTGTGCACCTATAATGCCAAACGGAAAGAGATACTTTGAAATAATTTACTAGCAGTTTTATCCTTAAAAAGGAAAATTAATGTTACAGTGAGAAATGAAAATGTGGTGGTGTTTACTGTTAAATAGATGCTTTGCTTTTGTGTAGATCAAGTGTAAGAGGTCTAGCAAGGCAGAAATTATGATCCAGCCCCCTCGTGTGGCTGCTTTGGTGTGCCACCAGTAAAGTTGTATTTGTCATAGATGTTCACCAACAGAAATACGGAGTGTATTCACACGGTCTAATTGCACTGACATCCCACTGGTCGGTTTCCCAGTGCATGCAATAATGCCAGTACTCTGTGTTTGAAGAAGTGTGAGGATCCGAAGCCAAGTGGAACGCCTGTGCTCCTCCAGCACTCATCATTTCAGAAGGCAGGTCATAGTTCCATCTCTGATCTTGTTCCTGGAGCAGTGTGGAAGCAGTAGGTTGTTCAGGACAATTAGACCAAATTTTGTTCAGGTAAGAACTTTATCTCAGCTTAATTCTTCAGACAGAAGGGAATACACCTTATGGCATTTGGGAGTCTAAATACTTGAATTGTAAATTCCTTCTTGATATTTACAGCTTGCATTTGCAATAGGTAAACCTGTAAGTAATATTTCTTACTGGTCAAATATTCTGCTTGTATAAAAGCTGTGAAGTTTTGACAGGTGCACTCTTCGCTTCGTTAAGAATTGGCTGGATGGTCAGGCCCAGAGAGTGATGGTGGATGGTGCTGCATCCAGTTGATGTCTGATCCTGTTCAATATCTTTATTAATGATCTGGATGAGGGGATTGAGTCTACCATTAGCATATGTGCAGATGACACCAAGTTGGGGGGGAGTGTCCATCTGCTGAAGGGCTCTGCAGGACAGGCTGGACAGATGGGCCAAATCCAGCAGTGTGGAGTTTAGCAAGGCCAAGTGCCAGGTCCTGCACTTTGGCCACAACAACCCCCTGCAGCGATACAGGCTGGGGACAGAGTGTAGGGAGAGCAGCCAGGCAGAAAGAGACCTGGGGGTACTGATTGACAGGAAGCTGAACGTGAGCCAGCAGTGTGCCCAGGTGGCCAAAAACACCGATGGCATCCTGGTCTGTATCAGGAATAGTGTGGCCAGCAGGACCAGGGCGGTGATTCTTCCCCCTGTACTCAGTGCTGGTGAGGCCTCACCTCAAGTGCTGTGTCCAGTTCAGGGCCCCTCAATTTAGGAAGCATGTTGAGGTGAGGGAGCAGGTCCAAAGAAGGGACAAGAGCACAAGTGCTATGAGGAGAGGCTGAGGGAGCCTGGGGTATTTAGCCTGGAGGAGGCTCAGAGGGGACCTTACCATTCTCTACAACTACCTGAAAGGAGGTTGTAGCAGGTGGGGGTCGGTCTCTTCTCCCAGGCAACCAGCAGTAGGACAAGAAGGCAGTTTTAGGCTGCACCAGAGGAGGTTTAGGTTAGACATTAAGAAGAAGTTCTTCACAGAATGAGTTATTGGACATTGGAATGGGCTGTCCAGGGAGGTGGTAGACTCACCGTCTCTGGAGGTGTTTAAGAAAAGACTGGATGTGGTACTTGGTGCCGTGGTCTAGTTGACAAGGTGGTGTAAGGTCATAGGTTGGACTTGATGATCTCAGAGGTCTTTTCCAACCTAGTTGATTCTATGATTCTGGAATTCTGAGTTATGCTCAAAATGAAGTGGTAACTCATCAACAGCTTTCTGTGGAAATAGACTTAGCCTGTGGCTAGACATCCTGAACTACCCTTGCCTAAAAGCAAGTGGTACCCAGATTACAAAACTGAAATGAGAACCTCTTGGAGATGTGTCTCTGGGTAGTCTCATGTGGTAGTGGGACTCCTCATGACCTGGTAGGATTTCACTGTAACTCTGCTTCATAAGCTTGTGAATCTGTAATTTCCAAATGTTTTACTGTCAGCTCTTATATTGGAGTGTTTTGTGGGTTGTTTAGGGTTTTGGTCTTTTTGTTTGTGTGGGGTTTTTTTCCAAAGAAATGCTACAGATTTGATTATTTTATTAAAAATAATAAAAATTGCAATTTTAATATTCTTGTTCATGCCTATTTCCTGAAACAGTTTTGCTGTTAACCACAGTGTGTGCAGACTTCATTTCTTGAGTATTCACTCTGTGTTAATATCAGATGGCCAGGTCATATCACAGAAACCTCACTTTATATCTTTGAAGTGTTCTCTGAGGAGTGAACTCACAGGTATGGTCTCCTGCCTTGCCAGCTATTTTGGTAGTATGCTTGGAGCAAGGTAAGGGCCCTCACCTTTTTCAAAGACAAACCTCCCTCCTACTTACTTGGCCATAAGACCTGTGCTGACACCTCTTTTATTCTTCCTTATGGTCACTGGAATTAAACGCATCAGCTGATGTCAGCAGATGCAGGATGGGATTTTAACTCTGCTCACAGAAATTGGCCTTTGTTTATTAGCCTGTTAGTTTATTTAAACACACATGTGGCTCCTCAGGGTGCTTCAGCTGGGGTAAATTTCTGCACTCAAAAATACCTGCTGCACAGGTTTGTTGGTATTCTGCATTTCAATTTGTCTGTGATGAAAGTGGGTTCAGGCCAAACCTGCTGCTTGTGCCTTAGTGTGGAGTGCATCCGAACATGGTCCACTGAAAGAGCAAATTCAGGCCTTGGTTATCCTGAATTTCTTTTGTCAGATCCATGCTTCACACCTTTGAGTGTGTATCTCTCTCCAGACAGCACCCTTCGTTAGGTCTGGCACCACCACACGCTTTGCCTGCTCAGTTGTGCGCGATGATGTCCAGGCGTCCACGATGTCCCTTCTCAGCAGGCCCTTCAGCTGTGTTACACAGGTGGGTGTGGCTCAGGCAGCTTTACCTCTGACCAGTCCATATGACACAGATGTTGGCAGGAACCTGCGCTTATCCCTCCAGAGCCAGGTAATGGATGTGAACCACACATGAGGGTTTCATGGTGCTGTCACATCCAGTGTAAGATCACACAGATTCTAAATAATGCAGCCACTACCTCTGCTACATCTTTTCATTTGGCTTCGTGCTTCCTGCATTTACAGTGGGAGGTGTTTTGTGTGTGGTGACACTTCTCAATTCCTCTCAGTTGAATAAAAATATTGCATTTGGTCCCCTCACCTCCCCTTAACACCTCTATTTTACCAGCCATGGAACTGAAGGATGCAGTTCCTGGAGTCACGGCAGGTACCATGACATAAATCCAAGGACGTGAGGGGCAGTGGTAGTTTCAGACAGACATGATTGTAGACTGTACCTTCTTCTGTTCATGCAGTTCTTGCAGCAGGTGCCTAATTAATGGGGGAGCAGAAACCAGAAGGAAAAGGTAGGCTTATCTGTCTCTAGCCAAGGCATGTAAAAAATGTGACACTCTGCTGCTCCTCTCCTCCCCAGCTGCTGGGCAAGGACAGTGCCACAGCACTGTAGAGCTCAGCAGGTAAACCCAGAGGGGAGATTTAATGATACTCTGTGCAAGTATAAACAGAAACCGTAAGCAAAGCTGACCTACAAAACTTACTTTCATGTGTTTTCTATTCTGTAGTTGATTTAGAAGTTGACAATACAGTAGAACCACAGAATGTTACATTTTTAAATAGCATTTGCTTTTTTTTTCCAAGTGGCACAAAGAAATGGATCCTAATACCGTTTTTTTTCAGGTGGAAAATCTAAAGAGCCAAGAGATTAAGTGATTTTGCTGAGGACAGCAAAGACGTGCTGGCTCCCAGGCCTGGCTGGTGACTAAGCAGGTTTTTCATGGCAAGCAGCAGCCTGTTGTGGTGCATGAGCTGCACACAGAAACGAAGAGGACCTGGGCTGACACTGTGGCCAGTGACTGGGGTCAGACATAGCCAGCTTCTGCCTCCTCAGCCGTGGTGGTCCAAGCAGCTGTGCAGGGACTGCGTGTGTGCTTCCATCTGGCCCTCTGCCTTTTCTGTGGCTGTCAGACAGGAAACCTCCCATCTGAAATGCTCTTCCTGTGAGTTAATTCAGCACCAAGACTGGCATTACAACACTCCTCTTGTGTAAACTGGCTTTTCTCCTCTCTTCTTTTGCAACCAAAAAACAAAAGGCGATCCATCCACCTTTAACTCTTTCCCAGCAGTAGAGATAGCAGATCCCCTATCAGTCAATGTGAAACCAGGACAAAAGGAGGTCAAGGAGGGAACACTCTTGAGCTGCCCCTGGAAGGCCCCATACACTGTGGCTGCACTGGCTGTGGAGCTTTCACCCTTCCACTTTTAATTAGGAGTTACCAATGCCAAAGTGTGGATCAAAATTCAGATTTGTATATGATTTTCAGTCCCCTGCACTCAGAAGTTTTATTGTGCAGAAAAGCAGAGAGCTAATACAACCATTTCTATATGAAGTGCTTGTGTAACACCATGAAGTTGAAGATACACATTAGTTTTTCTAGTTTGAGTACATTCTCGGTATTTCTAACTGCCCTCTCCTAAACAAGCAGTATTTTCCAAATCATGTTAATTCTCTGTGCAGTGTCTGGACTAGATGGAGTTAAACTTCTTCCTAGCAGACTCTTTCGGGGCTGTGTTTTGGATTTGCAGCTAAAGCAGGGCTGATAACACAGCAGTGTTTTGGTTGATGAACCGTGGCTGCACAGTGTCAAGGCTGTCTCTTCTCTCCCTCAGCCTCTGCCCAGGGGGTAGGCCAGCAGCTGGGACGGGACACAGCTAATCTGAGCTGGCCAAAGGCCTAATCCATGCCCTACAGCATCCTGCTCAGCAATGAAAACAGGGACTGGTGTGGGGGGTATGCATCTTGAGTTCCATACTTTGCTCTTTTTCTGAAGACTTTTGTCTGTAAGGAAGGAGGTTGCCGCTAGATTTGTCAGTAGGTGCATCAAAAAGGATTAATTTGGTAAAATGGAGCAGCATTAGAGACCTCAGGCTGAGAGAAGGGATTGTGATGCAAACAAATTCAAACAGCAGCATTTAAGCTGAATCAAAAAGATCACAGAAGAGTTGAGGCTGGAATAGATCGCTGGAGATAGTAATTTTTTGGGAGGTGTTGGATTAGACTATAAATGTTTGAGAATTAGAAGCATGCATATAGCAAGAGTATGGGCAATTAAGAAAAAAATAAAGCAGTTCAAATGACTAAGAGATACTTTGTGTTCCCTGTCACTTTGGTGTGGCTGTGTATGCCAAAGTGCAGCATAGGGAAGTGTGCTGCAAGTGCAGCAATGATGGGCTGGTTTTGTAGCACCACAGAAGGGACTCTTGTATTGAGACACAGCAGGATGATAATGGACAGTACTCATCATGGCTTGCATTCGAGAAGTTTTTAGCTATTGCTAATCTTGCCCTTCTTTGCCTTCACCAGCGAGGACTCCTTCAGAAGTCAAGGGAGAAAAGGCTGCTCCTCTTTCTACCCTCTCTTGCCTGCCTATGTCAGCAGCCAGACAAGGCCTTCAGGCATTTTGGAGAGCTGACTGCAGGTAAGTGTGGTCTTCCTCCAAGCATTACACTGGGTTCATGGGAAAGCTAAAACTTGCTTTCCACAGTTACAGTGCAGTGCCAAGCTCCAAAGTCCCAAACCTCAGATAGTGCTCCCTGCAGAAGCTCTGTGGCTGCTCCCTAGTGGGAAGTCTAGGTGCTTCAGGACAAGACAGCAACTGCACCAGAAGGCAAGCTGGCACACACACCCAGTCCTACAAATTCCTGAAGAACAAGTCAGGTAGACAAGTATCTCTCTGCCTGCCCGGGCAACAAAACAGCTCAGTCTGCAAGCCACTTACTCTTTCAATCCCCTGTTCTGTAGAAGACAGCTAGTCAATTAAATACAACACAGAGCAACAGCACAGAGTATGTGTGTTACAACTGTGCATTAACATGTTTTTACACTGACTTTGGAACCAGAATAGGAGCAGAAACACTCAGGTCAATTTCACCATTGGTATATTCTGATTCTAATGCTCCATTTCTCTGTCAGAAAAAAAAAAAACAAACCGTAAAACTACCTATACATCACCAGAAAATAATCTTACTCAATATTCTGTAGTATTGTCAACCTGCTAGCCAGGCCTGCACCTTTAAATAAGTGTCCCCTAATCAGACATAGAGCTGTTGATGAATGTATCTGCATTTTAAGCAAGTGTGACTCCAGGATCTCAAAATCAACATATTTCAAAGCTGACTGCCTGTCTACAACATTCTCATACCATGAAGCTGAAAGTTCAATTGTCTCTTTTCACAATACAGGAAAAAACCCCCCAAAACTAAGAAGGAAAATTATTAACAAATTCAAAATGTGATATTTCAATTGAAAGCAGCAGTTGGAATATATTGGGAATTACAGTTTTGTTTTGCTTGAGTGATGCTGAATTTCTCTTTTAGGTGTTTTACATAATCACCACAAAATAAGATGCATAGCTTAAATTAGGGATAAAAAACTAAATTTGGCACAAGTTATCCAATAATTACCAAGTGCTTGAATAGTCAAATATTATATCTCCTAAGCAGGTCACCTTAGCACAAGGTGTTTTTATCATGCCTTCTTTCACTGTGACTAATTGTCTTGAAGAAATTATGTTTAGATTGAGAATTAGTATCAGTTTGAAAATAAGCTACATCACGTAACAGATACTTACATCTGTCTGAACATTTGTATCTCATACCCATCTCTAAACGGTTTTAGAAAGTATCTGTTATTTTATTTCATATACATGTATTTACATTGAAGGAAATTCACACCACTGAAAATACAACATTTACACATTCACAGATATACAGTTTTGCACTCTGTCCTAAGATCAGGCACTCAGCTTTTCTACCTCTGCAATGATGACAACATTAATTTTCAGCAGATCAGACAACAGGCAGGTTTGGTGTATTTTAAGCATCATCATGCTCTGTATATGGTGGTTATTTCTTCATGCTTTCAGATGGTGGGTTATTTCACTGGAGAAAAATGCCTCTTGCATGGCATTTGCATAAGCTTTTATAAATCATAAGCATATATATATATATATAGTTTGTGTTTTACTATGTTATCAGTTATCCTTACTCTATATATGGTTCAGTTATCCTTATAGTAGTTATTAAAGTTGATTCGCAGCAGAAAGTCCTCCAGATGTGGTTGGTATCCTCTGTTTACAAGCTTTGTTACCACTGGAAGAAAAACAAAAAAAACGAAATAAGCTTCAACTAGGATTAATATTTTAAAGTCAGCCTTGACAGTATCTCTGCCTTTTAACTAAAAAAAAAAAAAAAGCCCAATGCAGAAATCTGAGGACAATATAAACAAAGGTATATTTTAACATAAGTCTAGTATCTCTGTCTGGGATTATAAAGCATTTCAAATAAGATGCAAAAGAAAGACTATGTGTCAGTTCTAAGTGAAAGTGTCTTATTCTAACAAAGCATTTCCCTATCAAGTTGCTTTCACAGAAACATAGAAATCATACAATGTTTCACAGTAAGACGGTGTGTTCTTGTAATTTCAACTGACCAGGAAGCCTTTTTAGGTCCTCTGGTGACCTCTGTGAAAGAAGCAGCTCTGCTGAAGTTTTCTTGAGCAAAGTCCATTGTGAGAGAGAAAACCAAAGAGAAATTCCTAGGACAAACCCCTCAGGCTCTATGAATGAGCAAACCCACTGCTCTAAACATTCTTAATTACAATGGAAAAAGCCAGTAGAAACTCCCTAAACTCACAAATATCCCATGCACTAATACAAAGGGAGTCAGCAAGCAGCAGGAGCATGCAAGGAAGAAGGGAAAGTGTATTGTTAGCAGTCAGGGCCTGAGCCAAAGCCATTGAAGTCCAGACAACTTTGTATTGGCTTTCAATGGATTCTGCATCAACCCACTGTGGAAAGCATTTTACAATACATAGTGACTGAAGTGGAGATGAACAAGCACACATTTATTTTGTAGTGCTTAATAATGAGGGTGTAAAGAACTGGGTCACTCATCAAATTTCCTTACGGAATGGTCTATTAATCTCTGTCCATGAAGGATCCATAGATCTCGTAGTATGGGCTTAGGCGGCTCACAGAGGTGTTCTGACTTCCTGTAGAATTTGGAAGCAGCCATTCTAACTCATCCTGAAATATCTGTTTTTGGTCCTTTGACACCATTTTTGGACACCCTTAAAGAATAAAAAGGGCAGCTCATTTCTAGAAAAATTGATCTAAAATAAATAGTTGAGCCTCCTTCAGGAATTCAGGATTTTCAAAAAAAAAAAGGAACCCACACCCCATGAACCACCTTTATACTAGAGGAAGGGTAAGTAACTTGTACTAAAAACACAAGCAAGATCTGAAAGAGAAATGGAGAGGAAAGACAGGTAACCATTTCTTCAGATTATAGCCTAAGCTGACAGTGAGATGAAATTTTTTCATGTTAAAGGAAAGAATATTTGGCAAATGATCTGTGTGGTTGAAAAACTGTTGCCTGGAGCACTGGTTCAAAGCTCCAGCTAGTGCTAGGAGGGTCTCTGAGCTTTAGTCCAACATGGGAATCAGAATTTTCAAGCCTCATACCACTGGTAATACTCAACTAGTGAAAATATATATATATAAAATTACTTCTAAGTGGTATCTATCTATCTCTTATTGCTGCCAATAAAAAGTTCCAGAACTCAATTCCAGAGAAAAAAAACACACGTATGCACATATAGAGCTAAATACCAAATACTTATTTTGTAAATTAGCAAAAACTTACAGTCAGTTTTGGGACATCTGTTAGATTTCTTGTGTGGACATTTTAAAGAATGGATATGCAGACCTTTGCAAATGACAATAATGCAGTTTTCATTTGGGAACTACATTTTCTAACACTCTCTTAAGTACACACATCTTCCTAATTTTATGTTATACTACCAAAACGTCTTTGTAATTTTTTCCATTGTCAGTTGACCTTTTCTTCTATCTAAAATTTATGCAATTTCTCACCTTTGAATAAGAAGTGGGAGTAATACTTGAAGGTATTGTATGACTGCTGCATCAGACCAAAGTTGGGATGAACAGCCATTTGCTTCCCTGCATCGAAGCTCCAGGACTGAGAGATGAGCTGGCTGCGGAACTTCAAAATAAGGCTGAAGATGCTATGTATGATGTTCATCACAGGGGCTGCCTTCTCTGTCAACAGACCCCTGAGAGAAAACAAAAACAACTTTAGAAATTAGTTGACATCATTTATTGCTTTTAAGACTTAAAATACAACAGGGTGATAATCCTTTAGGTTAAAGATAATTGCTCAAAAAAAAATCCACAAGACTGAGCCAACTGTAACGGGGATTTTAAACAAGGTGCCGAAAACTAATATAGTTTACTTGCACTTCCAAGAAACTGGTATTTGCCCCGGTGTATCTGATTTTTAGAATGACATCTGCATTTGCAAAAGAGATGACATTTAATAACATCATGCTCTGAGTCTCCTTAAACTTTAATTCCCTCTGATCCCACCACCTGGTATCCAAACAGCAGCTCTAACAAGTTGTTTCTGATTAAAACTGAAAAAGAGAGATATGAAAGGTTTCTTTTCTTGTTTATAATTTCTATTCTTTATCATCTATTCTCCCTCCATCTCACCACTTTATCATTCCAGTGTACACTCTTTAAGAAGAGAACAAATAAATTCTAGCTCCTTTCCTCTTATATACTCCACCCCTCTGTGCCATATACAGTAACCAAGGGGCTAAAAGCTTCTCATTCCTAAAAGACAGGTGTCTCTTGCACTGCTATAAATCTGGACTGAGGCATTCATTTTGTCCATTCCAAGTCCAGCCCTGGTCACTGCACATATATTAAAGGCACATACAATGTACAGGAGAAGCATTTTACATCCTTCAGCAAGGCTTACTTGTGCACACTACTCATGCTGAATGAAGCAGCAGTAATTTACAAAGGCTATGACAAGGATGGGGTGAAAGAAAAACAGCATTGTGGCAAGTGTGCCCTTAGTTTAGAGCTGTTAGGTTAGAGCTGTCCTGAGAAGACTGGAAACTTGCAGAGGCATGGTGAACAGGAGTAGGAGAGTCCAGGGAAATGAAAAGGTTGGATAGCTGAGGAAAAGCACAGACCTCATAATATGCCCTGAAGTTTGTTTTCCTTACATAAAAACACTTTCATATAAGTAAAGACTACTTAGCATGTCAGGTAGAAGTCAATCTTGCACAAATACATTAGGCCACTCCATTAAATTTTATATTTGAAGTAAAAATAAGTACGGTAGCTTACCTGAAAATTGCTTTGTTGAGGTATTCAGCATGTGTTCTGTGAATTTCTTCCAGGTTGCCCACAGAAGACAGTTTGTTTCCAAATTCACACCATGTAACATGAAGAATCTGATTAGCAATGTAACCTTGAATAACTTTCACAAAATGCTGCATTTCATGCTTATACAGCTGGAGCTGTCGAAACTGAACAGAATTCGATGCACGACTCACTAAAGCTGAAAGTTAAACCAGAAATACATTATCAGCACCTACAGGGACCACCTGAAATCAGAATTTTTAAAGGAATGAAGGTTTCTGTTAGTAGAGTCTGTTTAAAATGCCAAGGAAGATTCTTAAAAAAATTGTGGTTTTTGAAGCTTGATGTGACTTTGTGAGGAACTGCCCAGCAGAGGATGCTAAAGGCATTTTAAACAGGATGCTCTCTAGTTCACTCATTATACTTACCAGTGCGTTTTAAGTGAAACCAAACATCCTTCAGAGTCCACACCATGTGCTTCAGCTGAAGCAAAAAGGAGAAAATCTTGTTGTATTTATTCATGCAGCTCTCAGTAATGACAATGTTCAGAGGCCAGTCAACCTAAAAGAATTAACAGTGCTGATCATATTTTTTGTTAGGAATTATAAGATTATTTAAAATACAAATATTTCAACAATTTGATCTATGTATTTTAATACCGTAATGCAATGGCTAGGCTAAATAAATCCTGTAATTTCCACTACACAATTATTTTACTCTATTCTTAAGAACATATTCACTCTATCATGGTATGTAAGAACCATGGTATGTAGAACTGTTCTACCTTTCTGCATACTTTCTTACCTTGTACCTTAGCTCTAAGCAACTCAGAGCATCAGGTGCATTGGGCTTGAACACTTCTGGAAGATACTTGAGGGCAAAAGAAAGATTGGAAGCAAGCTGGGTATCACCATGAAGACTGTACTGTAATGCTTTATTTAAGATAGAATTAAGAACCAGTGGATTCAGCAATTCACCAGGTGTTTGTCCTGATCCAAGCTAGGGATAAGAAAAATAAAAATCTTAATTACACAGTATTAATAGAGTCTTGGCTCCTGAACACAGGCGAATTAAAGCAGAATGGTAAAGAAGTGACACTTTGACTAAAAGCTTTTACTTCTGCTGCAGGGATGCATGAACAGCATAATAAGCAATTTCTGAACTATTTGCTGTTCACAGCATGAAGGTAATCTCATTCCTCCACTGATTTATTTTCATATGTCTGCTGTGGTTCAGGGACTACTACATATCCCTCCTGCAGGATAGAAAGCCAGGGACAGAACTGATATTTATCTGACCGGAATCTGCCTATTTCATCAACTCAGCATTCTCAGAGGTTTACAAATAAAGCTATTCATTGGGTCTAAATCCCCAAGTGCTTTCCCCAGATGGGTCTAAAGCATTCTTAGTACTGAGAAATGCCTTAAGTCTCCTACAGCCACATATCTCCACTGGCAACCAGCTATATTAACCCAGGTATCCCTCCTACCTTGCTGTCTTCCCCACGAACACAGCTGTAAGTCATGAGAAGTCTCATCAGAGGGCCCAGCACTCTCTTCAGATGCCTTCCCCTCAGCTCTCTATTTGAGGATATATGAGGTAAGAGTAGCTATCTTGCAACACAGGGCTTTCCACTGCATTTTAGCAAATGACAACAGGCTCTTCCAGCATTGCTGCCAGCAGATGGGAGGGGGCAGCAACAGTGCAGCAGTTTTCACAGTAAAGAGTGAAACACCCTTCCATGACTGCTTATCTATCAAAGATAAGCCTCTGTCTTTGTCCTTACAAGGCTAACTGTTCCTTGCTACAAGACTTCTCAACACAGTACAAAAGAGGAAAATGTCAAAAGCCAGGATTCTAATTCATACCGTTCCCTCATTCCCATTCAAATTAATTCAGAGAGATCAAGCTAAAGCAGACAATCCAAAAACAACAGTTAAAACAACAAGGCAAATACCTTCTCAAACAACAGGTCACTGAGTGACTGAGCAAACTCCCCATCTTCCATTAACAAAAAGTGTCTCAGTGCTTCAAAATGCTTCTCTACGTTCAGCTCCACAAAGTAGTAATCAACTATTGCTTTGTTCACAAGAGAAACACTAAGAATAAAACCACAGAAAAGGTATTATACTAACATGCAACTCCTTCCTGTTAACATTCAGCTGTGACTACATCAGATTAGTGCTCCAGTACTTAACTGACATTTAAGACAGGATGATATTCACATAGGCAAAGAACCATGAGACAAAAAAAATCTTCACCCAAAATATACCAGAATTAGAACCTATGACTTCAGGTAACTGGGTTTTGAGCAGGACTGGGGACATATTTTAAGACTAGCTACATATAATGATCTTTAGAACATGCTGCTGGGCCTGGAGCAACATTTTATCAATGGCCTTCTTGTCTCTGTCACCTACATAAACAGATTAAGAAGGACTATTAAATCCCCAAGAAGAATATACTAATTGGTAAAGCTCTGTCACTAGACACTGAGGGAAGGTCTATACTACAGTTTACAGTACAGTGTAGGTATTCAGCCTAGCTTTAAATACTTTAACTTGCCTATCAGGGATAGGCTAATTGTGCCACACACAACTCAGGTTCACTCACTCTGCTTTGCCAGATGTGTGAATCTGTACACAGATCATTCTGGTAGCCTGTCTGGATGTTTAAAATTAAGTTAGATAATTACAGCTGTCTATATTGCACCAAACTGAGTATAGCATACTCAGAGCCAGTACATGGAAATTCAAACTTACAAGGAAGCAGATTCCAAAAGGGGAATTAACACATCTGCGAACAAGTCTTTTCATGACAGAAGATAATCTTGTACATAGTAACAAAAACTTATATTTAAAAAGTCATTAGATATACTCATAAAACAGTCTAACATATATGTGGTTTCCCTATATATTCCAATAGTAACTAGAATAGCTTCATTATATTTCAAAACAGCCTTGAAGCTGGAGTTCCCATAGAAACATGAAATATACCCTGATCAATATGCATGAACTTTCACATAATCAAGATTTTTCTTCTCTTGTGCCTTTAGCTTTCATCTGTCAAATAAAAACTAACACAAACATTATAGAGAATACATCTTCTTTTTAAAAGAACAATGAAACCAATGGTGTCAAAATCACTGCTGCATTATCCATGAGCCAGAGAGCAAACACTTCCCTCTAAGCCCTTGTATTTCAAATAGGCAATCAAATTTTTAATTTACATATAAAAATCTAAGTTTATGTTACTATTTATCACATAGATCTGAACTTTTTAATTAGTAACAGACCATCCACTGAACCACTTCTAGGAGCAAAAAGAAAATTTATGAGAAAAGATCTACATGCAACTCTTGTCTCAAAATAGAACACAGCATTAATAGCTAAATTAATTGCTAAATTTCTAACAAATACTCACTGAGATACAAGTGGAGCAGTAATAGAACGTTTCATCAGCACTGGCAAAGACAAGAGCTCACTCAGCTGTACAGCAGTTTCATCTGTTGCTGACTGCACCACAGGATCCACAGGAAAAGTGTATGATCTTGGTATCACATGATGCAAGAGATGAGAAACTGGTAGTTCTGCTAAATTTTAAAATATATAAACACTGTCAGTTATAATACTTAAGAAGTTTGATAATATGTTTCTACTGAACTCTACAAACACCTCTAGGTTAGAAAATCAGTCTCATCTTTGTGCCTACGAGCAAATTGTTTAGCTATTGCAGTTCATAACATCAGTAATTTACTGCTAAGTCAGGTAATTTTTTTGGCACTCAGCTTTCTTAATCAGGTTTATCACATCTGTTGATCTACTGTTCCAACAGTTCTACTCACACATCAAATCATAACTATCTTGATATTTTTCAATACAATACTGATCCGATAAGGCTTTCAAATAATCTTGTTCTTTCTTCCATGTATCTTCCTCTTCCCCCTCCTCCTCCTTAGTCTTGGAAGCATTTGCTTCAGAAGGTAAAGTTTCTTGAGGCACAGTATCTTGTGGAACAGCTATTTCAGGTTCTTCTGCCTAAAACACATTAATGGACCAATTTTATGAGAGATGCTTGCTTTGTCTACTCAGGATTAATGTGTTCTTATAGGTAATTGACTACCTGTTCCAACTGATTATGAAAGAGCCTACTCACCTGTACATTTCTGATATGTAAAAACAATATGGTTTCACAGTGACTATTAGATAAGGAGAGAAATGTATTACCTTAACTACCAGTGTATTTAATTCTTCAAAGGAAAAATAAACTACTTTCTTACCTGTAAGCTCTGTGAGGAATCCAGAGGAGGGTCCTTGGTGACCACATCTGCGACTTCTGTAAACACAGCTAAAGATAGCATTTACTTAGACCTACTTATAATACTTAGTTCATACTTCAGATCTGATCCTGAAGTTGTTTCACATTTCCCTATGAACTATCATTGAAATAACCATCCCAACAACAATCCATCCCCACAGCCCCACACAGGAAGTTTTATGCATGTTCTCTACCCAAGAACCCACAAGATCCTGTTTCACAAAGTTTCAGGCTAGAATTTTTTTAATGCTGTTTCTTGTATATAGGAGACAAGACTAAGCTCAAATTCATTCCTCTGAATTTTAGTAGTATCTGAAAAGTTATGCAAGGAATTAAGTAGTAAGTACCCATTTTGAACACAAACATTTTCAATTACTTTCATGAGCCCTTAAACAAATGCTGACTGAAAATTTAATTTTACCTTCTTGTTTCTTTTCATTTTCTTCTTTATCATCTTTAATATTAGCATCAGGAAAGTCTGTAACACTGTCAGACATCTGTGACTGTGGCAAAGTTTCTTCCTTAACTTGTGACAGTCTTGCTTCCTTTCTGCTCCCTTCAGCAGGAGATAATTCTTCACTGTACAAAAGTGTCTGAATTGTGGAGTCACATGAAGAACCCGAAACAGTTTTACGATGAGGTATTGGATCATTTTCTGTAGATGGGGCCCACTTCCCTATTTGGATGCTTGACTGGGATGCGTGTCCAAATGGGCTCCAACGGGATTTTGAAGGCTCTGTATCCGAAACCAGTTCTCCAATTTTGATGTGTGACTGTGACGCGTGCCCATGGATGTTCCAACGAGGTCTAGCTGAGACCACCTCTGACACATTTTCACCAACCTTGATATTGGCATCAGATGCATGGCCATGGATGCTCCACCGAGGCCTTGTAGGAGCTACATTTGACACATATTCTCCAATCTTAATATTGGCTTCTGAAGCATGTCCATGAATGTTCCACCTAGGCCTTGAGGGCTCTATCTCTGAAGCATATTCCCCGATTTTAATATGAGCTTCAGAAACATGTCCATGAATATTCCACCGGGGTCGGCTAGATTCAACTTCAGAAACAGAGCTGCTGATTTTTATATGGGAGTCTGAAGAATGCCCATGAGGACCTGAATGTGGCTGGTAAGTATCCCCTTGAGGTACATACTCTCCCACTCTAATGCTGGCATCAGATGCATGTCCATGCATATTCCACCGAGGCCTTGTGCACTCCACATCAAATACATTTTCTCCAACTCTACCATGTCTCTGCCAAGCTGCAGATGGTCTGAGAACTGTATTAAAATCATATTCACTTTGTTGTTGCAATGGTGCATTGTCTTCTCCTTCTGGTGCTCCACTCAAGACAGGTTGAATTTCACTTACTTGAGAAGTCTCAGAAAGATCTGAGTTAATATTTCGGAATGCTTCATCTAGCAAAGATCCTTGTGTGCCAATGGCAATAGGCTGTTCATCTTGTGGCTTTGATAAGAAATCTTCTATATTCACGCTGGATTCAGGCAGGGAGTCAGCACTGCATAGAGGACTGCATGCTTTCTCTGAACTTTGGAGATTGCTTTCAGATCCTGCAGCGTTTGGCTGAAAATGCTGATCAGCATTATTATTTGCTGGCTCTGGCACAGGCAGTGCTTTGTCAGCAGAGGTAGCATGTTCCTGTTCAGGCTCAGATTCTTTTCTGCCGACTGTCTCATTAGAAGCCAGAGGTTTCACAGAAGACACCTAAAAAAGAAATAATTATCACACTGTATGGCTAGTCACATAATCAAGCTATTTATCAGGGTCCCACTTTATTAGAGGATTTAAATTTTTCCTGGTTTTTATGGGTAATATAAGTAGGTGATAACTACTAACTCTGCTTTACAGTGAACCTTGTGAACTGAACTGAACCATGAAATGAACTCCCTTTAAAAGGGAAACTTGGAACAGCAACTTGGAGTTTTTTTAAGAAAATAAACTCACCTGTGAAGGTGGATCTTTCTCAACAGGGTTTTTATCCAAAGCCAACTGGCACTGTTTATAAGGAATAATATCTAATTTTCTCCTATAGTTTCTATCTGGAAGTTTTTCAAGCATTTCCTACAAGTAAAAGACAAAACCGTAAGTCTTTAAGTAGCAAATATCAAATTTTCTAAATTACATTTCTTAAGTCTTTCCAGAAGATACCTCAATGCGTTTTTGATCTTCTAACAGAAACTTGAGACGGGCTGTTTCCAACTTGTGTCGCTGGTTTTTCCATAACGTTCTCTGTTCCCTACGGGCTGCATCATCAGAAAGTTTGCTATAATGGTCAATTAATTCCTGCCTAAATGAAGGTAAAATAAAGAAAAGTTACAGACTTTTACATACTGATTTGCATCTACCCTTCTAAAGAGTAAGACTTTTTAGTACTTCAGAACTGAGAAGTAGGTTTTAAAATGTAGAAGCCAGAGGCTTCAATCACAAAGAATAAATAAGTGGAAAAAACAGGACTATATTCTACTCAATATGTATTTCTCTAACTATTCTTATTAGGTCACTCATTTACCTTAAGTATTTTTAGATATAAGAGAAGAAAGTGAAATACCAAACTCCTTCATCTACTTTTTACTTCTGCTTTGACATACATGTGACCATTTTTGCTGTGCACTCTGCCTTTAATTGTAAGATGTAGTTGAATTTTTTTTCCCTGAAATTTTGATTATAACAAAACCCAGGATGGATAGGGTTGGCACAAATTAGCAGGTCCCAAATTTTTGGGCCACTAAGCATTCCTCAAAAAGTTGCTCTTAGATTACCAAAAATCCTTACATCCACCTTCTAACTGCAAACATAACCCTTATAGAACAGTGTCTGAGAACTACTAGCACAATACATTTTAATAATTTTTCATGAGGTCTTCATGACAGTTTTGGAGACTACTCCGATACATTTACCTTGCCTTTTTTTCCAGTTCTTCTTCTAAAGCTTTGAGTCTTTTTTCTCTCTCTCTGAGCTCTCGAGCATAGCTGAAATCATCATCAATCTCCTCCTGCTTTATTGCAAGGCGACGCTGCGTAAATATTTAATACTTTTAAATGCCACTCTCAGCACCAGCTGTAACACACATCTGCAAGAAGTTTCCATTTGTACCCCACGAGCTATTCATTCAACTTCTGTACAATAAATCAAGATACCCTTTCATTTATTTGCCTAAGAAATACAGCTGGCCTTTAGAAACACACAAAGATACCTCTTGGTCTTTTGCAAACTGCTCTTTCAGCTTCTGAAACTGTTCCCGTTTCTTTGCATCCAAAGCCATTCGTTCTGATATCTGCTGATCTGTATTGAAAAGATACTGTTAGTTTGCATTAACAAACCCACTAGAAAACACAGAAAACACCACTACAACTTACCACTAATAGCTTTTAGTACTTTGCTAGCAGTTTCCCGAGCATGAACAATTAATTCTTGTTTGGCTATTTCCATGCGCAAATCCTTGAAAAAAAAAAGAAAAGAAGAAACAAAAATACTCATGGAATTTTTTTTTTTTAATATTATTTTAGTTTTGAAAATACACTGTTGCAGACAGGTGCATACTTTATATGGTTATTAATATATTAGTACGATACAGAAATATGAATAAAACAATTAATTAAATGGAAAGCCTGCAAACTAGTATTGAAAGTTAATACTCCAGACCTTAAAACAAACCAAATCCATCTGATACATACACTACATTGATGGAACCTGAAGGACAAAAGCCTCTAACTAAAAACTGAAAAAACAATTATCTATGCAAATTACAAATAATCTTATCTGGTTACTAATTAGCTTGTCACATTTGTTAAATCAGTATCTAACAATCTTTTCAGTAGGAGAGAACTAAGATGGAAGTCCAACACTCATTTAATATACAAAAATGTCAACACACCACCTATACTTCTAAAAGCTAAATTAAATAAGTTTATTTGCTGTGAGAACAATTACAACAGCAACTGACCAATGAAAAAAATCTGACCATAAATACAAATTCTTTAAAGTTACAAGAAAAATGAATATTGAGTATTTAAAAATAAAAATCCCAATGAGGTATTTATTCCTTTATTAATTTACCTTATCCTCCTTGCTTATGGAACTGTATCGGGCAATCCTTTCCATTCGACCTACATACACTGCACAATCTCTCTCTATTTCTTTCAGTTCTTCAAGTGAAAAAATGACTGAAATCCGGGGAACAGGTATATCTGACCAACATATATAATGCTGAAAAATGAGAAATTTCCTTTTAAAACTGTAAAATTTTATATTATGAACTGATATTATGTATTTCTTTTAACATAGCTGTGCTTCAAGACACTGACACAAGCATCTATACAGGATCTAAAATTTTGTATTAATATCACTGGGTTTAGTACTTATATCATTCAAAGCAGGAGACAGAGGTACAACATTCCACAACTCGGATCACAGATTAGATTCACAGGGCTCTGCCTTTACCACTGAATTGGACAGGAATCTAAAATGCAATGCATACCTTTACACTAATCACGTTCTAAATGTCTCAGATTTTCCTTTTCTGAATATCCAGATTAACTGAGCACGAGTAACTCAGTACTGAATGCATCTCTCCTGTTAAAAGTTAGGTTTTGGTCACTTACACTCCCCACAGGTGCCCACTCAGTAGAAAATGTCTAGAACAGACCTAACACACACCTTAGAGGAGAGCTCCACATATCAAAAACAGCCAGTTACCACCACAGAGTACCTATTTTCTAAGCAGCTTAGCTCTTTCTACTCCACCTCAACATCCCTAAATTTCTGAAACTGTTCTACTCAGTCCAGAAAACAGGTAACTGAGCTTGGGGAAAAAAAAAACAAAAAACAAACCACAGTGCACAAACACAGTCACACTGGATTCCCCAGTCTACTGGTGTTAAGCCAGAGGATGGGATTCGCAGAGCTGTGTTCCTGGGAATGTACTAGACTAAGGAGAACAGCCATCTCTTGAGGGCACTATCGAAAAGGGATGAAATGTGACTGGTGCTCTCAGATGGAAGATGATTGAGCCTGGGTGCCACATGACCTGGGGGAATGTTCTATCTATTAAGATACTGTGTTAATGACTGATAAAGCTGCAAATTATTACAGAAATGATGGCTGACACTTCTATAAAAAGCCCGGTACTACTGGCACACCAGTCATGGTTTGGAATGCTTATCAGAGCAGACTCAAGAGAACTAACAGAGGGACATCTCACTCGAGGTATTAGGCTTATACCTGACACTAGATAGCTGATAATGCTCTGCTCTGTTCTGCTCTGTCAAGACTAGGAAGCTCTGATCTTTAAAAGAAAGAGAATTCCAGTTCCCCGGGAAAGAGTGCCTACTGAATTTAGATACCTCTCTAGTTGTTTCATTGTTTAGACACATATAGGGAAGAGGGAAGACAAAGCAGTTTAACATGTTTTTCTTATCAAGAACAAAATCATTGTGCAAAATATAAATAAACAGAACTATTTAAGCACTTCTTGGAAATGTAACGACAAAGCTGGAATACAAGAGCTATGCATAATTGAGTCAAGACTTGGTAAGTGAGGCAGCTTTAAACCAAAAAGCAGTAGTGTGAGTTGTGTGAGAAGTGGAAGCCACTTCCTTGGATGCCTAAGACATTTCTGCTCTTAATACAAGGAAAAGTCAGAAATACAGCACGTGCATCGGATATGATAAATCTGATGCTGTTAAAATTTATATTTCCACAGTGAGATGTTAGCATGTGGATAATCAGCTCACAAGTACCTGAGAGCACGTAACTGCCTTTCATGGATCAACATCCTACTTACACAATACTGGTTTTCAATAGAGGAGTAAACTTGCTAAAAACCTAGAAACTGACTCTCAAGAGACACGATTTTCTCAATGCAATAGGAAGGAACCAACCCAAAACTTACCCTAGGACAGCACAATTTCAGCAAATTTATGGTTTTCCCACATATGTATACATCATTAGCAATATGTTTAAGAAATACAGGAACACAGTCTTCTACTTCTTTTGAAATCAAAACATAACCATGAGTCCAGTAATGTTTATCTACATAACAAAAAGATGAAAGTACATATTTAAGTTATTTAACAACACAAATTATATAAATTATAAATGCTCCATATATATACTGTACCTCTGAAACAAAGATAATCCTCATTCACCTGGATCATAAATTCTCCGTAAACATCTCTGAATACACCACTGTATACCCAATCATAGATAAATCTAAAAAAAAACCAAAACCAAATATTGTAGAATATTGATAATCAATCCTCTTGCTTTCTCACTTTTATTATAACCAAGCACTTAGTATATTCTTTAAAATCCCAAAAGACACAAGCTATAGGCAGGACAAAACCCCAGCAATTAAGGGCTATGACAATGATATTCAGATTTACACAGAGAAGACTGTGGCTCTACATTCTTCTTAAACCATTTTTATATATAACATTTCAGTGATAATTAATTTTGATGAAAGAACGGGGCCTTAATTAAAACAATCTTTTTATTTCTGTATATCAATTTACTAAGCATATATAAAAAATTAAACCTTTGCAGCACATCAAGAGCACAGAGGCAGACAAGCAGAAAGGATTTATTTTAAAGAGAGGTTAATTTCTGCAGGGAGAAACAAAAAGTGTATAAAACAAAGATGCAATAACAAGCACTTTTCTCCTGGATCTAGAGGCATTTTTAATATACACTGAATAATGAAAACTCCTATTTTGGAGTATTTATTCATGTTTTCTCATATTTTCTCTGTGTGAAAACAAACTTTTGAAGAAAAAAAAATACCATTTTCTATAGAACACGTTCTGAAGCTATAGTGTGGCATCTTGAAGATAATGGTTTATTTTCTTCCTAACACTGCTTCTAGACATTGGGTGTCACAAAGAGGAAGCATTTAGGGTGTCACAAAGAGGAAGCATTTAACATAGCAAGCACTGTTCAATTTTGAGCTTGTAAGTAAAACGTTAAGAACTTTTAAAGTATTAAATCTGATGTTTCTATGATTTATTTGAGCAACAACTTTTATTATTTAATTTCTTTCAGGTTAATAAATGAAAGCACTTTCTGCAGATAATGGAGGTCTCCTTCCATGGCAGCCCTGATTGTGTATGACTGATGCTCTGATAGGTATCTGCAACGAATTTCGGAATTAATGCAGTAAGTATCAAATACTAGTAAGCTTACTTTCAAATTTTTTCAGGTTCTTTGTGATGCCATGAAATCCTGCACTTGATATTTCAGAAATCTGACTTCCTTCCATAAATAGCAGGGCAGAAGCTGTGAAGATACTTCAATGAGTCTTCTGGTAAATGTGAAATTAAATTGCTCTGAAGATCATTTTATGTAGAAGGAAGGAAGCACAAGAAGGGTGGCCATGGGAGGAGTCTTAAATTTAGAGCCTCCTGACAGACTGTTTTCTCTTTCTAAGTATCATCACATCTGTTAAGTAACACTGTAAACTGATGATGGACTAGAGCTATAATCCCTGTAAACAGCTATTAAAAAAAAGTTAGCATCTCTTCAGAAATCTATAAACTAATGATTTCTAAACTGATGTGCACTGCTTAACAAAACTGTTGCAATGCAAGGAACTCTATTTCCTATTATCAGTTGGTTACATCTAATTAATGAACAACAGATATTTTATTTATTTTGGCTTACTAAAAATCCCACAACAAAGACACTGGAAATAAGCATGAACTTTCCCAGTCTGTGCAACAACAAGAGAAACTTGTCACTTGCCAGTTTCAGGATTTTATTACAGGTATGAGTCATATTCCAGTATGAATTTCCAGGACCAGCAGCAAGAAAGAAGTCTTATTTACATGTATTTATCTACTAATCTAGTCACACATAAACCCCTTACGTTGTTACTGAGCTGAAAAAGAGAGGGAAAGAAGGATTCAGCAAAATTAATTAATTTTAATATATATTGCAGATACAGACACCTTTTATATTTTTTAATTGTCAAAAGCCATTGTTAAATGAGCAGTTACTCACCAGCTTACCAGTTCATAACCCTTAACTCACTTATGCAGAGAACAGTATGGACACACCTTGTGTATGGTTCACAGCTCGTCTTCAACAAAGACAGAAGAACTGGATAGTGCTCATTGCTACAGTTGTTCAGAGCCTCTTTGTACAGATATGAAAGCAATTTAACACCCTAAAAATTGAAAAATAGCCTAAAATTAGACAGCAAACTTCACTACAGCTTCAATAACAAAAGACTCATAAAGATATGCCTTTACATGTTCCAGTAGGCACAGAAGTCAGGATTCATCTCCCTTCCTCTGTCTGCAGTTGAGACCACTTTACCTGAACTAGTTACCTTAAGCTCACCTTATAGTAACTATAGAGAAACAGGTATGTTTAGAGTTGGATTCATGTGACTAGAATGAAAAAAAACGCACTCTGAAGATTATTGTGGACCCTTGTGTTTACTTTAGGAATTGAAAACAAATTCCAAATTTTTAAGCATCTGAAGAAATGATCAAAGTATTCTAAGTGGAGTCCAAGGCCATAGATTTGCTGGCAGAGAGATCAACACTAAGCATTTCATGTAAAATCCAACATAATTTTGAATAATATTAACTTGTAACTCAAACCAAACATAAAAACATCAAACCAAAAGTCACCGTAGGAAATGAAGCACCAGCTCCACCACTGATCCCCAGTCCTGTTGTTCCTATGCCACAAAGTTCAGCTAAGTACCTAAAAAACAAGATTAAAACAGATATAAAAATTTCAAACAGAAGTCTCTTGAGATCACAATGATGAACTTTGCTGAAGCTGCATATCACACAACAAACCATACTGTATCCGCTGAATGATAACAGAGATAACAAAGAAACTGAATATAAAGATCTTACATCTTTTCCCTAAAATCTTCTGGACATAAAAAACCTTCTTGTTGAAATAGACACAAAATACTGACAAAGTATTTACCATTTACTATAGTCTCTTTTAGTGTGTATGGGTAGATTGCATTTTTTCTGCTACAAAAAGCTTAAACATTTAGTATTATTCTCTTACCTCAACTGACGACCTAATTTCCTGAAGAGAAAGCTGATTGTTAGAAGACTTAAAGTAGGAGGTGTTGACAAAACACAGGCCCGGTAATATTGAAGATACTTTCTCAGTCCACTTGTGAATGCCTAGTATCAACAGAAAACATTTAAAGTCTTACTGTGAGAGTTGTCAATAGTTTAGCAATGTCGCACATCAATTTCATCAGCATGAAAACAAACCTTTTCCTAAAATAACTGGCATATGCAGGTAAGAGGGACTTGTACACCACAGTAAGGGAGAGCAAGGGTCCATGCAACTTCAGACATTCCAATTAGCCACATGACCTCTCTATACTTTTTACACATCCAGTGCACAGAGCCTGTACCCACACACAGTATAATAAAGCATCTTGGTTCAGCTTCTTTGAATTGCCCCTTGAGAAGCTCTTTGTTCTCTTTAACACAAGCCTAGGGAAACCTGTTTCCTTACTTTCATGCCCAAATTGGATACTGAAAAAGACTCATCTAGCACTTTTTCTAACAAGGAGACCTTCTTAATAGAAATTGAATAACATTGCTGTAAATCAAATATTCACAATGAAAACATATTCGTAACTAATCCTAACCTAATTCTATGCATTAGAAAGAGATTATCACCTGATATTACACAGTGTACATACAGCTCAATATAATACACTGAGGACTGACAGGGAAAATTTGCACTTAATTTTGAACTAAAAAAAGTAATTAAAACTATTAAATACCATATTTCTCTACTTCAGTTTTTATTTTTAAATACATACTGTATTAAGAAAGTTGTTGTCTTTTAATTTTATACATCTTACTGTATAAATATTCAATGCTTTTAAAATATCTAAAAATTATATTCCTTTAGTCCACAACAGAACAACACAACTAAACAAATCACACTTGAGGTAACAAAGTGCAAACAAGCCCTAAGGACATAGAGCTGTGATTTGAACATAGTGGCACTGTTTACTGCTGACCTGGCATGGAACATTGCACTTAAAATACCTCATAGTTTTGCAGAATGCAGAAATTCCAGCTTTGCACGAAATCAAAGTTACTTTTTATACCTAAGATAATCGGCCCATTAAATCTAGATGATTTAATTGTTTTACCTGAAACACAAGTCCCTTGCTGTATGAAGAATCCAAAACTGGCTGAAGAGAAAAACGACTTAGTCGTGTGTAATACGTTCCGTACTCTGCAACTTCCGAGAGCAGGTTGTGCATTGTCTCTGGTGAAGTTCCAGATACATATACCCCCTCCTTTATCACAAATGTCTGACCAGCCTGAAAAGATATATAGAGAAAAAAAAAAAGGCAGATTCCAGTATTTCATAGCTGTATTCTGATTTAAAATAGCAAACATTTACACACAAAAATAACAGCAGACAAATCTTCAGTTTAGATACTCTGGTGACTGTGACTATATAGCTAGGACAGTGAGATAAACATTAAATTGTAGCAAAATTTCAGGAGTTTGAATGGTATCTTCAAATATATAGAATTACTCATCTATTTCTCTAAAGAAAATCCCATTTACAAAACTATTTACACATGTATTTTCAAGTGTTCATAAACCTATTTTCACTTAGAGGTCTACAAATACTCTTAGCCTGCTGCAATAACATAATTACTGCAATATACAAATACTGCCCTATTGCCATTAGGCAACATTCAACTTTTTAACAGTACCCACAAAGGCAAGATCTCAAGAGAAGTAAATATTGAAGCGGAAACCTCTACAAAGAAAGAAACAAAAAGATTTGACTAAGAAGCACAGATAAAAATCATCCATACCTGATTGAGTGAAAATGTGGTGGATACGACACCAATGAGGACATTCAAGACATCCTTAACCAGCTCAGGTTCTTTCATCAGCACAAGCTGAGGAAGCTGAAGTACAGTATTACTAAAGAGCTGTAATTCCCCTTCTCGAAGTTTGTAAAATTTGTCAAAAGCTTCTCTCCCTGCTTCAGTAAGATATGGCTCCTCTTTTTTACCAGGTGGGCTGTGCCAGAGTAAGCACAACATTACAAGGTGATTATGTGAAAAAAAGGAAATGCATCTCACACAGAAAAAAAAAGCATTTCAGACTTTTACACAGAATTCCTCACAGAAGTTACTTATAGTACCTTTAAAGGAATGTACATTCAGTCAATGAAACTGTAGCTCAAACTCAGTGAAGAAATAGGTAGATAACCTGAACATCAGTTCAGAGACAGAATTCTTGACAGAGAGGTGCTTTAGTGGCCTTCCCTGATGCATTTTTCACATTAGGAAAAACATATTTCCATGGTTCATATAATACTAATATTCAAATAAGTTAGACAGAAACATGCTCAAAATACTAGAATGAACTCTTATTAACACATTTTAGCTCTTCCCAGCAAAGGTTACTATCCCCTCCAAAACACTTTCTCCTTCCAATTGTTCCAAAAATTCTGAATTCTGGTAGCAGGTATTACACAAAAGCTGTCTATGTCTCAGGCATATGGTCTATTTTTGACTCTAAGACCCTTACAGTCTAAATGGTAGCAAGAAAATCTGTCTTGTACTAGGAACAAAGCTCAAGTGGGCTTTGAAAGATCAGATCAGGGAACTTCTGAGTTTCTGAGCTTCTCAGACTCAGAGTTGAAAAAATAATGTGTAACACTGCAGCAGCACATCATTAGATTACTACTTAAAATTACAGAAAACATACAAAGTTTCTCCAGGAATCAGGCACACCACCATGCATCAGGAATTTGAGGAAGATGCCTGCCATACCTGCCTTTTTTTCCCTCCAGTTTTAGGGAAGCCATGAAGCCTTAACAGGACTGTATAGAGCCTTCTCTCGGGCAACTTCTACTCAACAGCCAAAAGAATTACAAGTCTAATTAGACCATCAAGAAATCTGTTGTAATAATTTTTGTTTTGGCTACAGGCAGGGAAAAGGAATACAATACTGTACAATACTAGGAGATACGGGTTTAATTCTGCTGCTACTTTACAATTACTTTCTCTTTTGAAACTGAAAATATGCAATCATTTTAGACTGAGACAAATTGCATAGCACATAAGAAGTCAGAATAATTAGAAAAATGTTGCATTTCACACAAACATTAAGTGTTTTCATGATCTCTTAGTTTTTTTAACAACGATTTTCTCTCTTCCTACGAAACCACTACACTCGAAGAATCAGTTTGTTGAAACTGTACAACCTTTATTCCTTTATCCCTATTAATGCAGTATATTGAATTCTGCGAATTAGATACACGTTTCTCTATTTATACTGAGGTCATTCAGAACTAAGATGCAACACCTTCACGCATTTGCATATGGTGCACAGTAAATGTGCCAGTAAGATCAGACACATACTATCCAATTCTTTCCCAACATCTTCGTTTGCTGGGTCCGTATGTAAGCACTGCATCCCACAAGTCTATGTCTGGAGTCATACTCGGCTCTGACTGAGAATCAGGAGTCAGATTGGATGCTGACTGGAATCCCTCATCTTCTGACTGATCTATACTTTGAGGAACCTGCCAGAGAGAGTTCAAATGTTAGACATGAAAATATTTTACTGAAGATAATAAATATGTTCTGCTATCACTTGTGACCGAGTGACTCTATGTGAACCAACCTGTCTTACCTACTCTCCCTTTATTTCAAGTTTTCACTGTAAGCATTCTATTCATCTGGTAAGTCTCTACAAGTATTAATGCCTATACATAAAACAACAATCACCATCAAAATAATATACTATGCTTGTTGATGTTAAACTTGAAACTTCCTCCTTTACCAGGTAAACATATAGTTCTACAAACTGAGAATCTGAGGTATGGATATTCAACAATATGTAACATTAATAAAATCATACTGCTCTGGCTTTTGCTTGAGGCAAATGATTCAGGCTCTAACTCTTCAAATTTGTAAACATTTTGTTAACTATGACTAACACAGATTGTTCCCTTATCCGTATGCAGAACAACTGTAGGTGTCCAAACCATGTATATGCCACATCCTCAGCTCCCACTCAACAGGAGTTGAGTCATATGGGCAGAATTGTCCTCAATTTTAGTAAAAGACAATCACAGCCACATAAAAAGCAGTATGTTCCTCAAGAAATTGCAAATTTTGCCATCTGATGGAAAGAGTACAGCACTAACTCAAAAACATTCTGCATTCCCCAGGTTACAGCTTGCATTCGTAAGTGCACAGTGAATGGCACACGAGTTTTCCATTTAACGTCTGCCTTCAAGTTTCAGTTAAGACCCTGAATTAAGGGAATTGCAAGATCTATCAACATGCTAAGTAAAGGGACCTGGATGAGGATCAATAGGTAGGCTATAGGAAAGCCTACCTAAACACATTAAAAACAGAAAGAAAGAAAAGAAACCTTGACAGTTCATCTAGTAGTTCTATGAGAATAAACCAGCAAAAATAAACAGAATGGACAGCAAAGGGGGAAAAAAGATAAAGCATAAACTGTACACACTGAAAACGTAAAAGGACAGTAGGAACTAGAGGTTCAATGAAAAAAAATAACAGGAAAAAGTCTTTTAAGATACAACAAGCCAAGATAAAAATGCAGCAAGGTAACGTAACCTGAACAGCAAAGCACATATATTCAGACAGGAATGCTTATGCAATCAGTCTGAGCACTAACAAGTAAGCAACAATACAGAGCAGTTCAATAGACAAAGCAGGCAAAAATGCAAGACAACGATTGCCAGGGTGGGGAAGGCACAGGTACAGCTGATGGCTTAAATTCATAAAGCCTACAACCACATGATGGGTTTTGACACAGCAATAGCAAAAGACCACGGTCTTTGTTATCATACATCCAAAAAGCTTCTGGTTCTCTGCAAAGGAAAGGATCCCTGCTCCATCTTAAATTCCAGTGCTGTTATGCTTCTGTCACAAATTAAACTACTATCTATAATTTTAATCTATATTTTCAAAGTGGCACAGTGAAAGCATGCATACACTCGTTAAGTCCAAAACAAACAATACCGTACTTTAATTGCAAGTCCAGACAAATCTGCATTGTCAGGCACTGGTGGTAAATCCAACCTGATGTCCATATCATACGCACGGCTGTGGACAAGTGCACCGAAGAGTGAGACCCGTGTCTCTTTCTCAAACTTGTCCCCAGCAGGACAGCTCTGTGAGAACAGCCCTATGGCAGGGAGTCCAGTGCCAGGGGCAGCCTCCATTATCTGAAGTGTCTTTTGAATGGTGTCGTTGAACTGACATTCTTCGTTTGTTATCAGCGATTGTATGTCAGCTTCAAACACGCTCACATCATAATAATCATAACCCTGGTATTTGACATTCCTCCCAACGTATTTGTTGTTCAGAAAATAGTCCTTTTTCTGTGGTACAAGCTGAGGAGGGCCTGTTCCAGCAAGCTGTACTAAGAGATCCAAGACAGAATTAACTTCAGTAAATGGTAAGCATTCAGCTGTTTCCAGTTCCTCCACAAGACTCTCCAGTCTATCCGCTTGTGCACCTAGGCCACCAACTCTCAAGTTGAAAGACAGCATCAAAATTTTGTTTTTCACTGGAAGTCTGGAAACGTTTGATTGCAGCTTACGAGCTTCATCTTGAAAAAGGTTTATGAACAGAGCATTATAGGCAACCCTTTTCAGATTTTGCTTAGCCTTTCTCTTGCTGGTCTTCTGCCTGCCCAAGTGAACCTTCCATGGCAAACCTGTCAAGTGTGCTTCACACAAATCATTGAACAACTGTGTAATGCTTTCCATTTCAAATCAAATCGTCAGGTTTCAGCAGCTACAGTTAGGGCTCTGATTTCATGTGAAGACCTGAAAAATATCAGGAAAAGGAAGAAATTCATGACATGTACGAGAAACTGATGAGTATGCTCTAACTTAAACTGAGCCCAAAACGAGTGAAGTGACCCAGCAGATATTTAGGACATGAGCTATAAAAACCACGCTGTAACTTTGATCACAAGCGAAGTAATGGTGGAGGAATAGTTCCAGATAGTTCCAGATGCCCGATTTTTGCTCGGCAGACCGAAATAGAAGGCTGTCCTGCTCTAATGCAGTATTCCAGCGGGAACACCTCTGCCCTTCCTCAGGAGCCATCCCCGGGCGGTGCCACCCCCGGGGGAGGCTCCGGCGGCGGGGGCTCAACCCGAGCATCCCGCTGGGCCCGAGCGCGGCGCGCCAGCCCCTCCCGGCCGCCCGCACGGCGCCGTAGGGGGGGGGGGCGCGGGGTGGGTGTGGGTGGGTGTGGGTGGGTGTGAGTGTGTGCCCCGCAGCCCGCCCCTCCGCGCCGCTCCCGGCCCGGCCGTACCTGCGGTGCCCTCACCGATCCCCGCTCCCCTCACGGCGCCGCCGCCGCTGACGTCACCCGCGCGCGCCCGCGGCCCGCCCCGCCCCGCCGCGGGGCCGGGGAAGGCAGGGAGGGGAAGCCGTCTGTAAACCATCCCTGAACCATCCCTAAAGCACCCCTAAACCATCCCTGAACCATCCCTAAAGCACCCCTAAACCATCCCTAAACCATCCCTGAACCATCCCTAAAGCACCCCTAAACCATCCCTGCGATAACCGCCTTCCAGGCTGTCCCCCGCGGCCACAAGTATCACGCCGGTGCCGGAACGCGCCGAAGCGCCCCCGTCCCGGCCCCGGGAAGGCGAGGGCAGCCTTGTGGCGCTGTTTGCAAACAAGCGCTACCAGGGGCACACCTTTTTATTTCCTCTCTTCTTGGTTCACGTTTATTAAAGGTCTTAGAAAACGCGTATCAAAATACATTTATATCATCGAAACACAGTTATAACATCCAAACACATCCAAATTCAGTTAATCAAAGGGGATTTCTCAGGAACTTATCAGAAAATGCTTTTCCCTTAGGAAAAAAAAAAAGGCAAGTTTTCAAGGAAGAGAGTGGGAGAGGGAAGAATGAACCAACAAATCTCCTGTAAGGAAAAGTCTTGAAGCTAAAATTTGGCCTTTGCCCAGTTTCCAATTTAAAAGTAAATAATTTTTTTAAGTTCAAAGATAAGTTTAAAGAAATTCTGAACTGAAACAGAACATGCTCTTCAGCTCTTTTTTTGTGAGAATGTTTCACATGGCTTTTATTTTGAAAAAGGTTTTAATTTCCAAATGTTCAAGGGTGGGTATCATTTCGCATCCAGCAATGTCTGAAAACCAGAACAAGAAGGGAAGCACTGGAAACAATTAAAAAAGAGAACTGCAAAGACTGATTTAGTTAATTCAAATTATATAAAGTTGATCCAAGTAGCAACACCAGTATAAACATAATTTGCAGTGTCTGAAATCAAAAAGTCCTATTATTGAAGTCACAATCACAGCAAAGTGCTCTTCAATAGAATCCCTAAATCATACCTGGAATGCTACAAGAAAAGGCAAAACTATGGCTCTTGCTTTGTTTAATTTTGAGAATTTACATGATGTAGCTGCCTTAGGCCACAACCAAATCTCTGGGAGCGTGGAGTTTTTATTTGTTATATAGACAATTTTCCTTTTGAAAGGAGGGCACAGTGAAGTCCTCATATTTTCCTTCTGCTTCGTAAAATGATTCTGAAGTCAATTTCTTGAAATTCCATCCTTCACTGAAAAGAACAGCAATAAGAAAACCAGTTATTAATCAAGCTTATAGCATTATTACAGAGCCTGTAAGAACACTTTTATTGGAACCAGTCCCCTGGTCTTCGCCACTTCTGAAGGAGAGCAGGGCATTTGCTTTTAGAGAGAGATGATCATCTTTATAATTGCTTTTCCTGTTGCAAAAGAAAAGTCATTCAGCAGAAAAATGTTTCTAGACAAGTATGCTTGAAAACATACATATCTGCAGTGCCTGATCCTCAGCATTTTGTGACTGTACTTGCAACACTACTCTCTATTGAGTTATGTGAAGTTATTTGTATACAAGTTAAATGTATAAAAATATCACTGATTTGGCACTCTATTCAGATAACACATTACCAGTCAGAGCCAGTGCACATCTTGTTACCCATTCCTTAAGCACATAGTATTTTGGCAGTTTCATTCCAAAATTTTGGAGGAAGAGTATTCAAGGTCCCAATAGTACAGTTGTTATGCTATGAAATTTGGTGCTTTCTGGCTCAAGTGGCAGAATTAGAAGCATTCAGAGTTTCATTGTTTTCACAGTAGATCAGTCTACTCCCACTGACTTTAATATCCCACTGACTTACAGGACCCAGCTGTATTTTACCATTTTTTTCAGAGACTTATATATATTAATAAGAATTTAAGATAAAACCAGGTAACTTACCTGAACACTGAAGCATTTTCCATTCCTGCTGAAACTGGTCTCTTAATGTTTTTATTTTATTTACTTTTTCTCGGGTAGGAGGTACATAAACTCCAAAGGGAGGCAGAGAAGCACCCACTAATACTTTGGCTACACTTTGCATTAAATTTATCTCTGTGTCCTAATTAAGAAGAAAAAAAATACTCCGGTGAACCAAACTCTCCTTGTTTCAGTGATACATGAAATATTTAAAACAAACTTTTGTAATTAAATTGCTAGTACTAGTAGCAAGAATGACTAACTTTCCACTTTCAAATAAAAGTGTGTCTAAATGGATTTTTTTCTGAAAAGGTAAATTAATTTTATCTGTTGTAAAACTTGTTTCTTTCAAATAGAGAAAGAATCTCAGGGTTTTTTTTATGATTGAAAAGAAGTAATGCTGGGTTAAAGGTTTCTATTTCTGGGTTAAGAAAATGTTATGGTGGAAGGAGAGCATGAAGCTTGTTTACTTTAGGCATCATTTACTTTCTATGAGTGGAAAATAGTATATTTTGCTTCATCAAGAAGTGACCGTTTGGGACTTCTCATAGTCTAAATCAAAATCATTTGCTTGCAAAAAATGTATTTTTGAAAGGTTGATGGTACATGTCGGTTATATTTGGATGGTACATGTTGGTTATATTTGGAAGACTGCAACCCTATTTTAAGAGATAGAAGCATTTTTTCAGTTATTCTAAAGAGCCAAGCACATGCATTATAAAATCCCTGTGTATTACATAATCCTGTTATGAAGCTACCTGCAGAATACTAATACAAAAGTATCAATAATTTTTTCAATATGTATGCCTAACTTCCTTTTAATGATTACACTTCAGAATATCAATGGTTCTCTCCATTTCACACTCCTAGTTAGTAATGTGTAAATACACTATTAATGTATATACTGCATATCAACATACAAATTATTTTGGCTTACATAATTTATGTATCAGCATTGTAAATTAAATAACATTTGAGAAAACTACAGACTAAATTATGTCAAAATCCACTTAATTGGCAGCTTAATTAATATCATAGCTTTAACTGGATACTTCCTGGGACAGATTAGAATAAGCATATGCGAACAATTGTTTGCTGTTTCTCATTAAAGAAGAACTGGAAGGAATAAAAGGAATCAGAAGTTACCATTTCACAGATCACACAGACAAACAGTGTTACTGACAACTGCAGGATGCTGGAGAGGTCAAGACTGTAAATTGAGTTCTCTAAGAGATTAGATAAATTCGTGGCAGATACGCTCACTGGCACTGATCACTAGTCTGGATACAGCCTCCAACTTCCTAAATTCAGATATTCTTAATGTGATAGCATAAGGAAAAAAAAATAGACTATGGAAAGATCCATATATTCTTTACTTTCTCATGCTCTCTATCAGAAACACAAAGCTGTGGAAGACAGGCCCTCAATTCTGTGTTAGGGCAATTAAGTTCACTTGAAGGATATGTGCCGTTCTGATTTATCTTCTGCACGTTATAAGTCATTTGTGACAATGTACAGCATGGAGAGAGGAGAGAAAATTTAGTGGTCCATGATGAACAAGACAATGGGCTGCTTTCAATCAGATTTGATGGAAAGAGGCCAGATGATTTAACAGACAAGTGCCTCTTTTCAGGAGACAACTCTGAATCCCAGATGGATGGAAGTTGTGCCAAACTGTCAGAACATCTATGCTCTATAGACATAACCATGGGCTTGCATTCGTGCCTCAGCTTCTCCATCATGCAGGCTGCTTATGGTGCAGTGTGCATCCATGTCTTGTCTTGTTCTCAGGACAGAAAGAAACTTGGGCTGTTTACGCTGTGAGCTCGGGGGTTTCACACACAATACAGATACAGCCAGTATTTTCTCCTGGGCAGCTTGAAGCAGTTCATACCAGGCATGCTACTGCTTGATTTGAGTTCTGTCCCAGACACTTTGAAGTACCACATCTTAACAGCACTTCTTACCTTGATCACAGCAAAAATTCGAGACTCCGCTAATCCTTGCAGTAAAGCAAAAAGTAGAGAAATCCCACTTATTTCAAGGTTCCTGTTTGGTCCAACAGCTATTACTGTTAAGTTTGGTTGATAACTATATGCTACGGGAAGAATGAATCCAAGTACAGCAGAAAAGAAGTCATTTCCTTCAGCATCCTTTAACAACAACAAGAAATTGTTTAGCACAAATGTAAAGCCCCAAATTCACAGACAAAACAAAACAAGTGAATCTCAAAAACCTTTTGATTTACTTAGGAAACAGGATACTGATATATTTTCCCAGCAATTTTTACATTAAGCATGCAGATTATTCATCTTCATGTCTTCACACTGTAACTCTGCCTTGGTGATATGAAAAGGTTTCTTCAAACCTATGCATTCTAATACACTCTAAAGTTCAGTGAAGGAGGAGTACCCTGGCAAGGGCAAAAAAAGGAAAACTTTTTCAAAGGTCCAAACTAGAATGTGGGGTGTAATTCTCAGTGTCATTTTATGAATTTGTAAACATAATCTATTACTTCTGTTTAAAAAGTTTTTCTCCTCTGTTGTTTTCAGAAAGTGAATCTTACCTCTTTCCAGCTTAGAGAAATATAGTGTTTGGAATTGGTCTTTCCAGATTGTTCTTTCTCAGAGATATGTATGATGAGCATTTTTCTGTAAATAAAACCACATTTGAGTATTTAACCATCATCTCCCAACGGGATAAAAAGATATTTTATTTCATCATTCTTTAAATCCTAATTCATAGCAGAGGAGGAGATAGCGGTTTTCATTACTACATGCCAAAAGTTAAGCAACAATTAAAACTGAAATCCTTTTTATGGCATTTTTTAAAAAGGATTAGACTTTTAAGAAAAAGGGGAAGTGGAGAACAAGTTATAAGAAAAGATTACTTTAATAAGGAACTCTGCATCAGCATTACGTGCCTCCTGCAATTATGCAGGGATACAACCTACAAAATTAATAATTGCCTTCTTTTTTACTTTGTATCTTCAATATCCTATTTTCAACAAGAATTTAAATTTCAATTAATATAGAAGGATTATGATTTAAACCTACCACTAAAGGCATAAAGCAACATTTAGAGATAGCACTTTATCTTTGAAAATGTATTAGGGAAAGTTCTGGGTTTTGCCTCAAGCTAAACTTAATGAACGCCAAGTCCACACAAAGTTCCTTAGTACAGATTTCATCACACATACAAACACTTCTGAACATTTATAAAGCCTTTGGGATCTGACTCCCTGACGGTAAAAGGAACCTCACCCATCTTCTGTGTTCGGTATGATCTGCATGTCTCCAACAAATACACAAAGCACTCTGCAGGAAACAAAAAATAAACATGTATTTACATCTACAAGTAGATTTTTTTCATTTAGTGGAATTTGTATGAAAAGTTTGCATGAATGCAGAAAAAATGTATACTGTTTCTGAATTTGGTCCATTAAAAGCATGAAGAAAACACATTTAGGACAGTTCAAGGGAATGCCATTTCTCCCATGGAAAAACAAAACCAAGAAAATGTCCTCAGGCCAAAACCAACTGAAAATTGAGAAAGAAAATGCAGGCTAACACAGCCATCATCCTTACAAATCTTTTGCCTTCCCTAAGGCAAAAGGCTTTTGCTGGCATATATGCTATTATCTGGACCACACCTTGAAAATACTACGCAAATGGACATGCTATTTGTTTGAAAACCAAGGTTTTGCAGGCAGTTTGCCATATTCCACATGCATAGTATAATATTTTAACATTTTGTCAAAGGGCTGCAAATGTAAAATATACAAATTCACCTTTGAAGCCCAAAACGAACAGAATGTCTTAGTGCAACAGCAGCAGAAACAGCAGATGTGGGTGATGTTGCAATTCCATTACATACCTGCAAAATACGTTTTTAATTCAGAAGCAGTTAATGCTGCACAAGAACACATAATTTTTTAAGTATAACTGGGTTTTTACTTGTTTATATGTATCAAGGGATGTTAATGATCTACAGTAGCAGGGTTAAGAAAAGGTTATTAAATCATTTTCTAGAGAAAGGCCATATTTGATTATTATGCCACAAGCTGTACTGTTACTTCAAAAGTATGGCTCTGTGCTGAAAGGCAACTGTAAAAATAGCTTTTGCAGGGGAAAGCCATCTTTACTGCTTCTCTAGATAATCTACAGATTGGGTACACTCAGTGTGCCTATAGGCAAACTGCACCAGAAAAACACATCCTGGGAAAAGGAGGCTGTCCCTGAATTCTAATTCTGACTTTTCCTTTAACCTCAACAAGCTATTCCTTTCTGAAAATTACAGTATTACTCAGTCAACCCTTCAGTGTTCATTTGTGTTGTGTAGTGCTTTGAACTCCACATGAAAGCTAAGCAAAAAAAGTGCGTTTCCCCTCCTCACTCCTCTTTGTGTTTGCAGCACAAAACGTTGAACTTACATCTGCAACTCATTAAAATTTCTATTTCTTTTTGCCAGTTAGCATTTTTAAAAATCTATTTATAGGCTCTCTCCTGGAGCTATGTGCAGCCTATAATGTCAGAAATTTGTCCCCAGGATCTACATATGCAACTTCCAATGGCAAGAAGATGGCTTAGAAGAAAGGGACCATTCTGGCAGTTACTCTTCCTTGATGGCCTAGTACTTTAAAGAGAGCTTTTCACTAAAAGGGAAAGAGTGTTTTATGATGATGTAATATTTTTTATTTGTTTGCAGTTCTTCTTTTTTGCTTCTCCAAGTTTTTATACATGAATTCAAAGATGCACCCTCTAAGCCTGCCTTCTCTGCATTCCTGAGTTTGCAAGAATCAAAATGCTGAACTGGAATTACTCTATTCAGAATCACACCATGCAGAAGGGCCGTTGAACACACCAGTAAAGGGAGTGCTCGTTTGTATGTGCATGTGTGTGTGTGTGCGCGCACATGTAAATCAAAATTTACTCTGTGTAAACTGTTCTGCAAATAATGGTCACACATGCAGCTGCACAGAGCATGGTGTCTTGTAAAGAAAGGTAATGCAGAAGTAAACTCTATCCCAAAGACAGAAGGCAAAACTCTGCACGCTGAGACAGGAAAAGTTTTGATATTTCTTCAGAGTTCTTGTTGCTGCTTACTGGTGACTGGTGTTTGATACACCAACTTCTGCTCCCCTCAACTGGAAGAGTAAGTGCCTGGCTCACCTGTAGATCTGAGAGCCATGAGAAAGTTCTTAGTGACTCTTATGCTGTGACTACCTACAGAAAGTCTGAACAAGAACTTGTCCAAAGATCATTAGAAAGATGTATTAACAACTATCCCTAAGTAATCGTTTTCTCATCTTGCATGATCACTCTCATAGCTACGCACATTCCAGCTGAGATTAGTGGACTTGCGAGGTACACAATAACCAGTATTGGAACAGCAATATGCAAAAATCAGAGAAATCCAAATCTGTCCCCAACCTCAAGATCAAGGCAATACATTATTACCTCTTTTTTAAGTATTTTATCTAGGATGGCCAACACACTGCCAAGAGACAGCAAAGTTTCGTCCTCTTTCACAAGGTCTGCATAAAAGCCACTGTAAAACAAATTATATGGAGAAAAACTAGGTTAGAAGCAATGATGTCTTTGAAGAGGACACTGATAAAGTGCTTTGCAGTTAGTATTAATGGTGTACATTTTGTACAGATGCTACACATTTGTTCTCAGAAACCTAGCTGTAGCAGGAAGATGACAGTACTATTGGTCTGACAGTCTTGAGCTCTCTAAACTTGTCTCCATTCTGCACCGAAAATAAAAATGTCTGAAGATACTCAGGAACCAGATTTCTGAAGTTATATCAAAATTAGACTAAGACAAGACAAAATGTTGAGTTTCTCAAAATAGAGCAGTTTGGTATTTTTTCCAGATAAAAATGAATACAGAGTTTTAAGGCACGCTCCTAGCAAAAACTCTTTCTAAATGAATACATTTACATTAGCTGTCCTATCTCTGTTTGAAAGAGTTTTAGAGAAAATTATTCTCAGTAGTTCAAAGATTTCAAGGCTATGAATAACAAATAGAACAAATGTGTTTATTTCTCAAAGGAAGAAATTCTGGCTATAATTGAGGAGACTAAGGCAAAAAAGATGACCATGGCAGACACAGAGCTAGATGGCAGTCTGTACAGACTCCTCTTAATTATGTTGAAAGTTAAATAAATAGGACCAACCTTACAAGAACTTTTATTTCACTTTTGCCCATTTCCTTCACCAAATGAACAGGTACAGGGAGAAAATGCGCTAAACCTGTACAGTCAGTTGTTGCTGTTTTGATGGGAGGCACTGGAAACAGAATATTTTTCATGTGCAATTCCAAGAATCTTTCTACTTTGACAGTTTCATTGCTGGTAGTTATCTTAGGTTCATGTTCCATGGAGGGATTTGAAGTAGCCTTCTTTAGCAGATGTGATTTGGTGCTCACATTTTGTAAAAATGATGTGTCTAGATAAAAAGAAAGAGAGGGGTTTCACAGGTATTAAATTCTAAGCAATGTGGCAATTTTTGAATATGTTTATATACAAAATAGAGAATACTCGCATTCATAGTTTACTTTCATGCACTAGCTCTAGTATTTCCTGATACAGGTGTTATTTTTTCAGTGCTACTACATTTGTTTTAATGTAGTGAAAGGTGATAAATGATGATAAATCTTATGCCCATATTTTTGACACAGAAAATGGCACCCTCAAACAAAGTGCTACTTTTCGGCCTGTTGTCTGCCAGCTTCAGAAGTTCCCTTCAGACCAGCTGAAGACATGGCCTTGAATGAAGCCTCACAGTGCTTCGTCAGTCACTTGATGAATAACTGCTTGTTCAATTATTTTAATCCACTGGTATTAATTAGAATAATTTTGAATTTCTGTATGAATCCATTTATCAATCACATTTGCTTGAAGAAAGGAAAATTACCTTCATATGTCAACCATTTCCAGTAGGGTTTATGTGCTGCTCTCACATTTTGAATAGATTCAACAGCACTACAAAAGAAACCGGATTAACAGTATCAGCAGTAATAAAAATAGAGGAAACATAACTTACCTCAACAAAAAAGCAAAACCAAAAAAATCCAACTGAAAATGAACAAGCTCGGATCTCTTCCAAGAATGCAGAACAGAAAAATAAAGAGAATGAGAATCAATGGGCAGATTAATTGCAAAGATTATATTTAAGAATCAAAAAAAAGTGAAGAACATACACAGCATATATACACATTGAGTGAAATCCCAACCCTGCTGTTGGAGGAAGCACATCTGTCTGAGTTCAAGAAAGGCAAAATTTCGCCTGTCTGTCAATGCCCTGTCAGAGATTTTATCAACACGATATGAAGATTTAATTGGATTCACTCAAAAGCAAGACAGTCTGCTCAGGAATCAAATAAATCCCATTCCCTGCTATTCTTTGTGTTGAAATCTTTTTATTATCACTAGTATTCGCAGCATTATGGGCAAATGGTCCTACTATGTTAGCTATCACACAAAAATAATTCAGGTCATATTAAATCCAGAAGAAATTCTGTGTAGTTGAAGATTATTTGTAAGGTGTTCAGGAGCTGGACTTGTATGTTGGATAAATATGTAATCAATGCTGTTACCTATGATAGCAACCTGAGATACCAGTTGATAGAGAAGAAAAAGAGGACACACAGGGGCTATGGGACATGCTGAGAGCAAAATAACCCCATCAGTTTACCAAAAGCAACTCAGCCCGCAGCCCATGTGTATCTACACTGCTTCCCTGACTGATCTGAGCTCAGTTTTAACTAACACAGCCAACTGGCAGGTGCTGCCACCAAAGTGCATGAGGAGCATTACTGCTGGAAAACGCACAGGGCAGCTACTGAAGTGGGAGATGGACTGAGGACAGAAAATGGAAATGTGGAAGAGATAGTACAGACAGGTAGAGAGAAAGACACTGTTTTGATGTGGGACTGCTTCAGGCCCAAGGATTGGAATGCTTTACTAGGTCAGATTCACCACCGTGCAAACACAGTCTTAGTGTCTGCAAAAAGAAGTCAGAACTGAAATTTAATCATTTTGGTACAGCTCTATACCATCGAGTGCTTGTGCACCCCAAGCTGCAATGCTCCAAATTCCAGAAACACAAGGATTCATCAAGACTGGCTCTGCACAGCACCAGCTCTCACTGATGAGAGAAAGGTTAGCTCCAGACATACTACAGCAACTGAAGTGGCTCTGTGGTCTGAAAAACTAATCCTTGCAATTGCGTACTTTCCCAAATACAGGATGTCATTAATTTTCACTGCCCTGATTATAGCAGGATTGTCTCAGCTTTGAGTAAGATGGATTTCTATAGGATAACAAGGCCCAAGAATAAAATGGCTCATGGTTTTATGCTATAATATCTCACAACTTGAAATAATTTCAGAAACAAAAGTATACAAAACTGTACCTTGGATGGGTTGTTCTAAAATTCTTTATATGCTTACCTTAGACAAGGTGCCATTTCTCCAGTTATTTGAGGTATAGGATCTCCAAGCAAAGTTTTTACAGTCATGCAGACTGATTCCGCCAATGATTTCAAGTGGTATCCACCCTAAAAAAAAGTATTTTGCGTAAACTAGGGGACAAGTACTTTTAACATCTCTCTGAATACCATAATAGAAAATAAATTATACTTTTGAAATATATCTGTATTTACAGAAATGGAAGATGACATACATCTACGTTAATGATTTTCAGTATGAAAACAGCAAGTTAGCAACTACCTGCTGTACTTCACTGGCATCTCATGATTCAACTCACTTTATCATGGTTCAAATAACTTCAGAAATTATGACTTTGCCATGAAACCCCTGGAAACACATGCCTTCTCCACTCCCATCCACAACATGCCATCTTCAACAATTCTTGTGGAAGATTTCTTAGAGGGCAAATGCTATCACTGTCCTCTAAAATGTCTCTACAAGAGAAATCTCTCACAGCCTGACACTTTTAAGATGTGGCTGCCTAATGGTTTGGCAGCATTTGGAGAGCAAGATGGATTTAAGACTGCTAGGTGGTATGCAGGAAGCAACCTATCACCTATGGAGCAGTCACATCATCTGTAGTAGGAGTAAATGCTTATTTGCACTTCAGACAGCAAAGATATCTGTAGCAACCTGCCTGAGAGAAGGATGGTGGAAGAAAAGTCATGCAAAACAGAGGTCAAGTGAATCAATTAATAAACAATTCACTCTTGAAGACCTTTTTGGCAGCAATATTTCCACATACTTATTTACCTGAAAAGCCACCATTTTTCTAACATGCAGCAGAAATAGGGAGTTGAAATCTAGATTTCAAAAGGAGAAAACATTTTTAATTGTTTAAAAAGACTAAAGAAGAGCTCTTCAAGAGCTTGCATAAAGGCTTTTAATCAAAAAAGAGGTACTTTTTTAAGTGCTCCATTACTAATTAAGAGTATATTTAGGTTAAACTCTCCTGGAAAAAGATATTTGTAAAAACATTGGTAATGCAGCCTATTCACTAAATACATTTTAATGAGTTCAGGACTGTCCAGAGCAGTGGACTAGTAACTGTTCACAAGAACTGAACAGATTTTTTGAATGATAAGCATATGGCTCCTCTGTTTCAAAAGTTCACAGTATAAGAGCATTGCCAAATCTTAAACACTTTTTCATTCTTGATACTCAAAAAGAAAACAAAACAAAAAACACACAAAAAAAAAACCAAAAAAACCCACCACCACCACAAAAAAAAAAAAAATAGAAATTATTTCATTATGAAGTTTTTCTTCCTAGCTTCTACTTTGCCCTAAATGGCTCAAATACAAAGACTCGCCCACTGGGAGTACATTTCAAAGGTCTTTACCTCTAGGATGACACACAGCTTTCCATTAGCTAACTGCATCAGGAAATGGGTAAGGTGGGCGAAAACCTCAGGAGTGGCATTCATCTGACCCTAAGTCAAGGAAAAATTTTTAAAAAATGAAACCTTGAATCAAAAACGTTGGTAATAAACCAATATATATAATTATATATGGCATAATGTATCTTTACAAGTCTTGCAGTGTCTAATGAACTTGGGCTTGCTTAAAGACACAAATATGTATTTTTAGCTTGATCAAACTGAATTTCACTTAGCAATCACAGGACATTAAAGAGGTAGGAATATTTTCTGAACAGATTCATGATTGAACACAAAAAACACAAGTTACTTACTTCAGGGTCTCCAATTCCTGAATCATATCCAGAGGAGACAATAACCAGTTCAGGATCAAACTGTTACAAAACAGAGACAGTTGTAGCACAGTCTTATGTCCTGGTTTCAATTTTGTACTGATTTCAATCAGATGTTATTTCAGTTAGAATACAAAACACAAAGATTCTCCTTGAATAAATTACCCTACTGGAGAAGTTGCAGA
>JAWWEW010000041.1:19256901-19347070 GCA_035583185.1 Anabacerthia variegaticeps
ATCAGATGTTATTTCAGTTAGAATACAAAACACAAAGATTCTCCTTGAATAAATTACCCTACTGGAGAAGTTGCAGATCATTATATTGAATATTTAAAAGCTAAAATTCCATAATACTATTCAGTTCATCAGTACAACACCATACCAGCAGTAATAATGTGTTAACTGTTCTTCTGACAATTACTGCATTTCTATAAAATATTCAATGATAGCTGCTTAAGAAGCACTTAGGAAGTAGTGTTTGGCAGTAAAGTATTACCTCAAAAGCCATTGGAAGCAATACATGGAAAAATGCAGCAAGATAATCTGAATTTCCCATCCCAACCTGAAAAATATGAGAAACACTGGTCATATTTTCTTGTTGGAATGACAGATATTCTAAGGTTCTTCAAGACTTTAGGGAAAGATAGGAAAAGTTAAAGATTTTGGAATCTTTAGAAGTCCAGTAAAATAAACTCTATTTAAGTGCACAAATATACACCATTTTTAATCTTAAGAATGAGCTTCAGTTCTCTGCTAAACAAGAATGGTCGCAACCATTTCCTGAAACACTTTCCGATTTGATGACTAGGCAAGATATACAAGTAAAAATGACTGTGTAAGTTTTTCTCTCCGTTTTTTAAACATTATCACCTTCTGAGCCATATTTTTCAGCAGACATTCCACTGAAAGGATGTACACTGTGTTAAGACATCTGCCAAGCAAGTGAAGAAGTGCACTTTCTCAGAAAGCATTACATAAAGAATGAGCTACAAAGCTATTGCACTTGCTTTGTTGTGCTGTAAACAATATTTACCTTATTCCAAGGCAAATTTATGTTAAAACCTTTTCCTTTTCCCAGACCCACAGCATCATAATCAGATTCTTTGAGTGATGGCCAGAATTCCTGATGTTCATAACGATGCCAGGAAAAGTACAAAACACTGAAGAAATAAAAAAAAATCCAATTTGACAAAAAGATTCCAGACATTACTTTATATCCTGAACCTGGTGACTGTATTGCCCAAAAGCAAGAAAATAAAATTATCATTTCTCCTTGGTTCTCTTAAAGGAGTTGGACTGTGAAAATTGGTCCTATGCCAAAATTAACATAAAAATTAACCTGTTAAAAATATCTTATAGGCATGCACTCCATACAGATCAAAGACAAGGAATTTTCAGAACAGCAGATTTGTCTCTATAGCCTACTGATGGGACTTTTCAAAAAATAATATAAAGTCCATGTATTTTATCCAGCTACTACTTGAAGATTTTTACTGAGAGATTCATGAATAGAGAGAATAGGTGTAGTACCTGAGTACTGGCAAACCAAGGTAATCATATTGCTCATTTTGTGTTTTGTTATTCTTTAAAAAAACAAAAAGTAGACCTGTTCTACTTTATTTTATATTTTTCCCTCTATTTTATAACAAGTGAAAAACAGAGCAACTAAAATAGCACGGCAAATGTTTTGCAAGATTCTAATTTTAGAAGTTTAAGAAATCTTATTCTCTACGGAGGCAAACAATCTTTAAACAGCTAACACTAAAAAAAACCAGAAAGATAAAAATCCTTCAAACCTTGGATCCTCTTCAAATATATACTGAGTTCCTTGCCCATGGTGCACATCCCAGTCAACAATAAGGATTCTGTATAGATCAGTAAAAGAAAACACTCAGTGGAAGAACCACAGCATCTTACTATACAGAAGGCACAAATGAAATGCATTTCTCTGAACCAAAAGGAACATTACACCCAGAAAGCTCTAGACATTAATCTAAACCAGTATAATGTCAAACTGTTATTTGCATATGAAAAGCTTCTCTAAATCAACCATGCACTTACCTCTGTAGACCATATTTCAGTTTTGCGTATTCTGCTGCAATAGCAACATTGTTGAACAAACAGAACCCATTAGCTGCATTTCTCTGGCTGTGGTGACCTGGAGGTCTGAATCAAAGTTTTATAAAGTTATTCACAACAAAAGAGATTTTCCCAAGAAGTGAAAACTTTCTCACGTATTTTCTTACCTTACTAATGCCATTCCATTGCGCACTTTCTCTGACATCACAGCATCCACCAGCTGCAAAGTTGCTCCTACTGCTAGTCTGGCACAGCGGTAAGTGTTCTGAAAAAGAGAAACTTGGAGTTGCAGTGATTACTCATCAAATTGAACTAGTCGCACATGACATGCTTTAGCATCCCAACAGCAAATTGTCTTGGCATAAATCTACCCAACTGAAAGTGTATGAAGACAGTTGAAACGGAACTTTACAACACAGGTTCCAATGTGCTTTCCACTAAGAGTACCTGGGATCACCATATCCTTTATAAAGATATTCTCTGTGGAGCAGTTAAGAAACATGAGATGGACACACTGAATGGAATAACATGGCATCTTTGAAAGTAAGAAATCAAACCCTACAGAAACAAAGCACAGAACACTTCATCTTCATTACCTGGCATAACATTTAAGAACAATTGTTACCAAAATATGATTTGCAGGTCATGAATGGTCTGCAGTCAAATTAAGTGACAAAAATAGAGCCAAAATTTGAGTAGTGCACTATACTGGCATGATACAATTACAGAATAGACAACAAGACACTTAAGCAATTTAAATTAGAGCATTATACTAAACTTGAAACAGGTAACAATAACATCATAAATAAATGTGAGATTACTTGAATAGCAAAAAATGTATTGCAAATTTTCCCCTAGAAAAGTGCCACTCGGATGCAATAACACAGATACTTGAAACTCCTGATAGAGGAAGCCTTTTAACTTACACACCGGATGAAAGAAAAAAGCATCGTAACTTTCAGAGACTCTTTTCAGCTCCTCCTCATTCATTGTCTGAGTGCTTTTAGCCACTTCCAAGTGCTCTGAACTGCAGAGGAGAGAGAAATTAACACAACACTTAAGAAACTAGAAAGTTGGGTTTTTTTAATCAGAATGCAATAAGAAGTAACAGAGTATATGTTAAAATGGGCTCTCTGAGACTTCACATGTTCAAAAGGTACTCTGGAATGCTAGTTGCAGGACATAGTAAAAAACTAAGGAGCGTTATGAAAGCAGGGATTCTTGGATGTCTTAAGAGTACAACATTTTTATCTCTTTTTCAGTGGTACAAGGCATTAAGTTTTGCTTTCAAAAAAAGGCTCTTTGTTTATCATGCAGCCATCAATTTTGTAATCCATGCTATGTATAGATACCATCTCAACAAGAACTAAACTAGAATTTTGAGTCATCAGAGTGTGAATTACAACTCTGAGAATGTGCATCTAGTCCTCTCTTGTCCTATGAAAAATAAGCATTTAAATGAATCCCTTATTAGGTGTCTACTAACTTCCTCTTTTCTAAAAACATGTTTGTTAGACTACAATTAGTGCTGTGTACCAACATAATTGATTTTCATGGTAAATACATTGCTGATTGGGTATGAGGCTTGATTGCTGTTTCTTTCTAGTTGATTTGCTCCTGCTAGATGACTGGGGCAAATCACTTCACTCTCTTGGTTTCCATAGGTAAGCTAGAGTTGTAGAGCTCTTTCCTCTCTAAAACACTTCTATATTGAAACAAATTTCTAACTCTTCTAAAAATATTTTATTTGTGCTCACAGTTAGTTATGAGGCTTCTGCTGACGTTAAATTAGTAATTACATAGTCATTCATGTTTTCATTTTCCACTGAAATTAATGGAAGTCACTGAATTTTGGAGCAGATCTTTTCAAATGGATCAAAATATGACGTGGAGGTATGAGTTCTGTTGTTTCATTGAATTAACCTGGATGGTAATGAAAGCTAAGTTTCAGACCTGTGAACCAACAGGATCTCTTCCTCGCTTCCTTCTCTGACAGGCACACGGACACATCTTTCCAGAAGCTGGTAACATTTAAGCTGCTCATAGGAGGATGAAAGTCTTTCTGGCACTTCAATATCACAAACGGGACTAAAAATAACCAATAAACATATTACTATAATACTATACCACCACAGCTAACAAATACATTTAATAAAGCCTAGCTTTTAACTCCTCATTGTAAGATTCATTACTCTCAAAAAGGGAAATGTGAGAGTAACAGAGAAATAAAATCTTTAAACACTTTTTGGTTTGAAACCAAGTCAGAAATTGATTAGAAAATATATAAGCAAAAAAAAAAAGTTATTAAAACAAAAACCCCTATATAATAGTATCATTTTTTGCTTCCTCTCTCACTGCTGAAAGTTTCAATGCTCAACTACAAGCATGGGAATGCTGAAATTAAATGCTGTAGATTACAATGAACGTGAACAGAGGAGAAGCAGCTTTGGGAGAGAAGACAAGAATGGATTGTTACTGCAAAGGAAGGAACTGGTCTAATTTGTGTGAATTTAAGCAAGTGGCATACACCAATTTCTAACTGAGTTTAATTGATGAGTTTCAGCTGAGTGAGTATATCTACATACTTGAGTACATCTACATACTTCTTCCAAGATCAATGATACAATGATACTCTATAACTTAATTAGCTTAAAATACTTTATTTAGGGGGCTACTCATGATAACACTTCTTGTTAAGGCCTCACAGACTGGACGCTACAGATTCTCCAATCCAGCTTCAGATTATCCTTACAGTATCTAGATACAAATGGGGAATAATTTTTTTTTCTCCAAAAGGAAAGACTTTCTGTTTACTAGAAAAATGACAGGATACCTATCTCTAGGTATTTCCTATTATGTTCACAGGAAATGCATTTAGTTGGTACTTCTCTCACAAGTCCTAATAAGAATCTATTCATAAAAACAACAGCAGTGACTTACTCGCTCCAAAGCAGTTTGTGAGTGGTCATTTCCTCATCATAAATCAGCGCTGTTCCCGAAGCCATTGCTACACACTGAGCAAAACAAAAATCCCAAGACACGTATTTCAGATGAGAAGTAACCTTAAAACAGTATTATACTAGCTAGTGAGAATGTGAGTACAGAGTGTATCTGCTTGCCTGGCAGTTTTGCACTTTAGACTTTGTACTTACAGAATGAAATCAAAGAAAAATACTTAGGACTCGGATTCGGACAAAACCGAGGGGCAAGGCAGCAGCACAAAGCTGATAGCCCGGGCCTGGCACCCGGCTGCGGGCGGGCAGGACTCACAATGCCCGAGCGCTCAGGCCCTCGGCATCCCGGGGCAGGGCAGGGGGCACGGCCTGCTCGCCGGGCAGGGGGCACGGCCTCCCCGCCGAGCCCCGGCCCGATCGGGGCCTGCAGGGCGGGGGCGGCTCCGAGCACGGGCCTGCCCCGCCGCACACTCCTCACTCACCTGCCCCGCCGCACGGCTCCTTGTGAACACCCGCCTTACGAAGCCACAGTGCACGAAGCAAGGGCTGCCTACAGCGGGCAGAACAACAGGGGTCTGCTGCTCTTAAAACTTCACCGGTGCTCCCGAGCCCCACGCGAGGCACCGCGGAGGGGCGCCGAGGCCGCGCTGCTCCGGGCGGGGCCGGGGGAACCCGGGCGGGGCCTGCGCAGCTCTGGCAGCCCTTGGCACCCTCTGGCACCCTCTGGCAGCCTCGCACGGAGCCGCCCGGGCCCCGCGGCCGGCAGAGGGCTAACGAAGGGCGCCCCAGCCCCAGCGCGGCGGTGGGAGAGTCGGTGGGAGTGTCCGTGGGAGGAGTGTCCGTGGGAGTGTCGATGGGAGGGATGACCGAGGGAGGGGTGTCTGTGGGAGTGTCCGTGGGAGGAGTGTCCGTGGGAGCCCGTGCAGACCGCCGCCCCGGCGCTGCCACCGCTGTCGGTGGGCGCTGCCCGGCGGGGCGGGGCGGGGCGGGGCGGTCCGGCCGCTGGGGGGGTTTCGGTGGGAACTGACCCCAGGGCAGAGCATCCCACAGCCCGGGCTGTGCGGTGTCCCCTGGGGCAAGGGGGATCACGGGCAGGACCCGCAGCGGGGCTCACGGCCCGCCGGCCCCGCTGCCCCCGCGGCTCTCGGCACAGAGGTGGGACCGGAGCCGTCACACCTGGCGGCCCCTGCGGACACGCACCTGGGGCAGCCCCGACCGCCGCGGGGGCGGCTGCCAGCCATCTGCTGCCCGGGGACTTCCCCAGTACGGGTTTCGAGAAGATGTGACCGTAATAGATGCTGTATTACTGAAATAGTTTCTAATTTATAATGTCGGTGTATTACACTGATAATCGGGTGGCCACTACAGTACGTCACTAGAGTTTTTTGTGGGGTTTTTCTCGGTTTTGTGGTTGTTGTCTTTTGGAGTTTTTATTGTTTTTTTGCCGGTTTTTTGCGGGGGTTTGTCCGTTTTTGTTGTTGTTGTTTTTACTATTGTCTCTCCATTAGTTCCCTGCAGACAACTTGGACACCTGATAAAGTTTATACCTTGGCTTTTGTAATGTGTCTGAAAACGGAAAGAGACTTTTCAGGAGCGAGAATCTGATTTATATCCCAGTTGAACCACTCAAGATGGTCACACAAGAATAAAAACGTTCCAAAATCTTCACTAACTCTATGCAATCGGGTGTCACCACTGGGATGCTGTCAGCTCTGTCATTGTGAAATGATGCCCTGTAACTAAATCTTGTGACTGGGGCCAATCATACCGTGTCTATAGTTACTTATTCCTCTTTATTCCACGCTGAAACGGCAAAAGCGACCAGCAGAGGGCTGCCTCCTTTCCAAATACTCCAACGGGACAAAATTATGTGGACTCATGAAACATTAAGCAAGGGAAAGTTTAGGTAACTGGAGAAAATGGTAGAGTGGGTGTTATATATAAAAAAATACATTAAAAGTAGTCAGCTGGGTTAAAACTGGTTTATGCGGGGTTTTGCACATATTACAATTTTTTTAAACCATAACTCAAAGAAACGTTTATCCGTGGCTGTCCAAGTTCAAACTTATGTGAGTGCCTGTAACAATACAGAAAGGAAGCCTGATAACACTGGGGTTAAAGTTCAACTTATAATACAATTTAAAAGGGAATTAAAGCCTTACATTCCACTTATAATACATTCCTATTTACAAGATAGGTTTAGCATGAGAAATATAATCATCTTTTTACAAATAATATGATAAATATTTACAAGCATTTATGGTATGGCCACTTCTGAGTGGCCAAAGTCAGCTGGGAGTCCTTCCTCTGCCAACGATAAACCTGGTTTACTAAAATGATGCCCTCTTCAATATTCCCCACAAGGAGATACACCATGGGACGGTGGGTTTGAGTCATCCTCTGTGTGCATTTGTCATTAATTAGCAGCCACTGTTGTATCATGCTCTGAGTTTCATAAGGCAAGAGTGAGCCCTGGGTAATGAATTCCACTTGGCATTCAATGTTATACTCTTGGTCATCAAATACTGTTCTCCTCTTGGACAGCTTTACTTTCACTGCTGAGGAAGAAAAAAAAAAAAAAAAGAAAAGGAAAGGTGAGTCATTCCATTTCTCAAATGCAGAAAGAAGCACTGCCAATGAAAGGAGATGATTTCTTAAAAATACAATCATAATTTATACTGATAGACTATGGCGAGGCCTTCTCCAGCAGCAGTATAAAGTTTAAAACATTTTGCAAAACAAAGGTTATGTAGTAAAGGGGTTTTATACATCAAATTAAATAACTGGAAAAAAATATTTTTACAAGAGTGAGTAATGTGTTTTTGCCCTCACCACGTATGTCAGACTTTTTGTGTAATTACATATTCTAAGATGTTGGTGTTGTTCTTGTATCACAAGGCTGTCCAGCTTGCCCCACCAATTCTCCTGAAACTTGCTTTGTCCATGTTGGGAACCCCTCTGCAAAAACTAGTAATGTTTGCTGATACCACCCTTTTAGATATTCCCCTTTCATTATAGGTATCTACCTACCCCACCTGACTCCACCAATACTTCTTAGCGTGAAATTTCTCTGTGCTCCTTAATCTAATGCCAACCAAAGTCACTGAGGGTCTCTGCACTGACATAAAGAACTTTGCAGGAAGTCTCTAGATCAAACTCCTCTAGTCACCCCAATAAGACAACAAGAAGTAAGAATTTCTTTTACTCAAATGATTTCCTGAGTCTCCTTTTCAGTAAGCTATGTATCATAAAAAACTCATACACACAAGCAATGAGGATACATTGTTTGCTGGTAAAATACCAAAGATTTACTTTGAATTTAACCATTAATAAAAGGCAAACTTACTTATTTGGCTTCTTTTGACAGAAATATTTTTCATAAAATATGTTGTACTACAATGTAGGAATTAAACCAGAATAGAAGAGCTATTTATTTGCAAACTAGATCCTTAATGAATCTTTCATGCAAAATAAATCCTCCTTATATTTTGATTAGAAAGAGTATATTCTGAAAAACAACCTAAAGTTAAGTCCACAGCCAAACTCTTAATCCTTTGAAATCCCAGCAGAAACTGTTACTTATTGTAATCCTACTTTTGAAGCATTTAGAAGAAAGGTTGTTAGCCTCTTTAACAGCAGCTGTATTAGCAAGGACTTACCAAAGTTACTGTCACAGAAAACTTCGAGAATTCTTTTGTGCGTAAAGAATTCTTCCACTGCTGGGCAGGTCTGGCAGGCAGGCTTTGGTAGGACTGGTAAGAAATTACAAAGTCTGGTTGTTATCTTTTAGAATAATTTGTTTTAATTATCTGCTGTCCAAGCTGAGAGTCCACTGTTTGACCATATGAATGACAGAGAAAATACACAACTGGCCAGCGATAATAGGCAAAAAGTCAACATGCTTCTCTGAAAACATGGCTAGGGATGACAAGGAGTTCATCTTCCATGCACATTCAGTCCTTGTTCAGACTGATGAGCTCATTTATCAGCAACAAATACAGTAACAAACATAGAATTAACACTGCTAGAGTGGGTAGGAAAAGGTTTAGGTGACTTTTTTTATCAATGCGCCTTGTATCTCCTGGGTTCCCAGGAACACAGGGTATGGCCACCCTCCCCTCTACCATCTTCGAGCTACCTTTGTGCAAGGGTTTATATTCCTTAGTAACCGATGCCAGGCACGTGTCCTCATCCCCAGGGAATCGATCGCAGTCCATACTGTCAGGCCAGGCGTGTCCATGGCAGAGGAGCACGGGGGCACAGCTGTCACGGACAGCAACACACATACTCCTACAAGGATGGATAAACCTGTTGCCAGAGGAAATACCAGGCTAAGTCAGTTCAACTCACACAGTGATTACAGAAAATATTGCAGCAATGATTCCTGTGCATAGTACATCATCTTCACTGATATTTAACATTCTTCCATAACAATACAATTCCAGAAGCAGCAGCTGTGCAAACTATGGAAGTAAATTGCCTGTATATGGATGGGACTGAGCTTACAGCATTAAGTCATGATTTTTAAAATGTTCTTATGAAAACCTGAGAAAAGTTTCAGTATGAGCTTGATTTTATTCACAATAGGTGCTTCAGCCTTCAATGAATAAGAATGAATTCCAGCTGTAACAAAATAAAACATTATATCCTTTGACAATAGCATTCATGCTAAAGTTGAAGTGGTACAAGTTTTCAGTACTTTTTTCTGATTAATACAAAAAAGCTAATAGAATTACTTCAGAAAACGTGGAGATCACCTTTAGATTATGATAAACATGCATTTAATTTCATCCCTGTTCTAGCAAATGAAGGCTGGAGTTTTGTACTGTGGTACTTACGTATCTAAACAGACGGGTGCAAACAGGGAGCACAGGAACATCCTCACGTGAGGGTGACAGTCTGTGTGTACAAGGTGCTGCCAGGTGGTGGATTTTAGGATAACCTCTGCCATGCTTGTGTGTCCCATGAGGTTGGGAAGCCTCATTTCAGAGTATCCAGTCTTGTAGCACATGCCCATCTCCTTGGGTATCACTACACATTTCGTGGATAATCCAATGTCAAAGCCTGTTGCCACACTTAGGAAACCATTCACAGCAAAAACAAGTATTTTTGCAGTCAGTAACATCTTCCAGTGACTCCTGGGCTGCTGAGCAGGGAGCTGTCAAACCCACAAAGTGCAGAGGTACGCTGAAAACCTTGTGGCTTATATATCCCAAGAGCTTAATGAACTGTTGGTTATCAACTGCTTATCAAATCACTCGAGACGAGACCAGGTCTTATTGCCTAATCAAGGGATTGTTGTGACAGTCAGGAAGGAGGAGACAAAGTTTAGAAGTATGTTCCCTAAGGACACTGATTTGGTACAGGCTTTCACATGTCCCACAGTGTCACTGGCTGCAGCATGCTATGTAGAATATTATATTTTGACACCTATAAGGCTTGCTATATGCTTCCTAAAGCACAAATTAAGAGATCATCCAGGTAAAGAGTTGGGCAGACAAGCTGTCTCCTGGGGCTGCTCTGTCTCCTTTGTTTTCAGACACTGCAGACATGGCAGAAAAAAACAGCCCAGATTGACTTATCAAGTGAAAATGTTTTGCTTGTGCTAATTGCCCATGTCTCTCACTGTTTCACAATGTAGAAGAGATACTTTCTTTGGTCAAGCACTAAAAAAGAGACAGTCTTCTGCTATTAACCAAGTATTGTGCCTGGAAATTTGGATCCCTATTCTGTTACGTGATAAAGGTCCCAACTTCTATTAGTTTTAATAAGTATCTGAAAATATAGAATGGAATTTGTAGGACTGTTGTGGCCATCAGTATTTATTCAAAGTGAAAAGGCAGTTACACATATGGAGAAACATTTTTATTATTTCAAATGAAGCTGTCTACACTTAAAATTGCCCAAATAATGCAACACTTAACCTATTTATTAATAAATTACAATTACATTAAGCTGTATGAAAGCAAATTATGCCAGATGTGTACTTTTCCTGTTCATGGCACACACAAAAAGGGTATTAAATTTCCTAAATTAAAGGTAACATAATTACTCCTGAGTACCTCATTATTGTTAGTATAGTACTGATAGACAGCTTTTTGTTATAGAGAAGCTGGGAACCAGTTAAGGTGAGAGTCTGAGTAATGTGCAGCTTACTTATTATGAATAGCAAAGTCAGATTATTTGTTTAAAAAGTTGAAGATCAAAACAAAACATTTTTGTGGAAATTTTTAATTTTACATAAATGTTTTTTTTTCCAATTAGTTACAAATGTTATTTTTTATTTTCATACCTTTTTACATGATTTATTGGCATAAATGCTTAGCTGTTAATAATATGTAGGTATATCGACTGCAAAATATCTGGCTTCATTATTAAAGTATGTTCTTAATAGTGTATCATCTAATATTACTGATGCTTGATTGAAATGTGTTTTTCAGAAACAGTAGCTTTTTGTGCTTATACTGAAAGGTAGCACATTTAAATAATGTGTTACTTATAATTAAATGTTTATGCCTGAATGTTAGATTAATCAGTCCTAGCATTTTTGAAACCAATGACAACCTCGCACTGATTCCTTCTTAGTGGTCTTCTTTACTCTAAGCTACTGGGGAAATTATGGTAGCTGTTTAAATAAATGAGGAAAAAATGACAGCATGCAAGGTCCCAGGAACTAAAACTGTATTTGAAATGATAGTATGAAGCTGCTCAGTGCCAGGAGAGGACAGGTCTGCAGGCCAAGACAACTGTGCAACCCCTTTGAACATTCCCGATGCCATCTGTCTCCCACACATCCTCAGAGCAAACCCATAAACTTCTTCCATGCAGAGGCACCTCTGGCCCATACACAGAGCTCAGCTAACACGTGCTCTGGAGATCTTCCAGACACCTCAACATCTCTCACCTGAGCATCTCTTTGGCATTCAGCAACTGGAGTGAAAGTGTACTCCATACAAGTGCTCCCCTTACACAGCAGGCTTCTGCATCTATCCATGTTGCTGATGTCTTTACTGAGTCACCCCATAACTTTATGAAATTAATCAAATTCCTATATACAAATCTGTGCACAATAGTATTCTCCTGTAATACGTCTCTCATCTGATTGCTGTCTGAAAGGAGGTGGCAAGATCTCTGGCGAAGGAAACTCTTCTGTTGCATGTGGGGCATGATACTACATGAACATTTCTGAGTGATACAGAACATGTAGTAAGAAAGAGTATTTGGTCTCTCAACTGTTTAAATATCTTTCTCTCTGTTTTTCTCTGTGATTGCCTCACAACCTACAAGAAAACCTGACTGATCCGACTCAACTCTGTTACTCCAGATAATGAGTGTTTACTGAGTTGCTAGCTGTGCCCTTGGTGCTGTTCTGCAGGAGGAGGGTTGCTGTGCCCCTTCCCACTGGAGTGCCTTACACCTGCCCCGTGCCAGGCCTGTTCTGGGCCAAGCTTCACCTGTACCCAAACTCCTGTGTGTTGGCTTGTGAGCCAGCTGGGCTGATTTTGAGAGGGCCCCCTGAGCCACCACTGATGGACAGAACAGAGGCAGGCATAATGAGAGCATGCGAGGCAAAGATGATCTAATAAGAGCTAATACCTCTCCTGGAAAACTTAGTCTCCATAGGAACTGTCTTAGAAATAAATAACTAATCCTCTGGGTCAGTTTCCTGCCGGGGCTTCACAGTGGGTGGGTGATTTTTGAGCCATAGCAGAGCTGTGCCTTGAAGTTTCTTTAAGCCTCAGCTATGTCTCAAAGGCTATCTTTGGATGCCTTGCTTTTGGAGAGCTGGCTTTTCTTAGATCATTGTTTTGTAATGCTAAAGAAAATAACTTTTCTCTATGTGGGAAGAGAGGTATCTTTTGAGGCTGCGGGCCTGGCCATGCAGGAGGGTCAGGAAGGAGCTGCATGCTACTGCTTGGCCTTGTCTGGCACAGCGCTTCAGTGGGGAGTGCAGAGGAAGCTCTATGGTTTTGCCACCAGAAGAATGGTGACACATCTGCTTTGCTTCTGTTTCTTGATTTCTTGCTGTTTAGATTGAAGTAGCCATTCATCCATGGAATAGCAAGACATTGCATGTTTGTCAGGACTGATGAAACTCACTCAAGGGCTGAAGAACTGTCACCAGTTCCAAGGTAAAAAAATGTGCATAAATGCCTTTCCTGGACCCCTATGACTGGACTGGGTCCAAGGCTGAATCTGAAGGCAGAGCATTATCTGTGGTTCAGTCATTTTTGATAGCCATCTTTTGTCAGGAAAGAGAATCATTTATGAGAGCTTCTGATTTCTCTCTGTTCTGACAGTTACTTGGTTCAAGATGTTAGCTGGGTCAAATTCCTTATCCTGTGTCGTTTCAAGTGTCAGCATTAACAAAGGAATTTGCCAATTTGACATCCTTTTCACTACGCTCACAGATCACTTTTAAGCAAGGGAAAGACTTCAACTCTGCTTCTGTTCAGGCTCAATTATTTTGATGTTCTTCATGAGTGGATGATACCTTTGAACTTGGTTTGACAGCCAGTCATTATAATTCATAATTTTTAACAAGTCTTGAAGAACAGTTATTTAAAATGAGCACACAGAGTAGACTGCCATTGTTTGGAGAGTGCTTCAGGTCAGTCAGATGTTGGGTCCTCAGCAGAAGCTGCAGCACCCACATTGCTGTGCCACAGATTCTCCTTTTTTTGCAAACACTCAGTTGTTAATTGACACAGCATGCAAAAAAAAGATCAGGCAAATATACACCACATTGCTTTTGTGAACATAGTAAACTGTGATTTACTGTTGCCGCACCAGCTAAACATTCAAATTGCTGAATGTTTAGATTGCTGAATGCCACAAAAAATGGCAGGGGCACAGTATTTCTTAATTGTAGTGTTATGTCTGCAGAGGGTGCTTGAATAAAGACTGGCTAAAGTGAAAAAAAAAATTAGTTTAGCAAACTATCATGGCAATTGCAATGCCTGGATACACTTAGAGTGGGCAGCATAGAATATAAGACCTGAGGGTTTAGAAAGATTTATGTCTTGAAATCTGGGGTCCAGCTAATGCAATTTGAGACTTCTGAAGAAAGCTGTGTGGTGCTTCCCTTAGCCACAGGCTTTATTTATTGTTCCTGGATATGAGCAAGGGACACCTGCTGATGGACCTTGATAAGAGGAACAGTGGCTGGAGGCTGGTCCCTTCCCACCTCTGTGTCTTCTCCTTTGACTGTTACCAGGGAGACAGACAGACATTAACCAGGAGCCACCCATAAGAGCCCAGTAAGCAACAGGATTGAAATTTTCTTCAAAGAAAGTAGGGGTTTGAGAACAAACTTTCAGATGTAGAGATTTTTGGTTTTAATCTAAACTTTTGTTGCAATATTTGGCTGGAGTCATTTTTATCTGGAGTCAATTGCAGAGATACAAGGCTCCCAGACAAAGATCAAAGCTTGTAACTGTGCACCCTGAGTCAAAAAAGGCGTTTCTCAATCTGATGGAAGCTTTGCTGGACCAGCACCCTTACTCTGCAGGGCAGGATTTGTTTCATAATGTTTCCTTTGCTTTATGAAAAAAAAAAAAAAAAGAAATTAGGCCACATATGTGATCTGTAAAACAGCAGAGGTAGAGTCACACATGGCTTTGAAAAGGCCTCATAAATTTGTCACAATGGCTTTAGCATTGCTTTAATTTTTAAAGGACAGAAATATTGTATTTCCTTATAAATATGTAATGCAAATCGTTGCAGGCTCACTGCTCTGGCATGCTGAGCTCCGGCCTTTTTACTATCAGTTGATTAACTGAGAGAAGAGTCTATTTTAATAATGAAAGAGAGAGTCGATGCTTTGGGTCACCCAAACGTAGTTTCTGACTCTGTGGAAGCTTTAACCCTGCCACACTGTACTCTTGCAAGTGTTCAGATGCTGCAAGAGCAGGGAGGGGGCATAAATACCCACAGAGATTCCAACAGTATCACACAAAGGCACAGAAGTACTGAATACTACACAAAAAATGGGTAGGTAGCATCTCCTAAGAAGGCTGAAGTCAGTCAGGGATGAGTAAAGGGCACAGGAAGACAGAGATGAGTTGCTAATTAGCTGGCAGCTAAGGCAGGCATACAACTGTGAGCTTGGCTATTGCAATGTTCATTGACCCTTTCAGCTTTTGGAGGTCCTGCACAGAGATATTCTTGTCACTGCAGAGCAGGACAAAGTGATTCTAGGGCAAGAACTGAAATCCTGGACTGACTTACTGGTGGCACACTTATGAAATTGCATTTAGGCCATGGCCCATGTGCTGCACATCAGGGCCTTGTGGTAAATGATAGCTCTCAGGTGAGAGCAAAATACATTCTATCTGAATTTAGGGGTCTATGCTACTGATCATGTACCATATGAGCACCTTCCACAGAGAGACAGTAGTAATACCTACTCTTCTCTGTTTTCCCCCGGGAAAAATTAAACTTCTTACAGCATTTTTTCCCCCTTGGTTGATATTGGTTTGCTGCTTTGGTTAATACTGCCTATTTTTCTTCTTAGTTTTGAGGCAGTTTTATTTGGTTTCAATTTAATTTTACTGTGATTTAATTCGGTGGGAGAAGGATTGTTTGACAAATGTAGTTTCATGTATTTCAGGCACAATTCCTGCTCTGAAGGAAAGTTCCTATTTCTTTTAGACTTAAGCAGTTTTCGCAGTCTTTTGGCAACTGGGCTGATGCTGGTTTTCTCTCAATCAGATTTCTATCATAGCTGACTCTCCTCTCATCTGTTGTCTGTCACAAGCAGCTCCAAATGAAATAAAAAGCGAGGTTAAATAGAGAGCTCACTGAATCATTTCCAAACCCCTGTGAACAAAAGGCAGTACAAGTAGACTCAAACTGTTTCATACCGAGACAGAGGACCAGCATTTGGGCTACAAGTAAACAGCAAGTATATACCAACTATTTGTAGTCCATTGAGAAAGTAAACAGGGTCATCTTGTCTACACCCTCCTCATCCCCCCCCCAATTCTTTCTTTATCTGTGGTCTGTAGCCAACATCGAGATAAGACGGAAACACATTAAGTCTTGAAAATTATGTCTGGCTTCTGGCAGCCACTGGAGATAGCTCTATCAGTTAAGCAAGTAAAACCCCGTGTGAGTGCTCCGCCGACTCCAGCATGCCTGGAGCCCGTCCCTTTTAAGTCGCTTGGCAGTATTTTGCATCTAACTTCTATGTATCCCTGCCACGCAGAGGACAAAGTCTGGGCATCTGAGTTTAACAGCACATGGCAGGACAGGCTTTCTTCACTTTAACACCATCGGAATCAGTGAACCTGAAGCCTCTGTTTAAAAAGCAAACTTCAGCCTAAACACTTTGTTGAATAAACAAAATTAAATAATGTCTGTAATGTTTCATGAATACATAGATGTGCTTCAAACATCTGAATTATATATTATGGCCACATCTTCCCTAAGCAAAATTCCCTTTGGCATTAGCATTATTTTTGGGTTTTTTTTCTTGAATAATGATCATAGAATCATAAAATTATTTAGGCTAGAAAAGACTTTTAAGATCATCAAGTCCAGCCATAAACCTAACACTGCAAAGTCCCACTAGGCCTTGTCCCTAAGTGCCACATCTACAATACCTTTTAAATACTTCCAGGGATGGGGACTCAACCACTACGCTGGGCAGCCTGTTCCGATGTGTGATAACCTTCACCATGAAGAAATATTTCATAATATCCAACATAAAGCTCCCATTTCAGGCATTGAAAATGCATTTAAATATAAATAATCAAAGCAAATATTCCTGTTGCAAATGGTTTTGGTAAACTGAGATTAAACGAAAAATTTGTCCAGAAATAGTCAAAGTTACACCCTACACATGAATTGGAGATTCTGATCATTAGAATCCTGGCAGGCTTTTTTTCTTGTAAATTTCTTTCAAAACCATGATTCATCTGGTTTTTAAGGGTGTAGATTTACATTTTAAAATTTCACAAAGAAAATATATATTTCTAGGTAAATCTCAGACTTTAAGTTTTTATGTTAGCATAGTTTTGGAAAGAGATTATTTTGGGTTTTCTACTTAAAAGCATTTGCAAATGTCTTCATTCAAGTACAGATGTGCATACTAAACCTTAATTAAAACAAATGGTTGTGTCCTGAACTTAAGAGTGTGTATAATCAATATTCCAAAACTTTTTGGGATTCTGACAAAAAAATATTTTTACTTCTGGCAATTACAAATTACTTACAAGAGCAACTGTTTCACAAATCAGTGTGTCTATTCATAGGGGTATGGTATATAATTTTTACCTGACTGCCATACAAATATTTTATGTGAATAGTTCTTTTCTGTTCTGTGCCATAAACTATGTGCTTGACGGGTAAAGAGTGTTCACTGAAGGTGTGAATACTTTTTTTTCACTCTCCCTGCTTTAGATATTCCCTTACACACATCATCTGGACAAATATGGCCACAAAAGAGCCTTTTGGAGCCTTTAATGAACTTTCTTACTCTGCTCTTGCAGCTGTAATTAATATACTTTTCTCCAGTATTTCTCATATATCGAGGCACTCAAAACATTTTTCAAGGTTAAATGAATGAAGCCACAAACGGCCTTTTGTTTTGATTACAAATGCTTACCCAAATCACACCTCTGTGTCAGGGACCTCAGGAGGAAGCAGGAGCACAGCACTGTGGCAGGCAACTGGCAGGACCATGGCAGGCATTAGCTGGATGACCATGGGCAGCTCTACACTTCAAATGTGATAATGGCTTCACAGACACTTCTTTTAGAATTGGACTTTTATGATTTTCTCTCTGTTGTCATACAGGAATGGTATCCCTGTAAATAGTCTGTAAATCTACATATCTGTCTGAGAAGACACTTAGAACAGTTATGTAAAAGTAAGTAGATTTTGCATTTTGTGTGCTTACTAAATCTTTGTATATGCACCTAATGGGGTTACATAGTGCCTTCTCATAACACTGTGATGATGGGCCCTCAAAATCTGCAAAACCTCAGCAACTGCTTCGACAGAGAACGTCCGAATTGCCACAATCATTCCCACAGCAGTCCTGAGAGTCACAGAATCAACCTCTTCATCCCCGCCCCTCCGCTTGGTGGGACAGCCCCATCAGTATTAAGGTGACAGACTTTAAATCCTCGGCAAAGGGGGAAATTCAATTTAAAAACAAAAAAACAAAATACCCCAAACCCAAACAAACCACAAATCAGTCTTCAAAGAGAAAACATAGAGGCAATAGGCTATTAAAAAAGGTGGAGGAGGAAACTTTTCTCTCTCTTTGGGCCTTTGGAGACATGGCAGAGTACTTCCCTTTCTCCCTGCTTTGTATTGCGCACATTGCCTCTGTTGACATCAAAGACGTTTGGTTTCTATTATCCTATCTTGAAGAGAAGTTCACTGATAAAGGAGTCTCTACCCTAATGATTAAACCCTATTTGGATTTCAATACCTGGGCAGAGCCCTTGAGCCAGCCAGGCTAGGATTAGAGGGTCCCTGACTCCAGCGCCCATTTGCTAATCTGGATGCAGACCATGCTGGGCTGCCTGTGAAATGTTATGTCGCCTGGCTTTCACAGCCTTTTACCTTCATCCCAGGGCAATCATTTTCTTCCAATGGAGCTACTGCAAAATGAAACAGAGATGAATCTGTCCTAAATACCTACACAACAAGAGCTGAATAAGTAAGGAAAAATTGTGGAGGGATCATTTAGAAATGGCTCAAAATCAAACAGTACCTAAATGATTTTAAAACTATAGTTTACTTCTAAATAATGTATGAAGCTCATAGAGGCACAATCAGGGAAATAATTAAATTTAAGATTAGACGGGACAAGTTGATTTCTTTTCAGTCTTAGTATCCATTTTCATTCTCTAAATATCATTAAGGGTTTCATTCTGGTTGCAGTGATCAATGACTGCTAACTATATCCACAGAAGGCTCTTTTCATTATGGAAACCATATTGAAGCAAACAGTTTAGAGGGGAAGGTATTTAGAAATTAGACTCTGGAGCATGCAATGACAAAGGATTTGTGATTGCAGCTCTAGTTTCAGACCTTAAAAGGAGCATGTTTGCCTGACAGCTTCCTTAGCCATTTTTCCTCTGCTCTTATGTCTGTCTGATAAAAGCTGTCACCACTGCCCACAAGCCTTGCCTTGTATCTCTGCAACAGCATTATTAACGCTAAATGTATCAGGGCAGGAGACCTTTGTTTTGTTTGATAGGAGAGAAAAATATTTTTAGAAACCTACAGAGAAAATATTATGCATTTCTCTTCATGCTCAGTAGCATTTGTCTTCCTTATAGTCTAGGAAAATGAAACAAAAGTACTGGAGTTACTGACAGACTGATCCTGTACCCAAGAAAGGAAATGACAGTTTCCATAAACCAATGATTTATACCCTGGAAGCCAAGATTCTGCCTGTTTTGTTTGTTCATGAGGGTTAGAATCCATCCTCTTGGTGTCAGTGCAGTTCTCATGGCATACCTTGTTGTGAGCAAGACTGACAATGGTGACCAGCATAAACAGGCCACTCATTCCACTCTTTTTGGTGAATTATCTTTCAGGTCATTCTATAAAATTCTTGGGTTTGGTCAATCATATTAAAAAAGGATTCAATATAGGAGGTATTTTTCCCACCATAGGGTTGGTTGAATAAGGCAACCTCATCCTAGTATCTTGACTTCAGCAAGGGATGCTGCAGATGCCAATCTTTTAAGGGAATAAACAGCTTCTGTCCCTGTGCTTACTGGAGTCCTTACACAACCATTCTGTCCTGGCACTCTGGTGGGAGAAGCCAGCTTGGGTCCACGTCTACACACGTGAGAACGTTCATTTGCCTATTTCTTTCTTCGGGGAATAGTGGCATTTAGGGTTGTTTGGGAAGAACACTGCTTGAGCAGATTACACTAACATAGCAAAATGAGGGGAATTAGTACTTCAAATTCTGCCAACATTCAAGTTTTAATTTTTCTCCTTCCAAGAGAAAAGGACCATTTCTGGCACAGGTTCTTCACAACCAGCCTTACTGTCATGACCATGTTTTTTAAGGCCTAACATTCCTGGACAAAAATAAAAAGATTTAGCCTTCTTTAAAACTACTAATTGATATGCAAAGATGTATGAACCAGCTGATGATGTCATATTACCATATTAAAGAAAATTTTCTTAACCCTAAGGGAGCCCTAAGGCATCCAGTGGTAAGAATTTGGGACATTAAGGCAAGCCAGTGTTCAGGACATGTTTGGGATACGGTGATGCTGTCTGCTTGCTCGGCTCAGCTTTTCAGCCTTTCCTGAGCATTTTCTCAGGGGAAGTTGTGCTTGCCCTACTCCTAAAATCTGAGGTTAAAGCACACAGTGAATTTACCCTTTATATAAGTAATTTATGTCTCAAAGTACTTTAATGGTATCAAACACTAGCTATGGAGAGCAATTCAAAAGGTGGAAGACATGCAGCAAGTTCATAACATCAAACCTAGGTGATCAAAATCACTAATTCAGCCATAAGGCATAAAAGACTAAAACACGTTGAGAAACCTATGGAAAAGCAGTTAATGCTCTGTTTTACAGACTTGCAATGGCACTACTGAGTAGCTATAGCAATTATAAGAAGCTGTTTGTGAAAAGAATCACACTCATTTTACAGAGTCTCCAAATATATATCCAAACATTATATTGTTTTCATTAGACCACAGTTTCACACCTCTTCTGATAATTCAGCAACCTGTAAAGCATTACCAGAGTGTTTGGAAGACATAAGGGGAGCCATGTTTCAAGTCCATAACACAAGACCTGGATTTTGTGTCCTTGATGATTTAGGCCTCCCACTGCCAACAGGCAGGACTTGACATTCATAACTTTGTCACTGCTGTGGTTTTACTTCTCTGATGAGTCTGACTCTTTATTTAAAATATTAGTGGTGCCTTCAAAAAATCCTCCTGTGTTGTCTTTTCTTTCTTTACAGGAAATCTGCTCTTGCAGTAATTTCTTTCCTAACTCATCATTACCTTTTGCACAAATACCTTATGTATGAAAAACTTTATTACTGATGTTGTCATGACATTTACTTGGTTCAGATGAAAGACTCACTGCAACCTACAGTAGATCTACCACTGGCAGGGAAATTATATTAATTCCATTTATCACGGAGTACTGCCTGTAAATCTTTCCAACGTGATCCTAATCTAATATAAACCACCATATATCTAGGCTGGGACAGATGGCAGAGGGCAGCTGGGGCCAGCCCCAGCCCTGGGTGTGGGGCACCTCCCTGGGATGGTGACAGGCCAGGCTGGGACATCAATCTGTGAGTGGAGGTCTCTTGATGGGACCCATGGCCAGGCACATGGCTGTAGGGTGGTGAGGAGCAGCAGCTCAGGCAGGGCCAAGGCGAGAGCCTCAGCTAGAAGCAGCTCATCCCATGAGGGTCTGGTCCCACAGCACCTGCGAGCCTCTCCCCAGGGTCACTGTGGGCAAGTGGCCACCCTTGGCTCCACCAGCTCTGAGCTGGCCTCCAGCCCCAGCAGCCAAAGCTCCCTGAGCCCCTGGTGATGCTCTCATAACCCTTATAACAGAGCTTATCATCAGGCTTGCCCAAACAACTGCTTCACAAAAGCTGCATTGTTAATCTATGCCTAGAAGACAACAGACAAAGAAATGACCATCTGCATCTGCACCCACCAGTTTGGGCTGAGCACCATTTTCCAGGCACCGTTGGCTCTGAGGCCACATGAACCATGCCTGCAGCACTTTGGTACATCTTTTGCTTTAGAGAAAACTTGAGTTTTTCTGATTATGTTTCTCAGTTGTATTTTCTCTTCTTACAGTAGCACACTACTGTTTTTATGAAAAAGGAAATTCAAACGTGACTCAAACCCAGAAATGTGAGGGGTTTCCTAGGAACAGCAAAATGGCAGGCGACACGCCAAAGTGGTACTACTTGGCAGCAGGAACTCTCTCATGTACAGATGGGGCTTTTAAAATGCCTGAAAAAAAGCTGCTTTGGTCCAGACACCCAGTGGACTAAATGTCCATGGCTTTCTGAGCAGTATAATTACACTGTTATAATCTGTGGTAAAACCGGGGTTACAGTAATAGTGAATTTCCCATTAATATCAGACTGAATTGGATTAGGTGGCAGTCTTTAGCTGTGTTGGTATCACGAGTGTCACTCTCACAGGAGCCTGATGGCTGCAGGTGCCATGCAAACACAGCAAAAGACTTTACCTGCCCCCAGGAGCATGTGCTCCCAGGACACTGCATAGCAAAACTGAGAACATTCTCGAACAGGACCCGAGGAATTTCTTTCCCTGCATTTAATGTTTGCTTCATTGTCTGACTCTTTTGCTGGTCAAAGATAACAGCACATTCAAAATACTTCAATATAAGGTGTAAGAGCTGCATCTAATTTAGCTGGAAAATGCACCTCATGGCTTACTAAATATTTATTTAATATTACTGATGAAGCAGACCATGGAGTAAACTAGAAAACTCCAACCTGGAAATCTAATGAGGTTAAGCATAGAGGAGCTCATATTAAAGAGCAAGATAGCAGCAGACAAAAATTATGAATCCTTATAATACTTTCCTTGTCCTCACTTACCTTCTTGCAGTGGAATGCTGTTCCTGGTAGCTAAAAACCATGCATCATTCCCCTGTCTGTGCTGCAGGTGGTTGCTAGGTGAAAACGCAATTTTCAGACCATTATGCTACTATCCCACAGGCTGCAAATAATCTGTGCGCAAGAGTTGCTCATTAAGTGGTAATCCATGCAGTTTCAAGGAGTGTCTGTATGACAGAAGTCCTACTCCCTTTATCTTTATCCAACTCAGACTTCTGAATTCTTAATAAAATTTAAGAAGAGATTTTAAACTCTGCTGTGCATGAAACTGCTTCTGGTATTGTTTGATGTACACAACCAGCTGCCCTCAGTGTGTGCAGGAGATGGAGGATTAATCAGCAGAGACAGCACGTGTTTTGAGCCTCTATTCTTTTGTGGTACCTGCAGGGACCATCAAAATATATGAGTATTTCATACCAAGATTCAGTGAATGACAGCATCTAACAGATGCTTAAGTCTCTGACAACCTTAGCTGAAGCAGACCAGAAGCATATGGTATTTGTATTTGAACTGTGGATCAGAAAGTAGGAAGCTTAAAGAATCCCACCTGGCTTATGTGCCTGGTAACGCCAAATAAAGAAAAAAGTGCATCTTCTGAGCACATTCTGCAGGACACTTTAGAATGTACTTCAGTGTCATCTTATTAAAAAAACCCAACAAACCATCAAGAAGTGAAGTTGTAAACTACATCTGACCCACAATAACACATTATCAAAATGTAACGTGAGTGACCAGACTTCAATGCAATGAAGACTAATAATACTTAAGTAGATAATCTTGCTTTAAAACAGTCAGGGAGCACATGAGTACCATATATCCTAGTCGAACTCTGTTAACTCAAACTTCCAACTCAAAGATGTATATGCTTGATGATTGTCACTCTGACTTTGGCTTTTAAAATCAGGCTGAGAAATGCAACTGCATGTAAGGACTGAAACCCGGTCCTTCAGAACAAAGCAGAGATGTCTGGTAAAATTCAAGGCGCTGTAAGAAATAATTAGCTGGCCATAGTACAGTCAGATCAGCTCTGTGGCTGACTAAAATGGAAGAAAGGTTAGCCTCTGTGGTCTGACTAACTTCCAAAAGAAACTACAGCAGCAGCTCATATTACATAAAATGTACCTACAATATTTGTTTCACACAGTTCCCTTTACTGAAAACAGTATTTTCAGGACTGATTATATATTTGGGAATACATAAGGGGAAAATAAGATCATCATTGTGCAAAAAACAAACTCCCAAACTTTATTTGTCACAATGCATTTCAGGTTCATGCAGAATGTATTTACATTTCTCTTTAAGGCAAACAGAATTTGGGTTCTTATTCCTGAGTTGCTTAGCACCGGTAGAAATAGCAAATGGGAACTTAGGAAATGTTGTCTCTCCCTTTGAAGTAGCAGCTGCTTCCCATGCAAAATATTTCTGCGTTCACCTGGCAATTCTTTTAATGAGCTATTTATATTAATAATCTCTATGGCCACTTGAAGACATTTCTGCAGATTTCAATCTCTCCACAGAAACTTCTTGTCAGAATGTGACAAACTTTCCACATTTTTTATTTTACCTTCCAGACTGTTTGCTGCTAGACAGCACAACAGTACTTCCATCTTTGCTGACATATGCATCAAGGCGTCCTCTTCAGTTATTTTAGGAGTTCTGTATTTCTTTAGTATCCACAAAAACTAACATTTCCTTCCTATGTCTTTCTCATGCATGCTAGCTGCTTCTGTAATGCTAAGTTAAGATTAAGAGAGGGAAAAGTTCACCTCAGCCAGTGGAGGCTTTTAGGGCTTGACTTCATTAAAGCTGAAGGTGAGGGAAGTGAAAATGCCCACTGGAGTGTTGGCATTTAGGAAGACAATGCAAAGCAGTTTTTTTAATTAAAAAATTGATCCCTCCAAGTCTGACTAACATTGGAGCCATCTGCATCATCTGCAGACTTAAGGTATTTGCTAGAATTTAGGATGCTGAATTACATTTAAAATATAGAGGTAGCATTTTCAAATAAGTTTTTGATATTTTCCATTTCCCATTGACAGGCTCTATCAAGCCTACTAATTTCAATAGGCACTTTTCTCCCATGACTTTTAAAAGGACCACAGAGCATGATCCTAAGAGACCACATCTATTCTGTAAAAATTAAAGTATCTCTTTAACACATAAGTGCAGACCAAGCAGAACTTTCACTGGGCAAAATGGGATATGACTCTTAAATGTGCCTTCCTCCATGACCTGTAGTGTTTTGATTAAATTTACATTCTTTTTTTTTTTTATGCATTCCTGAAACTGTAGTTTCTAATGATTTGTCAAATACATGAATTCAAGGTTTCTGTCACTGTTTAGTCTTTCTAGGTGTCTATCTCAGGTAATCAATGCTCATCACAATTTTTAAACAAATGCTAATATTAACAGGTGTTTAACTTAAACATTCATTGAAAGAAACAGAATAACTATGCCTTGATTAAACTTATGGTTTCTATTGTATGTTGAAGCAAAGAAACTCCAAGTAATTTCTTACTTATTTTCTAGTTACTACCTGCTAAGATCAAATGTCTTCCTTTACATCTCTTTCATTTGGTACTAACACACAACAGTGTATTACATTGGGAATAACGCACATACAAGCAGTCAATTGTAAAGACATTTCTTCTGAAAGACAAGCAATTTCTCACAGAAATTCTTCACAAAGGTTTGCCAGTTGCTTTTTCCTACCTCTCAGAGACCCTTACAAACTAAGCACCTAGGAAAATACAGAAAGAGAACAGTAAAGAGGAGCTCATGAAGCATCTAACTGACCTATCCCATGAGGGAGCTGACTGCTTCTGGTAAGGCACCTTGCAACAGAAGGTCTGAAGGTTTTCCCAAGATGAGTTCAAAAGGCTAAAAAAAGGAATAATTGTTATTCTGGACTTAGTAACAGCCCTGTACACTGTGAACAAACAGTCTGCTGCAGGTATTCCCAATGAACAGCTGCAGTGTAGCATTTTGGTCCTCATTTAATTTTCTATAACGTGACCTGCATGGAGCCTTATGTCTAAAGTCAGCACTGCTGATTCTATACCCTGTACATTTTCTGAGAATATGTACTTTCCCAATGATTGTTTCGATATTAAGATGCTAGGGAGTTTAAAAAATTTAGAAAGTCTGAAGAATTTCTCCCTGGAAATCCTTGATCCCTAGCCTACTATAAAAAGAGACTGCATTGTATTTAGAGAAAAATACTATATGCCTTAACAGTGATTCACCTAGTATTTGTGAAATCTTGTCCTGCTACACTGGTTACTTTAAAAAAAAAAATCTAAGACATTGACACTTCCCTGCTTTTTGCCTCTTGTTCAGATCTGTCAGAACTGTCTGGAGCTCAGGTTCACTTCCACTCACATAGGACTGGCGACACGGGCATTCATTTGGGCTGTGTCTCTACTACCCACTGCAGTAGCTGAGTTAGCAGAAGATGATTAGCATCCATAGGCTTCTTAACAGAATGAAATATTCCAGAGGAACTGACATGAATACTTCTTGCATTCACGATAGTTCAGTGTCCTTGGAGAGCAGTCATAGCACATCTCTGACATACTCTGTATCTCAGCTTGCTTCGGGTGGTGACTTGTGTTCCTGTGATCTCCAAGTTGAAGAATTAGTCCCACCTGCTCTTTTGAAGATGGCACCAGGTTATCCCAGTCTGAATCCTTTTGTGCAGAAGGAAGAGGCTGTATGCAGGAATAAGTTTCTGGATATTTTTGAAATGCTACTCCCAAAGGCACCAACTTCCACATGCAGAGTAAAAAACATTGCTCTTTCTTACAGTGCAGATGAAACAGATTACATACAGTTTATTTAAAATGTTTTATACACCTGAAATGTCAGTAAAAAATTTACAACTTTTCTGCTTTCTTCAGAGTTCTGAAAAGACTGAGTCATACAATTACACTGCTGTCTCCTTTGAGTCCAATGTCTGTAGTGGCTTGAAGTTCAGTATCTCTTTATATGTAATGCCTGGAAAACAACAGAATAGACACTGTTTCTGGTCTAATCAGAAAAGGAGGTGCACAGGCAAGAATGTGCAAGGTGCAACCCCCAGCATGACTGGGCTCTCATCTAGCTCAGGAAGAGAGAGACCCCTTCAGGCAAAAAGACAGAAAGAGCACAAAAAGTAAGGGAATCAAGAGTCATTTTTTCACAATTTCAGATTTGAAGTAGCCCAATACTGAAATGGTATAGGTGCTTTCAAAAGGTATGTGAGCATTGACTTTATAGTGGGCAATATTCTCAGGAAGAGCTACTGAGCACGACAGCTTTAAAAGTCAGGTCCTCACTTAAAAAGTCGAAATACAAACCCCTGGCATTAGACAAAAACAAGATTCAGACTTAAATCTCTGCTGACATATATATGTTTTCTATCCCTCAGAGAACCTAATTATAAAGCTGGCATCCATTGCAGTCCAACAGAGTCAACAGTCAAAGAATCTGTTCATCTATCCTATCAACTGGAAAGCACACGTTACAGAAGTGGTTTCTTTTCTGTGTTGCAGAAGATGGGAGGACAGACACATCAAGAAGAAGAAGAAGAAGGAGGAGGAGGAGCGCCTAAGTTAGGAAGCATAGAAGAAAACTTTGGGGATCATTCCAGGAGGACTTGATACTTAACAGAGCTCGGTAAATAGCGTTTCTCTATCTCAATGATTTCAATTTACTTAGTTGCATTAAAAACAGAGGAGGTAACTTGCAAAGGGGAACATTCCTATTTCTGGATGGCCTTTCAATCTGGTTATTATTGAAAACATCACAAAACTAAACTCACGCTTCCACTCATCTAGAGGAAGATCCATGTTATCAAATGTGTCATCGTATTTCTCAGCTTCAATTTCTTCCTCAGGATCATGAATTGTTTCAAAGTAAGGATGCATCAAAGCCTCAGCTGCTGTGACTCGCTTCTCTGCATCCAGCACCAGCATCTTCTCCAAAAGGTTTACAGCTGTTGCACAGAAAACAGTGTTTTCAAATCATGCAACTGATTCCACTTGTACACAGTAATATTGCCCTGGAAGTATTTCAAGTAAGCACATGGAGTTATAAAACAGAGAGTGTCCATTGTATAGCCAGGGGGACCCACCCGCATGACAAGTAGTTCTGTGAGCAAGTTGGGATGTGTACAAAGCCTGATGCCATGCAGAGGTGCTCCCTTGCTTCTGTACACAATACAGAAAACACCTCAGCTAATGACTTCTCAGCTTCTGGCTCCAGGACCACTGCGCTTTGAGCCTTCCCACGTGTCTTTCTTCACTGCCACCTTGTCATGGTTCTAAGGTACATCACCACCTGACAGCAGCAGAATGAACAGGTGAACAGCTAATGAGAACTGCACTGTACGTGACCAAATCCAAGCCCAAGTACACTTTAAGGTTCACTATGACAAGTCAGTTGTCCATGCTCAGAATTTCAGAGCTGACCCTATCTGCTATGTAGTTTTGGCCTCAGCCAAAACAATCCATTAAAATCTTGTGTGTTCCTCTCCAGGGGATTTTGGATCAGGTCCATTGTTAGACTGTCAAAATGGGCTAGTGTAAACAGGTATGATGAATGATTTATTTTCTGTTTTTCTATCCTGACAGGATGTTCCTGAGTTGGGTGGAGCAGCTGAAAGGAAGTAGAGGCAGCAGTGTGGAACAGGATGCTTCGACTCCTGCTTGCCATTTTGTATATCTCTCCAGCCTTCTCTCCCAGACCAAAGCAGCCAGATGGGCACAGAAGCGATAAGAAGAAACATTCTAAAAACTAAACAGAAATGTGTAGTTTGCTCTAGCTGAGATCAGTGAGCTAGCCATGCAGTCAGGGTAAGAGCTGTTTATTAATCAGGTTTATTTCTATAGTATCTGAACCTAAAATTTTAACTTCTTAAATTGCAAAGACTCAATTATCCTAAGTCATATTCCAAACTGGCTTTGCGAGTGTTAAGGTCACTGGGGAATTGATAAGATTTGGGTAATGTCATCTCAGAGTTCTGGCTGCCTCAGGTCGTGTCACAGTTATGCACACTCAGTATGCTGCTCTGGCTGTTTATCCAATCCAAGCCAGTGCTTCTCAGGAATGCACAGATGTTTCTTGGGACTTATTAATTCCATCACTAAAATGTCAGCTTTCTATTTCCTTGCATTTCAACTGTAGATTTGATTGAGCTTTCAGAATTGTATTTCAGAAACAATACAGACAAAATTTTATTACATGTGTTTAATCTACCAGGGCTCTTTATAAAGCTGCTCAAGTAAAACCAATAAGCAGGTACTGGATCAAAACCTAAAACACAAAATACTTCTTTTTTTGATGCTTTTAAGAAAAAAACTGATTCCTGGCAGGGTTTAAACTTGGGAAAGTTCAGCCACTAAAATCAAAGCTATGAATTATAGGAAGCAAGAGAGATAACGTCATGAGAACTGCCCCATCACCTATCACATGATTGATAGTGCTGCTGCCTCCAATGAAACACAAGCTGTACACACCCACACAAACTGCCTTACCCAAAGGATTCGCGTACTTCAAGATGGATGCAAAGTCTTTCTTCTGGACTTTTGGGAGGCTTTTGATGTAATTTTTTGCCTGAAAAAACCCCATGAATATTAAGTTAGACCTTTGCCACCTGTGACAACATTAACTATATGCTTAATAGGTAACTCACCAATGCTTTTATAGCACATTGTACAAGGGCATTTTTTCTGTGTCATAAACCCTGATGATATTCACCTTCTTGCTGAACAGAACTTTTTTTTTTTTAAATCAAGCCTTAAAACCATTATTTAGAAATTATAATGTAAAGCTTTAATTATTAGTGCTCCATATTCAATACATTAATGAGAATAAATATGTATGAATCATTTAAAAAAATGTCATAGTGAGTTTACAGGAATCTCTACAAGTGAACCTTATACAGTAATTCATTAGTATTTAAATTGTACAGTTAATCTGATGAATAATTTTAGATTCTTTGCAGTAAGAGCTTAAGGATTCTAGAAGGACATCCACATAAGAACAGGAAAGACAAAGAGACATTTGCAAACAACTGGGTTTTCTGAATATCTTCATGCTTTCAGTACCTTTCCAATAAAACTAGCAATGTATCAGCTCAACTGTTTATATGGTACAGACGAGAATCCTGAAGTATTTAAATATACAGATCTTCAATTGTTCTGATAATGTTCTGTCATTTCTCCCCCCATCTCCAGTAGCTATTGTGGGTGTGCAAAGGACTTCAAGGCCAAGACATACCATCAGGGACCATTTCAGTAGTCAAATATATTATCTCAGCCAGCTAAGAACAGAACATGGCTGAAGTAAAATTAAGACATGTAAAACCAACTGACAAAGCAGAATACTCACATCTTGGCTGTGTAATTTTTGAACAAAATCTTGAGTTGGTGTACCTGTTATTTTCATTATTTCTGTGAGTTGGTCCAAATCTGAATACCAGAAATAAGGAACAAATTCTTTCACTATAAGAAAACTAAGCACCCTGCAAAAATAATGCTTTTCTTCACTGTTGGAGAATAAAGTAAAAATCTCAATTCAATGACTTGAACAGAAAATTTATAAAAGATGAAAGTCCTCCATTTTTCTTGCAAAAGGCAAAGACACTGAAATGAAATATCCTGTAATTTGAGAACACAATTGAATAATCTGCAAAATTTTCTAATATCAGTCCTCTTCTTTGTTTTTGGACAAAAATCAGTCCAAAAGTATTAGAGTATCTGAACAATCAACACATGTATTGCATGCATTGCTCTGGTCTATCCAATACTTAGGTGACACACGAGGATTCCATCAGCCCCTGCAGAAAAAGGTAATGGTGGGTAATGCTGATGAAATTAAATAAACAAAATCCATACCAAGTTGACAGGATAGCCCACTCAAAATCCTGAAACAAAAATTCCCTAAGGTAATTGTTTTCTTATTCACCTACTCACAGCTGAACCCATGGCTGCATTCCCCTGACAATAGGTAATACTGACAAAGGCCAGCAATGACTATTATGCTGGGATAATTTCCGTTGTAATATAGAACACAGAACTTCAGCCAATTGTTCTGAAATCTCTAAAATCCAGTATGACTAAAATACTAGCTTCTTCCACTCTTACATTTACAGTGCACCTTGAAAATTCTGACTCATTCATTTTCTTATTTACACACAAGAATGCTCAAGGTTAGCATCAGTTGAGAAATGCTATATGTTAGCCAACAGCTGTTTTTCAGCTGGCATTTTAGTATTTTCTTGTTAAGAACTAAATCACCTTAAAACCTGTACAACCTAAAAAATCTGATGTATTCTACTTTTCCATAGTCCCTGCCATTTTTTTAGTGAACACAGTCTTTCTCTTGAATGTTTTTTCTCACAAAATGAGAATAATATGATCCACGCAATGAAGTCCTGATCTTACAAGTAAGTAGTTAAATATAAATATAACTAAAATTAAGCAATTGTGATCCTGTAAACAAGTATTTGCAGATAAGCAATTTACTGACTGCAACTCCACAAGGGAGAAAGCAGTGCAAAATGATTGAGCAAAATGGCTGAGCTGTCAAACAAACAAAAATGCAAAAAATCTTTGCTGTCTTCTATTAACATTGTCCCTTATTAAGTATCACAACTACTACTGTCAATGAAGTGTCCCTTGAAGATTAATTATATCTTAATCTTAAAAATTTTCCTAATTCCTCAGCAATCACATGATAGGACTAAATGTTTTCTGTAAATCTACATTTTACTAGATGATACTCACATAACACTTTTTGGTAAAAGCCTCAAAAAGCATGAAATGGACTAGCTTGTGCACGGAAGTCATATACTACAGAAGAATCTTCTATGCATGTTCTGAAATCTTCAATAAATATGACTTTCCTGTAACCACAGAACCTTTTACCTGATGATTTGAAATGTGATTCAAAGATCACGTCTATAGAAAAAAATCAGTAATACAAATTTTAATTGGCAGATGTACAAAAGTGGTACAGATATTAAATAATCATGTAATGAGAAAGGTGTAAGCAATTTTACTGTTCATTTCAATTGATGCTCACCAGTTTTTGAACAGACTTACTGTATTACACAAGAACCTGTCATAATTTTCTTACATTAGTATCATAAATTCATTGAAGGATACGATCATTTCCTTTGAACAGAGGTCTCCCTGTTATCATCTCAGCCATTATGCAGCCCACAGACCAGATGTCAACTGAAAAAAAGATCAAGAGGTACATTAAATTGCTGAATACTTGTCCATTTAAATGTGCATAAAGTTTAATTTAACACATATTTAAAAGCAGTATAAAAACTACCTTTACAGCCTTTTATAAAATAAATGTGTGCCTTGACAAGTATGATGAACAGCATAGGTAAAACTACCAGACTTTCTAGTATGCAAACTGGAGATAATCTCATAATATGCAGACTGAGTTTCTCAGTAACAGGCAGATGCATGTGGGAAGTAAATTTTCAATATTTTCAAAATCTCTCATAGTTATCCTAGAGTTATTTGAAACCCCTCCATTTGCCATTTTCCGCTGTCTGTTTAAGTTACATCTTTGCAGGAACACAAGAATGGAGACAAAACTGTCACATCTGTACACATTTAAATAACTTTTTTCCAATCACCTTGGCAGTTTCTGTTACTCTCAGAAAAAAAAACCCACAACAAAACCAGCAAAAACTCAACATCACATCCACCATGTAATTATCTGAAATTTATCTACAAGGAAATTTTGCATAATTATATTGTCATTTTTACCTCCAATTTCTCACTCCTTTCAGAAACGAAGGCTTGTTTATATATTGCCTGATTCAGTGAATGCTTTAGCTCTGTTAAGACACTTCTGAAGAGATGCTGACCTGTTTGAGTATAATGCATCCAGTTAAGTATGACCTCTGGGGCTCTGTACCACCTTGTAACCACATAACCAGTCATCTCGCTGTCTGTATGCCTTGCCAACCCGAAATCCAGAATCTGTAGTGGAAGCACAAAGAACATCCTGATCAAACAGATAGCTATCTAGTTCACACAGACTTTACAATTGTAGAAAATAAAAAAAAACAAAAAACTGGAGCAATCTGCAGAGAATGGTGTATTTTTGTATCTTTTTCTCATTGAAATGTCTTGTTCTCATTTCAAAAATCAAGACAGAGGTAGAAAGGAGATTTGCATAACTTTAAGTTACATGCTTCTATATCAACACTAAAAGCTGTAAAACCAGTAAAGAAAATAATAAATTATTCACTTATTAATTAAAAAGATATTGGACACATTCAATGTAAAAAATTCCCTGACCGTAGAATCACCATCATTATCATGTTACAGCTAAAAGAACTGTGCCCATCTTAGATGATGCCCATTGCTCTCAAATCCCAGGTAGCACAATTATTCAAGAGTGTGTTCCAATAGTATTCTGAAGTAAGGAGGTATTATTATTTCTATTTCATGAGTAAATCATACATGGGAAAACTTCCTCTAGGTGACATTGACAATCTGCAAGAAGAGTAGGGAATTAGCATCATTTAGTCCCACTGAGTTTTCTCCAATCTCCAACATCAACTACAGAAAAACCTTTTGTAAGAAATGCATGATCAGTGCAATATTTTAAAGGGTTATACACAATTCAGCTGATTATCTAAGATTCTCAGATATTTATCTCTAGATACAGCAGTGTGTGCAGCAGCAGGATTAGAAGTGAATGTTATGGCCTTTTGTCAACTGCTACAAACTTTGCCTTGAGAAGGCCCACCTGCACAGACTATCAAAAGATGCTGCTGAAAGATGCAGCCAACAGCAAGAAAAGTCCACTCCCAGAATGACAACCAGTTTGTATTTATCAGAAAGTTCATGCTTCTACCAAGATGCAGGGGGCTTGAGTAAGTAAAGTCTATTCAAGATAAACCATTGTCACCCACATACAACTGAATATGCAGCTCTGCATGAACAACCACTAGTTGCCATGTGTATCAGGCTTCACATGTATATTGATAGAGCAGAAGTTTTTACTAGGAGCATCTGGGCATTACTATACCAAGAGTAATGTTTTTATCATTAAAAAAAAAAAAAAAAAGGAAGTTTAGTTTTACATAACAGGTCAAAATCCAGATGTGGTACCATCTACTCTGTGAAAGGTTTTTAGGCATTTTCTCTACCAAGGCTTGTGACATGTGGAGTTGGAAACAGATAAAATATAATTAGGCTTTGTAGTTTTGTGAAAATAGAAAACACAGCATGATTTTTTTGTGCATTATGTTTTAACTTAATGATTTATTTTCATTTACATATTCATTAAGCTCAGGAACAAGTGTATCCTACTTGTATTTAATGTTATGTTACCACTTCAGTAAAACTTATTCTTATACTCTAATCTTTAACTTTTCAGCTGAAACTTCCACTGCAACTTTCAAAGTTGGAAAATCCTTTTTATAATCTGTGAATTATGAAAGAAAGAGCAAATCCCCCTCAGCTCCCAAAGAATAGTTCCCCTTTAACTCAGCAAACTTAATTTTCCTAACTTTCTTCAGTAACGGTAACAGAAATAACCTGTAACTTTGAGACTACATAAAGGACAGTGATTTCTCCTCATCACTTTTCACTGTCACTTTTCTGGCACCTATGTAGAACATCAGACATGAAAGCCAGAAAGCTCATTGTGAAAAATAAAACCGATAGCTTATTAATTAGTTACCAATTTAAGGAACTGTTCCAACTCACCTACAGCCTTATCCCCACTGGAGCCGATGCAAGCAAAGCTGCTGAGTGTAGAGACACGGGGGGAAAAGGCTGGACTACCACTGGCAGCGTGGGCCTGTGCCTGCATACACTGACCCTGAGTGTGCTCTCCAGGCAGTGTCACATTCTGCCCATGCAGGGGGAGTCAGCCCAACTCCTTCAGCATCAGGAAGATCTTAGGTAAATCCTCACCCTGATATTTTTTATGCACACTTCTCAATGAATTATAGTTTGCTTTCTGTTTGTCAACTTGAGTTATGTTCTGACAACCAGTATTTCCTAACTTGCACTTTTCTTCTGCATATGGTATCAAAGCTTACTGCACAACCAGGGACATTGTAATTATCCTCTGAGAGTAAAAAAATGAAAACTAAAGCTTAATGCCACATTTCTTCCTTTTCATTTCACAAAATTGTGTTCTGATACAGCATTATTTACCTCAGTTTATCTAAAAGCTCAAAAATGTCCAGGTTAACAGAAAAAACATTAAATAAGTAGATACAGATCAGGAGATTGTATCATGAAAGAATGTCCCAGATCTGGCCCACATCCCAAAATGTAATTGCACAGCTGGGGAGTGGGGGAAAACGAACATGTACAACTGTTTTTTCTAGAGTCTCTTTTTTTCCCCATCACCCTGGGATCTGCTCACCATTTGGCCACCTACAAACCAGAAGAAGACAATGGCTTTTTGTCTTAGATAAGAAAACTCTGAAATCACAGAACCCTGAACATTCAGCTCAGGCGCCAATGAGTACATAGCAAGTTTGCAAGTATATAGCTTCTATGTTGTGTGCTAAATTCCCCTCTTGCGGTGCTGCATCTCCTTTTATTTCATTTAAATTAAGGGTGTGCTTCACAGCCTTTGATCATCTGTATCTCCCAGCCCGTAGAGTCAAACTTTTTCTATTTATTAAAAGCGCACATTGGAATTGAAATATGGAATTCTCACGTAACTGAAACCACTCCCAGAAAATCTTATGTCTCTTGTAGGAAGGAAGCCTTGGCCATAAGATCTAAATGGAATTACAAATCTGGACACAAAAGCATCCATTCAATTCCAATTGTTTTGTGACAGTATATAGGCCAATGGTGATTCAAGCACAGAATAGATGATGTGGCTGGATTTTGTAATTAACTGAAAAACCCTGACTAGCCTTTGAGATTGCTAGAGATAAGAGAAAATAAGTGACAAAAACAATTCTCAAAGTTAATAAAGAATTAAAATACCAGAATAGAATTAACTGGGGACTGAAAGCAGTCTGGAGCTACTATTCCTAGACTCACCAGAATAAATTATATTCCTAAAATAAACAGTGTCAAGTACTAGAGAATCCTACTTCACAATAAATAACTTGCCTTATTTTTTAATAATGAAGTCATTCTACACAGCCAAATAGATGCATTTTTGTTAGGTCTGAGTACATAGCATAATTATTTCTGAAGTACAATTATTATCCAATCTAACAGGCTTTGGAAGATTGCCAATACATGTCAGAAACTGCAGCCAAAACTGGTCAGGTTTAGTATTTCTGTTCAATGATTCAGAATGAGGCTGGATGTGACCAACATTGTGAAAAAGCATTACTGATGGGTGGGATGAAGGGAGTCATGCTGCATGCCAATACTTGTCCCACTCCAAAGAAGCAACAATCAGGTAACACAAAAAATGCCATCAAATGCATCTCTCTTGCAGTGTAGCAGTAGAAACAGGTAATACCTGAACGACAGGAGGCTGAATGCAAAATGAATTTTTTTCTTACTGCTTCTATTGAGAGCAAAAATCAAGAAGAAACTATATATTCCTGCTACAAAATGCACTGAAGTCTACATGCAATTGATGCTACTGATAATTGTAACAATGTAGAAGGAAACACTTTCAAAGAAATAAGATGTTCTTGTTCACAGTGAGCAGTATGTGAATCCTTTCATGCTTCTCTGAAGTGATTAGCTGCAACATATCATAAACACAGTTCTCCATTACAACTCTTATCTGACTGCAACCAGCACACAATTTTTTCTTGAAAATTACTTTGAGTGACTGCATAAAAAATACACCAGTACTCACTGCAACATACATATCATACAGGAAAAGTGTTACTATTACTGTCACACACCTTCCCTTGGTGTGAACGCGCAGCTGTGGCATGGCCTGCTGTCAACACCAAACCCACAGGAGCAGTTTCAGTTTTTACACTGCCTGTCACCCAGATGGAGAGACTCAAGACAGCAACCACTCCAATAATGCCATGAGTGTAATAACCTGTGGCACCAACTTCCTCATCAGAAATCCTCCACATCCTGGAGACGACCTCCATCTCTCCCCTGCTAGCACCGGTCACAAGCTTCCTGGAGTGTCATGTCTGGACTAGATGTTTTCAGCTGGGACATCCTGGGCAAAGCTTCTACCTTCAGGCACAACCATTTCTTGTGCTTGATTCCAGAATGATCTCAGAAATTGATCATGACCTCTGCTGTTCTTATGAATTGCACACTTGTGTCAGTCATAAAAATAGGGGATAAACAGATTATCACGATTCAGGGTTGTATTTCTTAAATAAATATTTAATTATTATTGTGATGACTGAAGTCAAACAGATGGGAAAATACTTGTAAGGAGCAGTCTCTTGTATTTTCTTTTCAAGATAGTTACCATTGCCCATCTAATCCTCTTTCTTTTTCCTGTATTCCCCTAGTTCCCCATGACTCCTCAAAGCCCATGTGCTAAAAGCCTGGTGCATCACTGATGCACCAGCATGTCTACGGCTGTTGCACCCATTGTCTTCTGTCTTGTAAGGCATCTGAATATTTTTTCAAATAAACATACCTTACCTTTAATTCACAGTCTTCATTTACTGCCAAGTTTCCAGGCTTTAGATCCTGTAACCAGATTTCAAATGGATGTTATTTTTTTTTATATTATAGCAAGCACAATAAAGCACTCTTTCCTGCTTTCTTTACTTCATTCTTTCTGTTTTACAGTTTTCATGTAACTATTTTGAACAGCAACAAGTAAAACAGTGTCATAAGAAATAACACAAACAAGGATAAACTTTCATACGCTTGGCTTTTTTCCAGTACATTTCCTTCCCCCCTCCCGCAGGAAAATCCACTTTTCTTTTCTACTAGACATCAGGAAAATACTTGCCAGTGAAGGAATTCACTCATTTTCCTTTCTATGAGTGGGTTTTGGCCATAAATTTGTTGCATTTAATACTAATACCACAAAGTTAACAATTCACATATATATTTCTGGACTGTACATATTGCATATCAACATATACTTTATAAAGGCTGCATAGTCTGATAGAAGAAGTAGTAAAGGAATGAAACAAGATTTTACATAAAAGCCTATGGTCTCTTCTGTGGGAAAGTCAACTTCCTAACAAAATCAATTTAACTGCAAAACGAAAAAAGTATTCCCTTAATTCTCTTTAGGTACCACAGGGACTCCTAATGATCTTCAAAAGTTGTACAGTCTAGCAAGGGGAAGAGTACTGGCAACAACTAAGATGATACTGCAACACCGTTTACTCAGACATATGCAGTTAGAAAGAAAAAAATCAGAAATAAATTTTCTTTCTGCTTTTTCAAACCTTTGTTTGATACACTTTAGCACAAGATATTTAGTAGTATCTCCTCTCTAAACATTTTATCAGACATCCACCTGTTCTATACAAAGATGTTTTAAGATCAGAGAGGTCTTGGAGAAAAACAATGTGGTGCAGAGAACCGTAATGAAACCAACAAGTTCAAAGGCCACTGAAGGGGTGTAGTTGCAAAAATAAAAATATAATTATATCATATTATTATATAATTATAATATATATTATATTTACATTATAATTCCACATTATTTTGTCAGTTTGCACAGTTTCCATGTCCAGCTTAAAGCTACCACACAATGTGCCCTTTCTATGATGCTCCTGATATTTTATTACAAATGGATCATTTCTACTGTTCTGATGCAATTTTGGGGGAAGATATGCTGCTTGGTACCACAATGGCATCATTCAGAACTCCTTCTTCACAGTGCAAAAGTGATTTTAAGTGGACTTCAGACAGAGAAGGAATTCAAAAAGACTCAAATGCTTAATTTATCACAGAAAAAAACCTGAGGTTTTAAAGGCTTTAAATGTTTGGATAATTTTTTCACTTTCTATGGTTACCTCCCAACTTTGAACATTAACACGATGTTTAAAGAAAATCTAACTATTGTTTTTCAAAGTTTAATCTTCATTGAAAAAAAACCCAACAAAAACACCCCAAAACCAAACCAAAACAAAAAAACAGAAAAAACTCTTATCCATCTCAATTTAGATACTGTTTGGTCTTGTGGGGACTTAAAACTCAACTTCACAAAGCAATTTAAGAAATCTAAATTTAAGATGTATTCAGTGCAACTTGAGTGCCCACCTTACACTGATGTAGCCATGCTTTTGTCCTTATTTGTTCTTTTAACTTTTAACTTTTGTTCTTATTGAAGGAAAAACCAAAGACATCAACAGACCGAGAAACTATAAACAGCATTTCAGATCTTTATAAACATGCTTATACAAAAACATCACTCTTATTATCAAAACATAAACAACTTTAATGTTGTTTTCACTTACCCTGTGAATTATGCCTGATGAGTGAATATACTGTAAAAAGAAAAGAAAGTATTTTTTATTAATGAGGTCCCAACTCTGAGAAATTGTCTAGGGTAGCAGAGAAGGTACTTTTTAATGGTGCTAAATTGAAATTAGAAAATATTTACTTATTGCACAGATCTTTTTAGCAAGGGTTTTAATGTTCAGACAATTAAACTATCATTTTGCCCTTTCCCTCTCCCAATAATGAGAAACCACTAAAGCAGTTTGAGTACTGCAACAGATTATATAGTTTTTTTAAAGTCTTTCCATACATAAAATGCCATTTCCAGTTAATTTTTGGCATTTATATATATATATATATATATGTATGTATCAGAATAAACCTGTTATTCTATATATCAAAAATGTTCTCTTGCAATAGATGTCTTTGGTGTGCCATCATAATTTAGATTCATATGCTTCAGCAGCACTGACTTTTAAGAGATCATTAAGTCTGGAATGAAGGTCAGCCAAGGTCTTATCTGAGAATTCTTAATATATGCTTCAATATTTCCTGAATGAAACACAGAAAGGTCAAGTTACAAGACATTCTCCTTTACTTGAATATTTTCACCACCTGTTCAGTGATGTATTTAAGGGCTCACAAAAGCCAAACCAACAAACTCAACACCCAGGACTAGTTCTTTTGGGAAGACACCCAATCAAACACAGATGCTTGAACCCAGACTGCCACCAAATGCTTCTCTCACTGAGGTATGCAGTTGCTCTCACCAGCTGAATGATGCCCTAGAAGAGACTATTTACATCAAAGATAATAAAGGGAGCCTCTAGTAACTAGTTCAGACATAGGCACCTCTTGCAAGAATAGAAGTGCAGAAAGTTGTCCTGAACAGAGGACATGCTTTCCAAGAGCAGCCTGGGAGGTGCTATTACTGTTCAATTCAGGTATGGGGAACTGATGTGACAGCTCCACGGACCATACTACTGCTGGCAGCTCATACTACTGACACTAAGCAAGACAAGAAAAATAAAAGCTTTAAAATAAAAAGACTCCAGAAAAGATGGATGAGATGCAAATCCCACCAGCTTCACCTGGAGAATTTTCATTTTATTCCATGCTGAATAATGGGCCAACAACAGGCAAAAGAATTATTGGGAACCAGCTGTCAGAGCCAGGGAAGTCTAACCAGGGACAGTCAGCATGGTGTTATGGAAAGGCACAGAAGGAAGGAACTTTGCAGGATAACTGCAAAGCAGCCATAGCCCCAGCAATGATCATCTTTCTTCCCAGCAGCTCTCAAGACAGACAATTAACCTTGTAAATGCAACAGTCCCTCTGTAAAGGGGTCCTCACGATCCAACTGATGAGGGGACCAGGGAAAAGAAACCAAAAGCTACAGATCAAAGCCAGCTCCTTCAGACAGATCCAATGTGCATTTCAGACTTAGATTTCTGAACTTAAACAAAATCCATACAACCTAAGCAACACAAGATCTGCACTTCAGGCACAAAATTTTTAAAGCAGTGACTGAAAAAACAAAAACTTCTGACAGTTTATTTTTTGTTCTCTTACACCTGACATGGTACACTGGATGTGGTCTCACAGGTTCTGAAAAGAGGTGGGGGAAAAAAACCAAAGGCACTCCCCTTCACCCTGTGCCTACAACTTTACCAATCCAGCCCAGATCACGGCCCTGCTACTGCACTGACTGCTATGTCAGAGCCCAGGCAGGGCTTGGCATCTGAGGTAGACCAGTTCCTGCTAACTATTATTTGCAGATTAGGCAAGGTTTAACATAACCCATAGGAAATGCCAAAGCTGTTCACAGGATTTCCTGGGGTAGACACAAAAGGCTGAGGGCACATGGCTGCTCCCCAGAATGTAGTCTGTAAAACCACTACAGGAAACAAAAAAACCCACAAAATGTTATATCTGTCAAGATGTGCGTGAAGTAGACTGGGACAGGAGGAAGTCTGTGAGCTGCACATGGAGACCAGACATGCTCCTTTTTTTTTTTTTTTTTTTTAAGAAATGAACATGTAAGTATCTAGACTCCCAAGAAATTAAGAAAAAGAGGTCTTCTGTCATAGCTGTCTTGATCAAGGATATCACAATGTCTATTTGCATTCTAAAATATTCCATTGTCTTCTAACTGAAGCCTCTTTATTTTCCAGAGCAGATACTTTAAATATTCTATAGGCTGTTTTCTCTATTAAGACTGTAAGAAAATAGCTGGTTATTCTGCACCTAAGAATGCAGCATGTAGAAACAGGAATCAAAAGGTCTGCACCCTTCAGAGTTTTAGTTAAAGTAAATCTCACCTGTTTGGGGGAAAGTGTGTGGTTTTGCTGGCATTCTTACCCCACTGAAGGTTTTATGAGCATTCTCAGCATCACAACCACATTAACACTTTGGGGAGGGCTCCTATATTTTCTAAACACTCCTTTTAATATAACAGTACTGAGATTAAATGAAACAGCATTCATTCCTGATGCTAATGTACATATCAGCCTTTATATAAGCTGAAACACTGGTAGTGTGCTTCAGTATTTCTTTAACAATAGCACCACTTTTTTAACTGCATTTCATTATCTTCCAGGAGACAGGTAGCAGCACTGGCACTATGTCAGTCTTTGTTCAGAAAATTTTTCATTTCTGTTCAATAACCACCTGAAATGGATCCTGTTCTTACTGATTCTCCTCATTAAATTAGCAATTTATTGACAGATTTTCCATTCTTAACATAGCAAAAAGATCCAAACCAGAGCAGACATATCCTTCACAATGTTATTACTGCTTCACCTGAACAATATTTGATTCAAGAACCCAGTAACATGACTGAAGAGCCTTGGAGCACAGGACCTCTGTGCATTATCCTAAAGACAATTTTTGGCAGTATCCATAAATCCTCGAATGCAAACTTCAGATTGTGCTAGGAAGCCACCCAACAGTCATCTAAATTTTAAGCATTCTTGTCTGTATATGTAACCTCTACACAAAATAAAAAGCTAAACAAAAGGGAATTAGAAAAGACTCAGGAGAAATTGTTCTAGGGAATTTGCAAAATGAAGAGCAACTTGGCAGGGAAGGAAAAACTGAAGAGGAAATGAGGGAGAGGGGGAAGGGAAAACAGAGGAGCAGAAAAAAAACCAGCCCAAATGGGGTCTTGACCAGGTATTTATATGGCCCAAGAGCTGTCCTGTCCCTTCTCAAACACTGTATGAATAAAGTGAGAGGACTGATAGCCACCTCCCCAGGCCTTTACAAACAGGAACCCAGCTGGCATTCCTGTAGAAGAGGAACCCAAGACAAAGTGCTGGAACCTCCAACTTCTTTCCACCTGCTTACAGACACTTATGTTTAGCTTGCCTTCTGTACTTTTTGACAATACACAACCTTTCTGTCAAACAAACAAACAAAAAAATATTAAAGTCCTTCCAAGTTGCAAGCTCATACTTACATAAAATTTAATGCCAGAGTAGAGCCTGACTAGTAAACAGAAAAAGGAGAGGCATGTCACTGTTTTTAAGTGGTAAATTCTGATAAATTACAAAGCTTGCTGAAGAAATGAATATTTCATTCTCTGTAGAAAGAAGATGGTAAAATAGTAAGAACTGAGAAATGAGGACCTGTACAGACTCGCAGCGCAAAGGCTGAGGGCTTGATACAAATCTTCCTGAACTCAGTATGAACTTTCTATTGACCTCAATTTACACATATTTTTTTAAATCAAGCCTGTTAAGCATTTTGGCATACAACCAATTCAGAATCAGTCTAAAGAGAGAATGTAGAAACGAAGCCTGTGAGGAACCAGCTTGGGGGCTTAGCAAAAATCTCTCTTATGTCTTCACAATGCATCGGTCACGCAGAGTTTTTTCTACATACATTTACCTGTCACATGTAAACAGGCTGCTGCAGTCAAATACATAACGTAACAAAAATGATGAATTGCCTTCTTGACCAGACAAAAATAGACATACCAGAAAGTTCTTATATAGTGTAAACAAAGAACAAATGCATATTGCAGGTTACATCATTAACACCAAAAAAAACCCATCAAAATAGAGTCCATCAAACTTAAAAGATGGGATTAAAAAAAGGCATTTTACAAATGCAAGACTAAGTTTGGGAAGCTGAAAGAGTTTTACCACAAAATCTACAGGGTAGCATATTCCTCCTTCCCAGGTGTTGCAAGTGTTCTTCCCTTATAATGCCTTAACTAAGTGCTACCTAAGAGTACGTTTGTTCCTCTTGCCCTGGAAAAAAGCAATCTCAGCAAAGGAAGATGGACTGTCTTTAATGCAGATATAGCAGACCTTAAAAAGTACAAGATTTTCAAGCAAAACTTGGTAAAACTTTTCTTAAAGAGCTAATTTACTAATACCTGTAAAAGAATAAAATTACCAACTCAATTCTCTCTTTTTCTTGGCATGCTAGTGACACTGCTTTCAGCTTAACACATTTCCTAGCACACAAAATCCGAAATTTAATGGGACAGATAAAGACTTTTCTCCAGTGTTTGCTATGGAAAAACAAATGACAAAACAGAGTCTAGTATCTGAACAACCTTATCTCCTGTTCTCAAAAAACATGTGGGAAGAGACAAAGTATTCAGGCGAACCACTTCCTGTAGATGACCCAACACAGTTACAGAAATCAGAGATACAAATTTTCTAAGATTATCTTAGCATCCCTGCTGGTTGCCATGTAACTGCAATGAGCACTGTCTTTACTTTCATGAAATCTAGGGAATAGCAAGGAACATCAAAAACTTCATGCTCTTCTACTCTGTGCTGGGTGGACTTTGACTGGTCACCAGGTGCCCACTGAGCTAATCTCTCATTCCCCACTCTCAGCAGAATGTGGGGTTGAAAACACAGTGGAAAAGCTCATATATCAAGACAAGGACAGGGAAATCACTCACCAATTACCAAAACAGTCTCGACTTGAGAAAAATTAATTTAACTTACTGCCTATTAATAACAGAATAAAATAGTTTGAAACAACACCAAAACTAAAACAACATTCCGCCCACCCTTCCCTTCCTCCTTGACTGGAGTTCACTCCTGATTTCTCTCCCTCCTCCCCCCAAGCAGTACAGAGGGACAGGGAATGCAGACTATGGTCAGTCCATCATGTGCAGTCTCTGATGTTCGTTCCTCCTCAGTCTTCCCCTGCTCTGGTGTGGGGTCCCTCCAGAGGAGACAGTCCTTCATGAATTGCTCCAGCATGGGTCCCCTGTGGGCCACAGGTCTTGCCACAAAACCTGCCAGGAGCCTGCTCCAGCACAGGCTCTGTGTGGGCTGCAGTTTCATTTAGGACACACCCCTGAGCCCCAGCATGGGATCGTCCGTGGGCTGCTGTGTGGATATCTGTTCTGTCATGGTCCTACATGGGTTGCAGGGGAGCAACCTATGCCACCGTAGTCTTCTCCATGGGCAGGGGAATCTCTGCTCTAGCATCTGGAGCACCTTCTCCCCCTCTTTCCTCACTGCCTTGGTGTCTGCAGGGCTGTTTCACATTTTCTCACTCTTCTCTCAGCTGCTGCACAACAACTTTTTACCCCTCGTTAAATCTGTTACCACAGAGGTGCCATGAACATAACTGATGGACTCAGCTTTAGGCAGTGGCGCATCTGTCTTTAAGCCAGCTGGAACTGACTCTGTTCAGCATGAAGGCAGTTCCTGCAAGACCACCCCTGCAGCCTCCACTAACAAACAAACCCTACCAAACAGACCCAATGTATCCTCTTAAATTCCTGCTCTGTTTTCTTCCTATGTACTTCAACCATGCACAGTTACTCCACTTGCCTTCCACATTTACTGATCCAACAGACTTCAGTGTCAACCTTTGGGGCCTACAAGTGCTGCTCTGTTAGCCTCTGTTAGATAATATATGTCACTAGGACCAAAATATGTTTCTAAGCCATTTCACTGGAATTAAATGAATTATTCGTCTTTCCACTACACTCAACTTAAGCTAATTATTTACAGCTCATATATTGCTTGCCTGTAAAGTTAGCACAAATGATGTTTTTCATCTCTGGTGAAGAGCGTGCCTCTCCTGGAAATCTGCTTCCCAGACAGTTACCTGCAACTAAACAGACCACTCCACTTATATGGTCTATGAGAGGACTTATTAGGACACAGCTTTGTAAGTAGGGAAATAATTACAAAACTGAAACCATAACTCCACATTTAAAGTCCAGATTAGAGGTGAATTCCCTCTAGTTTAAACAAAACCAATTTCCCCAAACCTGCATTTGTAAAATGGGAATTACAGCAATGGAATGCACAACTGTAGAATACAAAGGATAATTACTTAGCATATGTAAAAGGCTATGTGAGTAAAAATCTACTAAAATAAGAACACAAAATCCAAGGTAGGCTCAAAGAAAACTCAATAGTGCACGACTCAACAACAAGGTATATTTATTAAGTTTTGTGATGGAAGTAAAGCAATTAACCTTCTGTATCTGTTAAGTACTGAGAGAATGGAATCATGGGCATGCTGCTCCCGATGTTCTTGTCCAGGCATAGCATGCTGTTCTGCTATATTAATTGTATTTTAGTAGTGTTTGGTAATGCAAATATACCTCTGGATGAATCAGCATTCTGATGAATGTGCCAGACCTTCCTGTACGAAATTAAGTTTTGTGTTTCCACTGCACAAGCACATCCCTACACTGACCTCACTTATGTCTGTATGAGCGCAGAGGTGTTGCAGACAGAGGACTGTAAAACCAAAATAGTACAGTGCCAGCAGCAGCCAAGGAATGACATTCAGCTTCAGACAGTGCTGTTCCACAGCCTCCTTACACTGTGCATCTCCAGCAGCAAAGGGAACTAAACAGCCATCACTGCCAGAGAGCTTGGCTGAAGCCTGCAGACGTAGGTCAGGCTTGTTCTTCTCTCGGAACGTGTCACCAAAAGAAAAAAACAAAAGGAAGCAGTAGCCTTTTTATGATCAACAGCTGCATACACCCAAAAAGCAAACACTGCAATTCAAGAACTGTAGTACTAATCTAGACCAAGAATCATTTGCACATCACATTAATATAGGTTATAGATAAAAACAGGGAGCTTAAAGAGATCTTCTTTTTGTGTTGTAAGGTATGTACTTCAATAACCACAGTCAAATTTTTAAAAGTCAAACCAAGGAAAAAACGCATAGCAATAATAAACAGTATTTAGCAAAACATGAGGAAGAAAAACATACAAAGTATATGGTAGCTAATATATTTAGAATAATTCTTGTGAGTCAGTAAAATTCAAGACTATGTTGTTTTGCTATAGATGTATGCTCTGCAGTCCCCAGAAGCATAAGAGAGACAAATATAAGCATTATTTCTGAGGAGTAGGGGATTAACAGGCTTACTGTCAGGGTTATTATCTGAAAAAAAAAAAAAGAAAAAAGAAAAAAAGGAAGAAAATTGTAAACAAGCCCAACAACTAACTTACAAATTGTGTCTAGTTATACTTCTTGTTCAAGTATAAGAAAATGATACATTGAAATTATTCTTCCCAAGATGCCATGCTCCAGTTAAGTCAAGACGTAGTGGAAGAGTTAGAAGATGAAGTGTTCTTACACAGTTGAAAATTCGACAAATCTGAATGGTCTCTTACAGTCTTTTATGAATCCTTTCCTGATTTCACAGTGTAAAATGTCCGCACATAACAAAAACAGGTACTAGAAGGCAATATTAAGCAAAGGTGACAGGAGGTCTGCATGATGAGTGAAGAATTCCTAGGGAAACTGGAAACATAACAAAGAAGTGTACATGAGGTGAAGGCAGAATCAGGTCACACAGCAGGAATGGGGACACACTGTCCAAGTGTGCAGAGGTGAACACCGCTTGGCCCTGAACTTGGTAAAAGACCTGAAGGTCAACATGAAGGGCTTCTACACGCAAATCAGGAGCAAAAAGAAAACTAGCAAAAACACAGGCAACTGCACAAGGGGCATGGAAAAACCCAAGGTACTCAATGCCCTCATTCCATCCATCTTTACTGGTAATATTTGCCAAAACCACTGGAAAAGTCTGGAGCAAGAAAGACTTACCCTCAGGGGAGGTGGATCAGATAAGGGAACACCTAAACACACACAAGTTTAATATTTAAACAAACATCCTGATGGGATGCACTTGTGAATTCTAAGACAAGTTGGCCAATGTCATTGTGAGGCCACTTAATATATTTGAAATGTCATGGTGATGAGGAGATGTTCTTCATGATGGTAAGAAGGCAAATATTGCTCATGTCTTCAAAAGGGCAAGGAAGAAGAGGATCAAGGAAGGCTGGTCAGCCACATCTCACTCTCTGGGAATGTAATAAGCAAGTAATTCTGGAAACAATTTCCAATGATTAGAAGAACAAAAAGCTGATCAACAGTAGTCAGCATGGATTTACAAAGGGGAAAATCATGCCTGGTTATCCCATTGGTCTTCTGTGATAAGACAACTGGCTTGGTGGATGACAGGAGGGCAGTCAATGCTTTCCCTCAACTCTAGCAAGGTTTTTGAAACTCTCTGAAAACACCCTTAGAGACACGGGAAGTACGAGTTAGATTAATGGGCAGTGATTGAACTGCCTTGATCAAAGGGTTGTGATCAGTGGCAGGAAGTCCAGCTGGAGGCCCATCACTAGCAGTGTCCCACTTTGTGTCAGTACTGAAATCAGTCCTGTTTAACATCTTCGTTACTGACACAGATAATGGGACAGACTGCTTCCTCAGCAAAGGATGTAGAACTGAGAAGAATGTTACACTCCAGATGGTTCTGCTGCTGTTTAGCAAGAAGAAATGGCCTGACAGGAACCCACCAAAATTCAATAAAATCCTGTACCTGGGAAGGAATAATCCCATGGGCCAAACAAGGCTGGGGTTGACCAGCTTGACAGAAAAGGACCTGGAGGTCCTGATGGACAAGTTGAATGTGAGCAATGTGCCCTGGCAGCACAGACAACAAAATGTCTCATGCATTAGGCAGAGGATTGTCAGCAACTTGAGGAAGGTGATCCTTCCCCTTTTTTCAGCTCTAGTGAGACACACCTGGAGTGCTGTGTTCAGCTTTGGACTTCACAGTTAAAGAGAGACACTGAAGCAAATCCAGTGAATCTTCACGATCATGATTATGGGACTGGAGCATCTAATGTAAGAGGAGAAACTGAGATGGCCAGGATTGTTTAGCCAGAAAAATACATTTTGTATATATTTTTTTACTATATAAGGTGACAAAAATTTTATCCTGCTATCGAGCGATCAGTATTTATTATAGATTTCCATAATGGTTTGCTAGGAAAAAAGACTGTGAGAATCAAAAAAATAGTTGAAGTGGCAAACCTTTAAGCCTTTCAGCATCTGATATACCAGGAACTGGATTCGGTCTTCAGTTAGTTTCTCATGCTTCATTATCTTACTCAAGTCTGTTCCCATAAACGGCATGACGAGATAGCTTAAAATGAAACAAAAACAGGAAAAGAAAACCAAACAGATTAACTTCATTAATTTGTTGTGTAAATTGAAACATAATTGTATGCTATACTTCAATGACAATACTAAATTATAGATAATTTCATTTACCAAACAGTTCCATTATCATCACCCTGACCTCCAAGTTTCTCTGTTTTTATCTGACTGTCATAAAGAGTTTTGCTCAACCCTGTCACTGATCATGGAAAGTGACATGATCAGAAAAGTGCAGACTATGATCTAGCTTAGAAAGAAACTAACCAAGAGCCTTGTGATATCGCAAAGACAGCTACATAGAACACTAAGATATTCATGCAACGTGGTGTATTTCACACTTACGACCATAGCATTGAACTAGCAGTGACCAAGCTGCATAGATGGTTCACTCAAACAGACCAGGTTAGACATAACAAAAATAAAGCTGATCAAAGTAGGAGGCAACAATAATTGCCATTAGTTTTCATCTGGGATCATAAATTGGGATCTTCAATACTTCATAACAGCAAAGGACAACAGCAACAGAAAGCTTGAAAATGCCAAGCTGGTATTTCATAGCTAATCTTCACTTAAGCTCCAAATTTGTTCTTCACATTGCATATAGTAAACTCATCCTTAAGAGTTTCTGAACAAAGGCAGAGCCAATCACACCTGGTACCTGAGGATATTGTCATCAGTTTTTCTCTTCCAATGAGGACAAGTAGATGCATTTTCATGATGGGAAGAATTCAATATGATCATTGCTCCACAGCTACAGATTTTATTATTTAGATTTAAATGGATTTCCTCTGCCTAAAGTATGCAAATTATTATTCCGTTGATTTCTACTAGTAAGCCTGCATGAAAAGTGTTTATTCTACTAGAAATGCAACTACAAAACAAAATAGAAATTGAATATAAAGACACTGATTTAGTCACTAGGAGTTACAGGTAGCATTTCCAACACATTCTAGTTACCAAGCATTTTTTCCCATGACTTTGGGGATCAGGACTCAGGCTCCTAGTCCCAGCATTCACTGACAAATTTGCTAATCTTTGGATACAAAACATGAACAATTTACTTCTGTAACTATATAAGAACAGAGCAAATATGGAGAAGGGAACAACATTTCTCATCTCTCTCCCAGAGTAATAAACAAAATGTTTCCTATCAACAAACTAAGTGCCTTAGAAAATGGAGTTCAACTTCTTTGTTCACATTCCTGTCTGTTCATCCTTAAGAAGAGGAGACTGAGGGGAGACCTTGTTGCAGTTACAACTTCCTCATGAGGGGAAGAGGAGGGGCAGGCACTGATCTCTTCTCTGTGGTGACCAGTGACAGGACCCAAGAGAATGGCCTGAAGTTGTGTCAGGGGAAATTTAGGTTGGATACTAGAAAAAGGTTCTTCCCCCAGAGGGTGGTTGGGCACTGGAACAGGCTCCACAGGGCAGTGGTCACAGCACCAAGCCTGACAGAGTTCAAGAAGTATTTGGATGATACTCTCAGGCACATGGTGTGATTCTTGAGGATGGTCCTGTGCAGGGCTAGGAGTTGTGATTTATGTGAATAGAAAAAGTTTAAACCAACATATAATCATTAGGCACTGTAAGGAGAGGATGAGAGGGAGAAATAAGACTTTAGTTTTACATATGGACAATTTACTGTTTACAAAGTGATGACTTCAAATCTCTTACAGTCAAATAGAAAAAAGTCTAGGTGGGTGGAAAAATAACCAAAATGTAAGAGGAAAACCCCACTTCTATTTGAGTTTAAAAGTTCAAACTATAATAATAATTTATAAGCAACATATTGGAACAGGATAACAATGGGATCAAACACTACAAACTCATTTTCAACACTTTGTATATTACCTAAAACTTGCAATTTTATTTTTATTATTATTAAAAATATATTTACAATCCACAGCTGGAGTCCTCAAATAATCTGAGGAGGTTAGGCACAAGATTAATAACTCACTTCAATGAGAAATCGATGTCTAATGCATTTAAGTTCTTGCAAGTTTTAGTTAAAACTCAAATTCTTACAAAATGAAGAGCAGCAACCCATTATGGCACATTTGTGTGATACAAGCATGGACAATGCAAGGAATAGAGATGAAGGGGGTGAAAAGCATCTGGCAGAATAGGACTTAAATTGATGAAGATTTCTGCATTTCTGGTTAAGTACACCATTTCAATCAGCTGAACATTTAAAACTGGAGGAATTTGGACAAAAACGATGAGCAGGCAAAGTACTGTTTCTTCATAATATAACCCAGACTTTGTCTTCAATCTTCATTAATACATTGACTGGTAGAGCAGGAGAGCAGAGTGCCAGGTTAAGTAGGAGCATGCTCCCCTCTAGACGGGAGGGCTAAAAGTCAGCTAAGAAACCTCACATGTCAGATAAAGAACAACCTTAGTGACTGGCCCTGGTGAAACCACACACCTTGTTTCTGCTGCTTCTAGACATAAACCCACTTGAATTTGATCTTTATAGAAGAAATCACAGAAAACATCTCATGACTAGTCATCAAAAATACACCATTTGACCTTTAGTCACAAAAGCTGTTTCTCCACTTTTGTTTTAAGTGTGCACATATATACCTGTGCTCTCCTCTAACAGCTTGCCCTAGGACTTGAAAGCAAATTTTGCCATAGGCTCATTTGTTGCAGTTTCAGTAATGAAAAAATCCTTTCTACTTGACTTACACCACCTCTAAAATTTGGAAGATGATTTTAGGGTCTCATTTAAAACACAGTGCTTCAATGCTAATCACATATATCTGCATTCTACTACATATACTATATAAAATGCTAGCACAATAGGCAATATGGACAACATTCCTTTTGGCTCAATGATCAACATGAACACACACTCCATGTTCTCTGTACTTCATTTTCTACATTTTTCTGTCAGACAGCTTTCTTTGTTAACACATAAATACACAAGGTTGTTTTGGAAATATAGCTACAGGAGATCTACATTAAGCCTACCAGGACTTCTGAGCACTGTTTCTCTAGTGACTCTAATTCATAAGAATTGCAGTAGGATCCACAAATAAAACAGCAGACATACTAAGCATCTTGTGTCTTAGATACCACTAAAAGGTAAAGGACATGTGGGAGAAGCAGTCTATATCACATGCTATTTGGACCACTGGACTGGGAAAACAGCCAGGAGAGCAAAACAGAGCACAGTGCAGATAATCCCTAAAAAATTCAGCAGTATCAGCAGTTTTTAATTAATCCTTGAATTAGCATGGATGCCACCAAGACCTGTAATGTAGTATGCACCACTTTCAACCTTCCTCTTTGGGTTAAGAATTGTCCTATAATTTGAACAACAGGGTCTTAGGGTAAGAAATCATTACTTGAAAGATGGATTAGAGAATTCCTCAAACTGCCACTTACTAAGGGCTGAAAGAACTGCACACCTTATAAGATAGGAAACTGCTTCTATAGACAATCTCCAGCTTACCAATTTTGAAGTTGCATGTAAGAGTTACATTAAGAGGAAATTCAGAAAAAAAATCCATGAAGCAACAATTTTGAATTTTCTATTTAAAAAAGTAACAACCTTTCCTCACACAAAAGCAATATTGTCCTGCTCTGAAACACAAACGATTCCAAACTTACAAGTCATTAAACTTCTCCAGCGTTACATCTGGTGTGAACACATCCAATATTCCAATGACCTAAAAAGACGAAAAAAAAAAAAAAAGTTTGATAACTGATTTAACACAATAAATCTTGAATCATCTAATAAGTAAAAAAAAAATATAATCAAAAATATTTCCACAGTGAGGCATTAGCTACAGGTGTAAACAAGGCAGAAAGGATACCTAAAGTAGTGCCTAACTACACCAGGATTTGTTATGTGTTTAATTTTATAACTCTGAGGGCTGCGTGACCCTGTGATAAAAAAAAATTAAAAAGTTCAGAGGCTAACAGTTTTTTGTAAGAGGAGACAGCTACTAAAGTGTTGAAAATAAACCAGAGAAATTTCTATAACATGAAACTAACATGTTTCTATAACATGAAACACTCATAAGTACTCTTCACTTAGCTGGGCCTGCTGCTTATCAATGAAGAATATTTCAAACATCTTCTAATTTCAATGATGGGTAATTTAGTACACAGATTACAATATCTAATTGAGAGTACAAAGAACAAACTAGAACTAAACTGTTTTTATAGAGGGAAAGTCAGCAAGAACTTTATATGATTTGATATGGCTTATACCTTAGGTTCTCCTTAAAAGCTATTCTTGTCAAACAAAAGCATTCTATCACTCAACAGAGAAATAACAATCTAGTAAAACAGATTTCCCACCACAGCTTTTCCCATTAGTATGGTTTTCAGATAAACTATACAAACTAAGTGCATTATGCTGATTGCCAATAGTTCTTTCAAGGCCATTAAACACCAGAAAATTAAATAGAGAACTCAGTGCTCCAAAAAAAGTAGTTGGAATTGTCTAAAGCCTGACTTCAGTTTAGATCCTGCCTATTCCAGGCAGTACCTAAATGGCACAAGCTTTTAGAATGGCTTCTCCCTCTGAGCATAATTCATTACTATTTCTGTCTGCTCAAAGGAAGCCTCCAAGCCCTAGAGTGCTCACAGTTCTTCCCAGGTGCAGGTTGCTGTGTCAATGAGGCTGCATAGAAAGCAAACTAAAAGACTAATAATTTTATAATATTTTTCAACCCTGTCTCTGTGGCCATGCAGACATCAGATTACACATCAAGAACTATTGTCCAAAAAAGATATCTTTATAAAAAAGGTTGTGAAAGTAAAGAGAAGCATGAGCAGAAATGGAGGTAAGAAATGCAAAGCTTTTACTATATTTTATTAAAGCAAAGATTTAAATAAAAATCTCGAATTGTGATGAAATCCTTATTGCACATAATTTTAGTCTTTCCACATTCAGGGCAAACTACTAGAGTTAAACTGGATTTTATCAAAATGTCATAGTGATAAACAAGACAGAAAAACTAATAAAGATGAAGTCAGAAAATTCCAACTCTCTTTCTTTGTAGCCACATATATCTTTGAAAAAAAGTCATTAATAATGTTTTCCTGAGGACTGTTATCTGAAACCAATTAAAGAAGAATAACTACCACAAAACAATAATTAAACCCACAGAGGATGTGGTTATTATTTGAAGTAATACCTTTAGTGCTAACATTACAGTAATTTTTTTATTATTTTCTTTTTCATGACAGTTTTACATAATATTTTCTATTTCTCTGTGGAGGCAAGGAGAAAAAAGAGGGCAGGATTACAAAGAAGTACACGACAACAATGGAGCATAATGCAGCTCTATGAGCATTTCCTAAGGCAGCATGTGTACACACAGAGCATACACAGCCAGAAAAGTTGTGTGATCTCCATGGATTTATGTACTACAAAGAAGGAAATTAATATTTTAGCAGTAATCCTATCCCATATGTATCTCTCTTTATCAAGCCTCACTTTCTCAGAAGTCCTGCTTGTTCTCCTTAAGCAAATACTTCTATGCCCTCATAAACCTAAGCAAGAACCACAAGAAAATAAACCCCATGACATCCAAATATAGCAGCGAAAGACACTGAGACACAATAAAAAGATGGGACACAAAGGAGGATGAAATTGTGTGGCTGCTGTCACACCCATCTGTGCACCAAGGCATTATCGGGCATCCTCTGTGAAACACAGGAGCATGAAGAGCATGTTTCCATAAAGAACATACCGACCCCAAAACACACCAATGAAGTTCACTAACATTTTATTGTGCATCCATTCAAGTAAACAGAGTGCCCAGTAGTTACTTAATGCAGTCTGATACACATTGTTTCTCAGGTAAGGTTGAAAACTTAAGAAGACAAATTTATCTTTGCTGCAAATCCTCTGCAGTGAAGGATGCCACCCAGACCAGTGCTCAGCTCCCACTGAAAGGAATTTGAAATAATGAACCAGAAAACTCTTTTAACATGACAAGGATTTCACAATACTTTTCTTGCTTACCAAAGCTAGTTTTCTAAAAATCTTTATGTAAATTTTAGTCTCCAAAATAGTAAAATATACTAATAGTCAATCAATTTAAAAATAAAAGTAAAGGACCCATTTCCTTTTCCTCAGTTATCTTTATTTAACTGTGTTTTGGGATTATTTTCCTGTATTGGTACAGAGTCATTCATATTTCCATTTAGGCCAGAGATTCCTGCAGCTATATTAAGCACAAGGAGGTACAGGATAAAATAAATCTGTTGAGGAAGATACAACTCCAGCTACTTCTTCAGGAAAAGGGAAAGAACAGGACAAAAAATAGGCAGCTCCCTCTTTTATTAATATCATGGAAAATCCTCTATCTGTCTGAAATGTTCTCAATTAAAAACAGTATTTGTAAAGAAATTTCTTAACCCTATTGTGAATATGTGTGTCTCCTGACCACCCTGACCAATTTTAACTACTGTAAACAAATAAACAACAACATGTTTCTGCCCTTCTTTGCTCAGATGTCTATTTTTCCAAACATTATTCCAACAGCAGAGCACAATGGCAAAAAGCTCCTCATCTCTGTCCTCCCCTGTACTTTCATGTATTGGATTAGTTGTATTGAAGGACTGACCCACTACATTTCTGCAAAAAAAAGTTCCTGATGTAAGCAGCAGTACATCAAGAAAAGACCCTAATCTTGTATAAATTAATAAGTAATGTAGGTTATGTCTCTCATGCAGTAAGTGCTGCTATCTCTTGCAGATGTTATGCATGAATACACAGTGAAGTTGAGTGGATTTAGCACTCAAGCTACACATGCAAGTACATTTCTTGAGAGACCATTGCTGTATTATTGCTATATTATGCTGCATTAAATTTTTTTCAGGATTAGCTTCATGTTCCTGCATTGTTCTACATCATGGCACCTGCATCCTTTTACTACACTAGGAACTCTCAACCTTTTAAAAATTTTAACTATCCATGCCGAGGCTTGCACCACAGTTGCCTTTCTTCTTCACAGAATGCCCATACATGACATGAGGGATTCCTGCTGATGAACTAAGATCTCGTTTCCTTTTTTCCTCCCAGTGAGCACACCTGCAGTCACAAGCCGTATCCACGAGCACCACCACACTGTTTTGTCAAAGGACTCACAGGTAACACCAGACAGATTTCAATCTTGTACACACACTCATCTTTATCTCTGGATTGAACGGCAATCCAAAGGGAAGGTTTGGGTTTCAGTGGTGCTTTCCTTATTTTCATTTCATGGAATGAGCTAATCAGTCTGCTTTATTAGTATCCAATGCTGGGGTGCAAACAAGTGGCTATCAGCTGAAGTCCAGCCTATGTTAAACACCTATTCGCCAGGTTTGTAAAAACAAGCAGAAATGACAACAGATACCCATCCCTATGTTGATTTATTGGCATTTGAGTACCAAAATTAAAGGACTGGTGTCCTGTTAGCTCCCTCTCTGCACTAAGCTTTTAGCCTGCAGAAAAGCAAACAAGAGTGTTTCTCCCTTACAGATTTTTGACAGCAATAAACTAACCAGTTATAACTGTAGTTTTGCTTTCATAAGGACCCAGAAAGAGGTTTGCCATCTCCAGACAGGATTCCTGAATTGCACTTTACTCGCATATGTGTACCCAAAGGATGAGAATTTTTAGCTGGTGCAGTCCTGCAGGAAACCTCTTCTAAGACAGTGAGCACAGTCTCATCTGTTAAGGCATCACTCATCTACATCTCCCTTGTTGGTCTGAGTCTGTACACTGCAGACACTGCTGCTCTTCCAATGCTCATGTCAGGCTGGAAGAACTGCAAAAGGATTTTCTCAGGCAGGAATAGATTGACCCACTATTTTTTCTGGAACAAATTCCTCCCCTGGTTGTTGCTGTGTAGGTGTAAATAAAAAGCACATTTTTTCAAAATAAAGAAGTCAACAAAATTAAAAAACAGCCAACTTAAAAGTGCATCATCCTCAAAAATGTAACTGTAGAGAGACAGACAATTTGGTGTCTGTTGGATATCCAATTTCTTCCAAAAGGGGGGAAAAATCTACATGCTTCTCATAATGCAAAACACACACTGGGCTTCAGATGTGGGAATACACCAGAGAATAATTTTCACTCAGAGCAATGAATGAGAGCATAATATAGAGTACCTCTGAACAAATACTGCAGTGGCCTCTTACATACAGGGTTTCCAGGAAGGGAAAACATCTGTAGAATATTAACTGACCCAAGAAACATTTAACGGGCATTTGTTAGAAATTTTACGCCAGAAATACATTCAGAATTTAATTGGTAGAATTGCGTCAGAATTCCCGTGGGTACCTACATGTACGTGTATACATTATGTACACACACACGCACATACCACACTTTGATAAAATCCACACTCTGTTCTGACATGAACCACCAGCTCCTCCTCCTTCCAGGGCCATCTCCCCTTGCCAGTTATTCTGCACTCCTGCTGGCAACTTGAAAACTTCTGTTAGCAAACTGGGAAGTGAGCAGGGCACCAGTGCTGGACCATGACAAGCAACTGTGCAGTTGTTTCAACTAAAGCAGCTATCAAGGTATCACTTCCAGTCCAAATCCAACAACTGCACCTTCACTTGTCTATGTTTAGCTTTGCGTACAAAAACATCTCCCTCGACTTCAGAAGAATACACAACTACAGATCTATCCAAACGTTTGAGAGCTAAAGCCAGGGCGAAAGTTAGTATGCTGGCCATATTCTCACTGCTTTTGGTTTTAAGAGCCATAATAGATAAGTTTTAAAGGTCCTCCCTTTAAATGAACTCAAAATGGAAAGAAACTGGGAACAAAGGCAGCACTCCTGGAAAAAAATCCTTCTAAAGATAAAAAGCCTGTTCTTCTATACAAGATTCAGTAGATGTCAAAGAAGTTACCAGCTTCTAAGGCTTTAGTGGGATAAATACTACAAACTAGCATGATTAAATGAAGGAGAAAAACAACCCCAAGCACTGCTTTCTTCGTTCTGCCTTAGCTGTGTTTAGTCCTCATTTTAATACCATTCCCTCTCTTGGGCCAGCTGTTTATGCAGCTTCAGAGCAACCTGGATCACTGGAAACAAACTTTTATTTTTGGCAATGTCTTAGCAATTGGTCTGGGTCACACTGTTTCTTTAGTAGTAGAATCAGCTTATGAAGTTTGGGAAACATCCCAGTTCCTCTCAAATTAAAAGGCCTACCAAAAAATATGGATACCAGTGTCATTACAGACTCATTTATCTCCTAATAGCCAAGCCTTGTCCTCTTCACACACAGCCTCTGTCCCTTGGCCCTCAACACCATTACTCCTCTGGATTTGTTTGCAAAGTGTTGACGAGAAGTCCCATTCTATCAAGTCTGTACAGTTTACACAGAAACATTCCTCACTGCTTTTACTTGACAGCCATTAGGGAAAGCAGAGGTCTAATGAAAGATGGTCATACCAGCAACTATAGCCACCTTCTCCTGAAAATGTCTAAAACAGATGAAGCAAATTGACCTGTGAGTTAGCTTCCTTACAAAGCAAAATATAATTCCAATAAAATTCAGTAGAGTGACTTCTATATCTGCTTTTACAGGACTCCGGGCCATCCTACAACCTTTCCACATTAAATAGATCAGCATATTCCTCAAAGGGTCTATAATAGAGGTCATCTAGGCTTTTAAGTAGACGTTTTCCTCCCTTCTTCTTCACTGAAGCATGACATGCTGATGAATTATATCACTGTGCCATGGGTTTAATGGTATCTTCTGCTACCTTAATGGAGGATCAGAGGAGCTATTCTTAATACAATGTGTCAGACCATTACAATTTATTCCATCATTCTGAATACGGCATATGGTTAAATAAACTCTGATAATGTATTATTACATGCTTAACATAACACTTTCCTGAAAGCTATGAAGGGCAGAGATGATCCATTGAGAGGTGAATCACAGCAAAACAAACAAAACATCACACTTTTCATTAAAAGACAACATCAAATTCCTTGTGATTACAGAAATAATTTTGAAAGAAAAAACAATAAGAAGAGTTAATTTGATATATTTTTAGCCATCAAATAAACAGAACCTTGAAACAGTTTATACACTGAAGCAGGAAAAGAAGCAAGATGAAGATTAACACTGGCAGATTAATGTGATGCTGCAACAATATACCAAGTCTAATCCATAGTGGCAATACCATTAGACTGGTTATCATATATCACATCCCCTACTTACTTAGATTACCAACACCCAGGACGGAGATCATAGTGGCACTGCTATTTTACTGAAGTCTTTGAAAAAATTACTTCAGTTTTATTAAATTTTTAATAGCAGTTGTATTTATAGTACAGCCAGAAAGACAGATAACTGCTACCTATAGAGGCACACTAGAACACGTCAGTTATTAAAACAAACAAACAAAAACAAACAAACAAGATTCCTCAACTACTGTTCTACTAATTCTACACATTCTACTAATTCCTGTTATAAGGAAATAGGCACCCATCTGAGTGAAGCCCATTTAAAACTCCATAGCCCAACTGACAGAAGTAACAATGGGGATGACAGAAAACAGGCAGCTCTCCTGCCACTGCTGTACATATCATTAAAGGTATGCACAGCACACTGTGACATGAATGGGAAGGGACCTTGCCTTCTGCCTGTGAATCCACCATTTGATGGAAACAAGAGAGATGGAGACTATTTACAAGAACGTGCAGTGACAGAATAAGGGTAAATGTCTTAATACATAAAGAGAGTAGGTTTAGATTAGACATTCAGAAGAAATTCTTCCCTGTGAAAGTGGTCAGACACTGGAACATGCTGCCCAGAGAAGCTGTGGATGCTGCATCCCTGGAGTGTTCAAGGCCAGGTTGGATGGGGCTCTGAGCAATCTGATTTAGTGACAGGTGTCTCTGCCCATGGCCAGGGGAGTTGGAACTAGATGGTATTTTGGCTTCCTTCCAATCCAAGCCACTCTATGTTCCTATGATTCTATGAAATATGTAAAAAGAGGCTTTCTGACAGAATGGTGGTGGGTCAAAGGGGTGGGGCTGAAAATCCTGACGACAAGCAATACTGCCATTCTGGTTTAATTTTGGATGGGTGGAGCTCCTAAAGGAGTACTCTGAGATCAGCTAGGGGCTAAAAATCCTAAAATGCGTTGTTGCTGCTCCTAATTCAGCATGAGCAACACTACTGACAGAAGGGTGCGAGGCTGGGAAGGCAGACAGAAACTGTCTTGATGGGTTATACAGCCATATCAGTCTCATCATGGATGGGTGGAGTAGCCAGTCTTTGCCTCCACGGTGCCACAAATCCCTGCAGGATCATTTATTCAGTCTTTGTTCTCTAATGAGTAGATGCCACAATTCATGGTAAACCTTTTCCTTAGTACATAGACCAGATTCTACTTTCTGTGGCCCAAACTGTTTCCTAAGACTCTAAATCATTCCCTTCCTTCATAAATATTGATTTGTAACTTGTACAGATTGTGCTCATGTTCCCTAGTGAGCATTTTCTTCTAGGCTCTTTAATTATCAGAGTTCATGGTGGAGTACCAGAGTATTATCCTGAAGGGCATACACCACATGAAACCTGCTAGGAGTGGAAAATGCTACCCAACAGATTATTCTGGGAAACGGAAGAAAAATAATCTCAGAATTCTGGATACAGTTATGAGTTTGGCAACTGCGCAGGCTCTTCTGCTCCCAAATGTTCAGTAAAGAAAACGCTGAGAGTCTTAAAGCCCATACATGAGACAGAAGTTCCCTGCACACGTTAACTCTTTAACATATATAGCAGTAGTTATAAGGCAGTTACTCTGAAGTAATCAGACTAAAAGACTCAAATTAAAATGTTATAAGCAGATAGGTTCTTAAGTCTACAAAAAGTTCTGGGTTTCTTTTTTCTGGACAGTCAGGATATCCCACAGATTATACTTCAAATGAACCTAGGTATTATTGGTACCCAAAACATTATTACTATAATGTTAAACGTCAATGACTAGGTATTATTAGCAGTTTCTCTCCTCTTTGTTTTTGTTCTCTCAGCTTCCTGTGAAGGTGGTCTGAATGGAGCTATGCTCCAATCTCCCACGTCATTACCATTTTAAACAATGTTCTTTTGTATCATTTTATCAACTCCCTCCAAACTAACTTTTTTCCCCCTCATATGCATTCTTCATGGACAGCACTTAAAACCATTACTCTGATCCTCCAAGTCCACCCTGGAACCCTTCTTACCTGAAGCCACGCTTTGACTGCACAAACATCTTCTTTCTTTCTTTCTTAAACCACTAAACACTATTGAGACTAACTATCTTTCTCTCCATTACACTTTCAACACTGCTCTCTATAGCCGTTCTTCTTTCACATTACATGACAATCATGTGCAGAGCTCTATATCCTATTCTTTGCCTCCCAGTAAAGCAATTTTAGTTATTCACAAGCCTTTCCTGTCTCACATTAGTATGAGCCCAAAACCTTCAAATGCTTCATGAACAACAAAATAAGAGAAAACCCCTCCCCCCTTCCCAAAGATGCACACGTGCATCTTTATGCAAGCACAGAAAAATAATAATAATAATAAAAAGATACACTGGCACTTGAGACCCACAGACCCATGCTCTGCATTCTCCTGCACCTCACAGGAATGTAGTCATGGAGATTCTAATTTCTGGGTTTTAATCTCTCTCACTAGCTCTGAGCACAAGGTGGACTGTGGTCCTAACCTTTCCCACTCCATCTTTCCTACATGGAAATTAAGTTGTATTTCCCATAGGTTATTCTAGTTTGTGGGAACTGATTTTGTAGGACAGACTGACAAAAGACAGGCTGAAAGATTCTCAGATTCCATTCAGCTACACATCTGCCTTGTCCAAATCTACATACTTGCTTTGTTTTTAGGGTGTCTAAGCTGTGGTTTTGGGGAGGAACATCTGCTAACAACTCACGTTTTCATGCTTCATGTGTTTCAGAAGACGCAGCTCTCGGTAAGCTCGTTTAGCAAAGAGTTCAGATTGAAACGGGCGGTACAATTTCTTAATGGCCACTTTGGTCCCATTTCTTCCATCGATGGCTGAGCTTTAAGGGATAAGAAAGTTTGATGAGTGAGAACCAAAGTGAGCCAGCAAACCCCAGCAAAGCCGGCCGGCTCTGGGGAGCGGCTGCATCCTGCCCGACCCCCGTCCCGGAGCCCCCCGTGCCATGGGGGAGACAGAACACCTTCCCTTCTTCCCTCCCCTCCCCAGAGCGCCTCGCCAGCAGCCGTCTCCTTTCATCCCTTTAAAAGGCTGCCAGAGACTGTGACGAAACGCAGACAATTTTCAAACGCTGTAAAGAGGAACATCTGAGGAGGGGAAGAAAAAAAGAGCAAAACGTAAGACAAAAAAAACCCCGAACCCGCCACCAACACTGACCCAAACCAGGCGCCCCTCCCCAAGGGCTACAACCCCCGGGCTTGGGGGCGCTGCTGCTCCGGGTGCGGCGGGCAAGGCAGCGCAGGGCAGGGCAGGGCAGGGCAGGGCAGGGCAGGGCAGGGCAGGACAGAGCCGGGCAGCGCTCGGCCGTGGCTTTCCAGGCTCCAGGGACGAGAACACCAGCCGGGGGGCTCCCCCCTGCGGGCTGCGCTGCCCGGCCAGGGGGCCAGGTGAGCAGCGGGGCCGCCCTCAGCCCCGCGGGGCCGGCAGCTCCGGCACAACAGCCGGGGAAAGTTGGCAGGGACCGACACGCCGGAGGGCCGGGCCGGGCCGGGCCGCGTCCCCCGCCGCCCCCGGCCGGGCTGCCCCCGCCCCGCTCACCAGACGGCTCCGTAGGCGCCCGACCCCACGGGCTGCAGGTCCCGGTAGCGGTCCCGCACTTCCCAGAGCGTCTTGGTGACCTCCTGCCGGTAGAAGCCGTTCCTGGGGGAGCACATGGCGCTGCGGCCCCCGCCGGCACCCGCCGACAAAGAGCCGGGGCGGGGGCAACGGGAGCGGCCGAGCCCGCTGGGGCTGGGGCCGGGGCTGGGGCCGGGGCTGGGGCTGGGGCCGGGGCTGGGGCTGGGCCTGACCGAGCGGCCCCGCCCCGCACCCCGGCGGCGGCACCGCCCGCCCGCCCGCCTCGGCTCACCACGGCGGGAGCGGGATGGGACGGGATGGGGATGGGGACGGGGATGGGGACTGGGACGGGGATCGCCGTGCCCTGCCTCCTCCCCGTGCCGGGCGGCTGAGGTGCGGTGTCCCGGCGGTGTCCCGGGCGGCGGGGCCGGTGCCGGCGCTCCCGCTGTCCCAGCCCTTGCCGTGGGGACCAGACCCCCCCGGCCGCCCCCCGGGCACGGTGCGGCCCTCCTGCCGGGGCGCGGGGCGCGCTTGTGCTCCGGAGCGGGCGGGGTGCCGCTGACTGCTGCGGGACAGTGTCGGGAAGTACGGGAGGGTGCAGCCGGCAGAGCGGGGAGTGCACAGCCAGCTTTTGTGCGGCCTCTGCCCTGAGGCCGGCAGCTGAGGGCTCCCCAGATCGCCCCAGGGCCAGACCCCAAGTAACAGCAGTATTTCACAGAGCTAAATAGCAACAAGCACGCCCTCGGTTCAGGTGCTTAGCAAGTGGTCCCATGCATGTGCGGAGTGACACGGAACCCTTCAAGCAGCGGCTTGAACAATTGCAGTGCTGGAGTACGGACAGCAGCATGCCTTGGCTGGCACCACGTGTAAGGCAAAGACCTGGTTTAAAATGCGTTTTATGTGTTCTCTGTGCATGTAATTAAAACTCCTGTTCTTCAAGGTCTGGCAAAGCCTTTGTTTTGTCTGACTTCACCCCTGAGCAATGTTGCGGAGGTTAGATAATTCAGACTTGCTGTCTATAATAGAGTTCAGTTTGTGGTTTAGCTCTAAAGCAGCAATCTGGCCAAGTTTCATGGTTCCCGATGCCTTTTTGGTAGTTGCCCTGGACCCCCAGCCCGCTTGGTGCCTGACTACCGAATGTGGAAGAGCCACCCTGCCCTCGCTCCTCCCAGGACAGAAGAGGAACAGATCCTTCCAGCCCACAGTCTTGTGTTCCAGGGCTGCTCTCTGCTGACTATTGATCCATTCAACTTCCTGGTTCCGTGAGAATGGAGAGCAACCTTCTGACAAATGGCAGTTAACATGAGTTTTGTGTGTGGCAAGTGTTAGAGTGTTCACTTCTAAAAATCTGCTGCCCCTAAAAATCTGCTGCCCCAGGAGATTATTTTTTATAATTTCTGGCATCTCTTTATTGCTATGTTTGCCATTCAGATCATGGCTAGAGTGAAATGTGGTACAGGCAAGGTGAAGGATAGAGCAACTTCCACTCAGTTTTGAGCCAGTCCATTAGTTAAATTACTTTTAATGATTAATATATATATTGCTAGTACAGTGAGAATTAGTTCTGCTTTTGATCCCTCGCCTACTTTTTCTTTATCCTGTTGTGGCAAAGTGATACTTTCTTACTGCTTGTTTTTTATCAGGGCAGAAAGTAGATGATTTTGATACAGTAGATGAAAGTACTAAGGGAGCACCAAAACAAGGTCACTCTTGTGCAGAAGCTAGCAATATTGCAGAGCAACTTTTGTAAGATATTTTAAATTCACTGGCAAAGTTAGGCAGTGCTGCTTGTCCCATGGTTTTCCTTCATATGCATATTTAGGTATACTTTGCTATAGACAGATGAGGTAGCAGTGTATGTCAAATACAAGATCACCTTTCCCCATTAGGTCACACGTACAGGAGACGAACTGATAAACTTACTGAAAAGGCTAGGAAATCAGCACTTTTGCAACAAGGAAAACTTAGTCTAATAAACTGTTCACAGTGTGTATGAAGGGAGTGAAACAAGAAACGTGTATCCATCCACAGCTGCTGGGCCTTTCAACAGTGTCACGAACCACATGAGCCTCTGCATCCTGCTAGGCTCAGCTGGATCCATGGCGATGTGTTTCCCCAAAGACAGTCTGTTGCAAGGAGACTGACAGCCATATCTTCTCCTGAACAATATGTGTTTGACTGGATAAATGAAAAAAGCAATGCTATCAGATGTTTCTGCTTTTGGCATATGTTTATTGTGAAGTTAATAGAAAAAAGGCACCTTCTTCACCATGAATAAAAGATAACAAATACATTAATGGTGCAAAATCCAGGTTATCCAATGCTCATCCCATAAAGGGAAGTCTTGAGAGGTTTAAGAACTTTTTTCCTTTTTTTTCCTTTTTTTTTTTTTTTTTTAAGAGCCAACTTTTGAAGGGCTGGAAGGTTGCCATCAGCTGGAAAGCATATGAGGTAGATGGGGTGCATACAGTACTCTTTCTAATCCCTCTGGGAAGTGAGAGCTCAATTTACACTTCAGCCTAGAGATGAGGCTTTAGTGCTGGAGCAGGAGCTCTACAAGATAGCAGTGAGAAAGCTAGCTATGTTTTCCTGAGAAATCCTGCATGTAGAAAGTCTGTTGAGACAGTTTGATGACAACACTGCTCACCACAAACTGTTAATCAGAGATGATAAAATGGCACAGCTTTGTTTGTCAGAAGCTGAACTGTGAGCAAGCTGCTGGGCCTTGGGCAAAGGAGAGTATCTGTGTAAACAGGGACAGGGACTGGGACCTGATCTCCAGTCTAGGCACTGATAGCATGGGGGAAAGCAGATCATGCAAAGCCCTTTGAAAAATCAAGCATCCTCCCACCTTTCTGTTTATATCTACATCTTTCACATGATCATTTTATTCCTGATACTCTAATTCACATACAAATAATTTAGTTGTGTAAAATCTACCTTAAATGTCAATAAATATAAAATCTTTCTGAGTTGTTGAAATCTGATTCCTAGAATGTTATGGTTTTTAACAAACTTTCTATATCTCCACCTTCAAAAAATATTCTGTGCTTGTCTACTTAGACATGTTGCCATAGAGGAAGTAAGTTAATTTTCCTTATTACAGCACGAAGTAAAGCTTAAATTAAAAAGAAACAAAACACCTCAGTTTTAATGTCTGTTGTGTCCCCACCCTTCCTCACTGGAGTCACTGCCAACTATTTTGCAACTTTTCTGGTTTTGTCTCTGTGCTCTGTGAGCAGGGTGCTTCAGTTACAGTTTCTGTGACATGGACCCCTCCTGGGGGCCTTGCCATGCTGCAAGGGCACTCAGCCATCAGCAAAAAGGAAAAAATATGCACCAACCAGGTGCTTTTTTATTAAAAAAAAATATTTTTAAAACTATATGTTTCATTTGCTCAAGAGGTTAAGTGAGAATCTACTAAGTAACTATTTACTACCTTATTGTCCCTGCTTGCTGGAGGGTGGTGGAGGAAGCAAGGCTGAGTGTAGACAGTAGGAGGCAGCTATGTAGAAATCAACTGCTTTTAATGTTTTCCTAACTTTTTCTCCTCAGAATCCACAAAAAGGTGCTCTCCTACAATATACTGAAGGAGTCATTGCATAGTTGTACACATCACCTGTTTAAATCACCAAAAACTTAGTGGTATTCTTACTCCCTCTCACCCATCTTTCTCAATGATGCCTTGAGTTTTTGTGTTTCCGTCTCAACCTAATAAGAGAACTGGACAGGACAGGAGTACTGTGTGCTATTTTTGTAGAGAATGTAACATTACTAAGGCTTCTTTAGTTGTGCCTTCAGGCTCTAATATAAAATAGGAATATATTATCTGAGTGTTAATCTACAGGATATTATTCTATAAGGAGCAAAGTATTGCTCAGTGGAGGCTGCCGGTTATGGCAGATTTAATGTATAGTTCTCTCAGGGCTGCCACTGTGATTCAGTGTTTCTATTGCATTCAGTATTACTTGTGATCAAACTGGAACCTAAAAGGAGTAGCTAAAACCTCTGTGCTATGGTACACATCTTAATTTGTGACAATAATTGGAGCTGGGGGACTATGTGAATGCAAAATGAAGCATTGTATGCATGCAAAATTGAAGTCTAATCGAAGAGTTTTGCTCATTATGTAGAAATTTCCCATCTAATGGATTAGGTGTCAGATTGGTTGAAAGATCTGTGATCACATAGAAAACCCACAATATATTCCCTCCTTGTAGTGAAAACCTGGACCCTTTTAGGCATATCAGTTCAGTATTTTATCTTACAGCAGAAAGAAGGGCAGTGGCAGTGACACTAATGCAGCTTTCTAAGTCTCTTGGTACTAGTCCCTTAAAAACCCTTACCCAGACTCATAAATCAATGACACTTGGTACTCTCACTTGTGCAAGTGTGCTGCCTTTCTAAGGACCAGTGTTTACATCCATAAACACTAGCAGCACTCACAGGAATGTAAGAGAAACAAGCACTGCTTTTAAACAAACAGAGGTGTTGCTATTAATCTCTTCCTAAGGAGATTGACCTTGTTGAGGCTGAATCCTTTTCTGCAGCTACCAAAGGATATAATCTACCCCATTTACAGTGCAATTCTATTTTCAGGAGAGCTACATCTTTACCACTGCTCATCTGTCAGGGATTCTTGGGCCAAATCAGCAATTTACAGATGTAGCAAAGGATACTTGAATAATTTGTGCTGGCAGCTCAGTATGGTACTTTTGAACCAATTCATCTTTGACCACATCCTGAGAGTGGGGCAAGTGGAGATCTGTTTTCTTGTTATTATCCAGAAGCACACATGACAGGAAGAAAGGAAGGAAGTGGCTTTTGTATTGACTGCTCCTCACCTCTGTTAAAGGTACTTTTGCTGCCAATGTTTTGTCCTTGAAAGGGTTGTCCCCATCCTGACCCTAGGGTGAACTCGCTGTGTGGGATCCTGAAGAATACTGACTCTCCTTCCCTCTTGCTTTCATCTTTTATACCACATCAAAACCATGCCAAGAGCGCTGCTTGGAACTCTGTCACAATGCTATCTAAATAATGACTTGACCTATTGATACATGATACTTTTTTTTCATATATCAGCATTGATTACCTAATTTCCTATTACTTTTCCCCCCATAAATTCTCAAAGTTACAACTAACCCAGCTGTTTCATACTCATATAGCCATTTTGTATCTTCAGGGTATGGCATATGATGTCCTCTAACACTGTGGTTTTCCTCTAAACAATCCATGGTTTTTCTTTCCATTGTAAATTAGAATTTTTTTTATTCTTGTCTGCTTTGACTGTGGCATATAAATTTCCTGCTGCTGGCCTTCAGTGCTTATGAGGTAGAGAGCTTAAAAAATAGAGATGCAGATTCTAAAACTGTAGTGTATGCTTACACATGTCAAAAGATTGAGATGCATGCAGAAGATTTTTCTTTTGCAAGACATTTTACTGCAAGTGATGATAAAATTACTAAACTTGGGGTTGCATTAACACTGATTATGGAGTGAGATAATAAATACTAGAAGCGATTTCAATTCAGTAGGTGGAGGGATAATGAGCTCTTGTGACTAAAAGCTGAAATCAGGTAAATTCATATTAAAAGTAACTTGCTAACAACATCAGTAATTAGCCAGAGAATGCCCTCGGAGAGCTGTGTTCTCCCTAGTGGAAGCCTGAGCCGCCTCCTCTGCTAGGATCATGCAGCTGTGCTCCTCCAAGCTTCCCCTCCGTGCTTTGCAGGTGGTCAGGGATGATAAGCACCCTTATTTAGTGTGGGCTAAAACCTATGCTGCTCTCCTCAAATGTGCACACAATGTATAGACGACCTTCAAAAGCACCGTTGTACTAATAAGAGTGCTGTCAGGAGAGTAAAACCCCACTGTTTAGACAGGCTCCACGGCAAGCTTTGAAAATAACATTTGGGCCATGAAATAAATGCCTTTATTAAAGATGTTTTTGACAAATTTTTATGAAATAAAATCCTTACTTCTATATTTATTTACTCTTTTAAATTTACTTTTAAGCCATCTGCCTTACAGGTTCACCAAGCCTGACAAAGCCCTCACTCCCCGATGTCTACCTCTATTTGCCTGTTAACACTGGTTGACAAATGGCTTTTTCCATCTGTGTTCAAACGATAAGCATTGTTAGTGCTAAGCCTTCCAACCTTTCTGTCCCAGTGGGGTACCAGCTTTCCAATTACCCTCTCCTGCTGTTGTAAACTGATAAAGTTACCACATGGCAGTCCCACGTTGGATTGCCACAAGGGAGCTGGCTACCTGTTCTAGAAAAATACTTTAATTAGTGGCTTTTGAGGTCTAAGTAATTGCCTTCATTTTGCACATCTAGGAAAAAGATGTCTGTCTCCCCACTGTTTTTCTTACATTAAAATGAGGTGATTTACAGGTTTTGATGGTAATTCATTAAAAATAACTGAGCTATTGTTGCCCATTACTGTCACCTTTGATTAGTTTAAATGTGGGTATGACCATATTCTTCCTACATAATTTATATCCTTGAAAAACAGTTGCATCTCTGAATGTCAAAGGAAATATTCAGAGGAAGATTCAGAGTTGTCAGAAGAACAAATTTTGGAAGCAATATAGAACTTTCTTTCTACCTCAAGTAGCAGAGCTACAGCCACCACAGTTTATAAGTCATTTGAAACATTTGCTAACAGCCACCCTCACAGCCAGGAAACCAGATTAATCTGGGAGAAATGACGGGACAAATCCCACACTAAATTAATTATTGTTGGGTGCATAAAATTTTTGTGGAATCTCTTTACTTCATTCTTGCCCTTCCAGTTGGAATGGAGGGCAGAATGGGTTCATAATATCAATATCAGATTTCAGAGAAAATAAAGCACTGAGCTACTTTTCTTTTAACTGGCAAACAAACAAATGAAAAAAATACTTAAGATATGACTGATTGTTTTCATTACATAGTCAGACAAATAGTTCAAGAATTTACAGCTTTTTCCCCCATTTCAGTCAGCATGAAATTCAGTCATTGCATGATCATAAAGGCCTCATCCAACTTCACAGGAAGCCAAAGAAATGATGGCCAAAGAGCACTTCAGAGGATTTGCAAGAAATCCATGCAGGCATTTACTTTCAGATTAATATGCCTCACAGAGCTGAATAAAAGTGTCTGTATTCCATTGGATGCAAGTATTGGATAACTGGACAACATTGTCAAAGCAGTCTGTCTCTTAATCCACAGATGATAAAATTCCATTTTCAAGATGGAATGCCTATTCCTATTTCAGAAAAATCAAAGTTCTTGGACTTGATTTTTTATTTTTCAAATATGTTTATTAAGAAAAAGCTTTTCTTTTTACATAGAAAAGATACAGAGGAAGGTAAATAAATGCCATAGAATCCATTACCTCATGTAATTGCTATACAATTGAATATTAATGACAAAAGTTTCAAAAAACCTAAAAATTATAAAAAGCCACCTCCAAAATAAGACTCACAGAGCAAGAATGAAACAAAAAAATGAACAACATTACAAAATTGTGAATCACAAATTTGTAGAAAGACACAGCCAGTACACCACAAGAGGCTTTGTGACAAAAGGATGATCCTGCTACAATCGAGAAATCAGATAATTCTTTGAGAAATCTTGGTATCTGGTGTATCCTGCAATTTATTACTCAATTTTCCAACTTTTCAGAGCTAGAAAGCCTTTTAAATTTTGCTTAAAAAGAAACTCCAATGAGAGTCTGTCAGATCCTTAAATCTCCTTGTTTTGTCGTGTCTTCCAATGGCAATTACTAGATTATTTTTCCAAGGATTATGTGAAGGAAAATAAGACAATGCAGAATACTTAACTCAAAGCTGTGAACTGAACTGAGCACTTTTGCACTGCCATCTGTGACAGCCTTTACTGAAGCTTGCTGAAGTTTACAGAGCTCTTCTGCAGTACCTTTAAGGCACCTTCCTGTAAACTCAAACACAATCACCAGCACTCCAGTGATGGCATGGTTATAAATACCATCGTGCAGTAAAATCATCTCAGAAATGGGTATTGTGTAGATTGAAAAAGTGTATGGGGTAAATAATGAGAACAGACACTTGAATGGCAGGAGAAGACAAAGATTTATTTTTACTGACTTTCAACTGGTGTTAAGATTGCTTGAGAGACATCCAGTAAATGTGTAAGACCACCACAGATGTGACTACATATGCATATTCTGTCTATCTCACTACCACGCCCTCTCATTATAAAGGCACTAACTATAAATAGTACGAAAACAGACAGATAAAATGCCAGAACAGAAAAGGATTGCTTATATGGACTCCTATGTTTGTTTGTATACATTCATGCTTTAAATGTACAATTTTAAAATTAATTTATGAGGTCACCTTTATTTTGGCAGTACAACTGATAAAATGAAACATGCAGAACACACAGCTTGACAGAACTCAGTGCATAATTTTGTCAGAATGAAGCAGTTCTTTTTCACCCTTTGTGACCTGGAAATACATTCATATTACAAGGCAAAAGAAACCCCACCCAAAACAGATAACATCTGGCTTGCTTCTGCTTAATTCATCTGTTTTTCCACATCTTCTCCAACATCTTTGGATAGTAAAATCTATGTCTGACCACAGGTTAAACTGAATGGTTATATGCTAACAGTCTTCATAGTGCAGGAAGGCAAGACAGAGCTGCCTGTATTCACTGTTCTATCTCCAGGCTGTCCATTTTTAGGTCGGGTGGTTTAAAGCTAATCACTTCTTCATAGGTAAGTTCTGTAGAGGGAGGGGTAATGGAAAGAAAAGAAGAATTAGGTGACATTCTCTTTAAAAGAAAAATATTCCAGAATCTATGGATTCACGTGACTTGTAGTTTTTATTTCCAGCCTTTTTCAAGTCCAGATCCAAAAACAGACTAAATTCACTAGGAATCCTTCTCTTAACCTCAGATTACAAATTAGACTCACAAATGCTGTTACTGTACAACATGACTGTCCCCTTCAACTAATTACTGAAACACACAGGCCCTGAAACAGAAACATCAATTATGCTGTCAAGTGACCTGCCAAAATGATGTAATGAAAGACAAAATGTAATGGAAATGGAACCTTTAAAAGCACACAAATAGGTTTTAAAATATACACTTTTAACTGTGGAGAATGCTCTTCATCATCTCTCAGACAATTGCCTTCAATATAAATCATTTGCAATTCTGTGCTAATGTCTTGGGATCTTGGTTGTTGAGGGTTTTTTCATGTTTTACTGTAACTAATGTAATTTTAAGGTTCTCTGAAAAAAATTTTCTTTTGTCTTAGAAGGGTGTAACAGTTCTATTTTCATCAAGAAGGGCTTAGCTAGAAGCAGGGGTTCCCTGCTATTTTTCCCTGCTTTAGGAATAATCCTCTATCTTTCCATGCTGACAGTCATGTCCTGTTGTCTGCCTCGGACATTAATGGAATATGTTGTCAGCAGCTGCCTCTTATCTATTTTCTCAAGTTTGATACTGTATTTTAAGGACCTTATCTTGTTCTCATATAACATATGGCTAAGAATACATTCCTTCAGGTTCTGTTTCCCAAACAGTCATGTTTAAATCATATCAAACTTGTACCTATTAGTTTGTTTATTAAATACTTCTGCCTGAGACAGCTGCTAGACCTGCAAGTGTACCTAAGTCTTCAAAGGGTATGTAAGAACTTCTCTAAGAAGTATGTAAAAAAATCTTCTGCTTGTGCTCTGGTTGTGTTACACTGTATCACAGCATACAACGACCCACGGGCCAGCTCCAGTGAAGGATTTCTCTGAAAGAAAGTCTGCATGCAGAACCCCAGAGATGGGAGGATTTGTTAGGTGACTCCTTCAGTGACTGACTTGTAGCTATTAAATAGCATCTGGTTACACCCAGCACCAGGGAGGAGCTAGAGCAGTCCTGACTGAACTTGAAGAAACCAGTGTAATCACAAATTGGAACTGTATTAGAAATTATTCTTGCTGGCTGTACATTGTATGTTTATGAAGCTCCTTACTCACTTCTTGTGCCACCTACTCAGCAATGATATGTGCAACTGGAGCAACAGCAAAGGAGAGAGTGCATAGCATTCAACTCTGAATAGCGTACTCTTGGCCTCTAAAATTTTGAAGTATTTTCTGATTAAACATATCAGTAAGAATTCTATGAGCTTGGGCTGAAGTACATAATGTGTAAGACAAAGTGTATGAAATATCATTTTATTTTGGTGCTCATTCCATCTTAGGATCCAGTGCCATTGATTATTAATTTGAACAGAAAAAAGAGGAGAAATATGCCACTGACATCTTGAGAAACTGGGTCAATATTTCATCAATACTAAAAACATTGTATGCCATCTTACTTAAATGTGGCACCATGCTGTACTTGAAAATAAAGTTTATTCCCCAAGACAAAAATATGGCCAGAAGGAAGGAAGAAGAGCTGCATGTCCTGTGTCAGTTTTAAGATTTTTGTCTCAGGCCTTTCCCCCCCACCCCGTATAAAGAAGGAATTTGACCTGTAGTTCCAGCAAAGACAGTGATGTAGAAAATAACACATCATAAATGTAATGATAAATTATATGATACTGCCCTTCCTAGAGAATTCACCTTCACATTCTCATTTAAGTTTAGAAAGTGTAAAGCTAAGATTGCTTCTGAAATAATTTCAGCAGAGGTTCATCACAAACAGAAATCAGCTTCGTGACTAGGAAATTATTCAAATTTCCTGTTTAAGACTCAGTCAATGGAAAAAGCATTAGAAAAAGAAAATCTTCCACTCTTAAGTACAGCAGCAAATTGAACACAGCTCTCAACAAACAAGATGTATGGGTGGTGCTGGAGGCTGCCAGGTTTTGCAGATGAGAACATATGTAAGGAGTAAGTGATGCCAGTCAATCTGTTTGTACAGACACAGTAGGCTTCCAGAAAAGCCTTTCCATGGCTCAAGGAGGCTGATTTATTGTAGATAGAGCCATGATCCTGCTACTATCTGTCTTCAAGATGTATTTGGTGTAGTCAGTCTGCTTGTCTCTCCTGCAATGCCCATGATAAAACATGGCACAAGTGGAAGGGCATGAGTAAGACATGGGAGATCAGTACCCTTCATCATAAACCTAACCACTGTGCTAATACAATTTTCTTGAACCTTTCCATAATAAAAGTTATAGAATATATAAGTAAAAACAGATGAACATTTTTTTATAGAAGACATATTTCATCTTAAGCTGAGGAAAGGCTTTTAATGATAAACAGAAACAATTAGTTTTCTACAACATTATTCTCAATTTAAAATCTCTAGTAGGAAAATTTTAGCATAATATGTCCCAATTAGACAGTGATGAAACTGGATTGCACTTTTCAGTGTACTTGCAACCTAATGTTTAGCCACCTTATTTCTGTGATACTGCAGTGCAATATGACCATGATGCAAGCATGGAATTAACTAATAAAACGTTGTTGCAGTATTTCTCAAAGAAGGGTTCTGGGGTGTCACTTCTCCGTAAAATCATGAACTCTCACCTCAAACAGGAGCAATCACATGGTTTGTTTATTAATCCTAATTCCTTAGCTATCTAAAGAATTATTAACAAAATACACATCTATGGGGAAAATACTATTTTTGGTTCTGAAAAAGCTAGACCACAATCACAAATAGTGTCACTTGCCCTAGGACAGTTACTTCAGCTGGGGATCTGACCTAGAAAACTAAAAGCAAAATAGAAGGTGTGATTACCTGGTAACTACCATCAGTTTTTAGTTAAGTTTAAACCTGGCACAGGGATTCTAGTGAGGAGATGATAGAATGGGGGAGGGGAGCAAAGTCTAGAGAGGAGACACATCCTGTTCCACCTCTCCACTCCCACAAGTGCACACATGGACTTATCTTGTTTGCCTGAGGCTTAAGAGTTCAAATTCCTCTGGTTAGAAATTGATGAAATCTGTTATTTAAGTAAGGTTTTGTCCGTCTGCTGCCTGTATTAACTGCTGTGTGCAATTCTGATACCTTTCCATTCATCTATGGTTCGTTCCTTGTTCTCTATTGACTCATCATACAGTTCGGCCTCGGGTTCATCTTCTGGATCGTGATATTGTACAAAGTATGGATGTGCAAGTGCTTCTGAGGCAGTAATTCTTTTATCACTGTCTAATATAAGCATCTTCTCAAGAAGATCTACAGCTAAGGGAAAAAGAGAAACACAGTTCAGTCAGAAGAGACCATCTAGAAATAAAAAAGGAGACAACTGTCTACATACAGTCTATTCTCACTCACTTTAAACACAGTTAACATTACTGACAAACCCACAACAAATAAGTTTTGAAGGTGTTACGCTGCGAGTATAATTTTCAGAGTTGAAGGAAGCTTCTGGTTTGCTTGTGATATGCACAAAGGTTTGCTATAGTTTTTTGGGATCTGATTCGCTTCTTCGGACATCCAAGGACTTAATTCTAAAAAGATCTGTGTGTGCTTATAAGTTAAATATACTGTGTTGTGCATCATGTGCTTAAGTTTGCACTGATCAGGACCACATTAAGTAACTTGTGAATAATAAAATATGAATGTGAGATTACACTTTTAACTAGCTGCACCAATGAAACAATCAGACGAAAATGCCAAAGCAACTTTATAGGACCCAGCATAAACAAAATATGTTTGAAGTCAATAGAAATGAGAGACATCTCTAAGGCTGACATTAGTTTTGTATGGAAATTTTATCCTATTTAAAATATAAAAAAATTGTTAGTGCTTTCATATAAGCATTGGCATTAATTTGTCCTTATATTAATACACAGCACACTCTCATGTACGTCAGGCAAATAAATCCTATTTTTCGTAAGAGTTCACAGCTACTTATCTTTGTAAGAATAAAACTGGCATTAATACACAGAATGAAGTCAAAACATTTTAACTCACAGTACCTCCCCTATAAGGTGCAGTTGATGGAACTGACCAGGCACTGTAGTGAGATGACTCTGGTGACTCAAATGTGCCTTTTGCCATGTCACAAGAAAAGCTTCACAGAACCATCTCTTTTCCACAGGCAGAACCAATTGGTTAGACATAAAAAAAATTGTGCAGGATCAGACCAAGTGTCTGCCTAGCCCAGTATCCTGTGTCCAACAATGGCTCATATGTTCCTAGGAAAAAATACTCAAAGGGTCATTCAAACAGCTATACTTCCTGGTATATTCTTCTCTTTGCCAGCGATTTACAGCTCATGGCCTTCCTGAGCCAGAAGTGATGTGTCTAATCTAGATCCCATGACATTTTTATTTATTCCTGCTATTAGCTGGCTTTTGCTTTTCATCCACGGAGCATTTTCAGAAGAGGTTCCTGTAGTCTCCACCAGAAACAAAAGACACAGGCTTCATGAAGGGAAAACAATCTCAGGATATAAAGATAAGCAATGCTCTTTTCATTGGCCTGATCATTATTATATGGGATCATAGAGCAAAGGAAGGCTTGAATTCCTATATTAGTGAAAAATTTTATCTGTATCAGTCTGACTTTCTTACCTAATGGATTGGCACCACGAAATACTGCTTTCAAATCCTGTTGAGGCATATGTGGAAGAGATTCAATGTATTTTCTTGCCTAGGAATAAATCAATATACATACCACATGCACAGAGGTTATATTTTGCTCAATAGTAACCACATCAAATCTAAAAAAAATTTATATTTTTTTTATGTTTCTTATACATGGAAAATCTTCTTTACATAGAACCACAATGTATGACTTTGTTTTAAGTAGTCACTCCTCTATACAGTGCAATAAGCAAGAGAGTTTTAAGCAGGTGTATTTTGGTGTAAGAGTTGTGTGTGTTAGCACTTCTGTTTCCACCTGTGCTTACTGGTTCATTGCAGTGTATCCCCAGGGAACACATGCGTCTAACGTTCAATCAGAAATTGAAACCTAAATCATCTTTCAGTTACCTTCAGCAAAGTGGTACAATTCAATTTGCAGCCTTCCCTCCTCTCTTTCTGTTCAACAGTAGCTTCACTAACCAAAGTCTACTCCCTTGGAATAGATTTTCAGATGTTTAACAGAATTTACAGCCTGCCTTGTCACTGGGACTGTGAAAGGCTCATCCAAACTCAGCTAGAAAAAGCCTACCCACATTAGATCCACATTCCATACTATACTATAGTATAGTATGATACTATTTTATTGCAGCTCACATAATGTCAGCGTGGAGCCCTGATGTTATGTGAGCTACAAATTTCTAGGCTGAGGTAGATAGGCCAGCAAGAAAAGAGGTTGAATGTTGGTCCTAAGGGTTGGGATCAGAAAGAACAGGGAACTCTGAAATGGAACAGTTGAAGGAGCAAATGGCTGTTCCCAAATCCATAAAAAAAACCCCAGCTGGTCTTTGAACAAGGTTTAATTCTTATAAAACATATTTATGTTACACATACGTCTCTCTCACTTAGCAATCCTGTTAGAAGGACACTATCTGCAGAGGACTAACTAAGCATCTTTGGCCTATTGCAAAGGAAATAAAGTAGTTCATACTAAGCAGCTCTATGGCTTCAAGTGAGACATCAGGCTGCGAATTGTGGAATTATCTTCTGGACTGTCATGAAGTGACTACAAAATGCTATGACATATCACCTGTGCGATCCCACAACCACACTTGGGAAACAGATCCTGTTCCCTATACTGTTCTCCTCAGCCATCATCTTTATTTCTGCAGCTACAATGAGCTGATATAAAGATATTTCATATCATTACATAACAGCCTCTTTTCAAACTGTGTTCTAGTTTAACAAGGCAGATATATTTACTTTTTCTGCTTCTTGCAAGATGTAAGCATGTTCAGTCAAAACTCTGGACTGCCATTAGAGACACATTTCGGAGTCTTTCTAAAAGAAGAAAGCCTTTATGCATTATGCCCTCAACCTGTTAAACTGATACTAGTATCTTCCCTTTTTATTATGGGATTGACAGCCAGGCTTTCTTAAAGGATTATTTCTTCTGAGCAGCTGTAGTCTGTCAGGCAGAGATGGATCTTTAAAGACTTAAAGTCAAACACACGTTTCAGTGCACCCATTTTATGCCCCTGGGGTTCATAAAGGCAGCTAACACTTCCTAGAAGGTCAGGGTGTGCTGCTCTTCAGAGCTAAGTCTCCCAGGACATTGGTTTACATATATACATAGGAGGAGCAGGGTAAAAGAGAGCTATCACACATTCTTGCACGGAAGCTACAGGCTAGGGTAGAAACAAGGTAGATTTATCTTATTACAAACATCTGTGGATTTGTGGATTATTTATTTCAGTACAGACATCAATCAACATTGCTAATCCAAACATGACTGAACAAGGTACAGTGCAAATTACCTCCAACCTTGCCCAGAAGTCCTTTGACAACAACATAGACCTATCAAAATATACTTATGAGCCTGTCCCCTCTGCTTATATATTCATCATAGAAACCCAACCAACAGAATTCAGATGTTTAAATTATTCTGAAACATGAAACACTTCACTAGCTTGTGCTAAAACACACCATGTGGCTGATCTTTCAGTTTCCACTTCTTTAATCCTCTAATTATAACTGAAATAGGCTTGGCATTTCAGGAAATCTCTGACCATGCTTTTATGGGAATATTAAAAATTGTCCATGGCTGCAAGCTGCATTAAGAAATACCTAAACAATAAGGCCAAACTACATGGCAAAGAAGAACTACAATAAGGGAACATTCCTGCCGGTGGCAATTACCTCCAAGCAAGGTATGCATCTCCTTAGACATTGTTCCTTTAAACAGGCAGCAGCAGCCCAGAGATGACCTAGCAGCAGTCCCATTCATTAACCTGGTTTTTGTGTTCTCCCTGCACTCTAAAGTTATAATTAGCCCCAGTAAAACAGTTGTAGGATTTCTGTAACTCACTGAGGTATGCTCTGAAGCACAGAAATTAAAATACAAAAGCAGATGCTATTTCCATTAAATAATTAAGGTGTTTAATCTCAGGATCAAAAAGCTCACAGTCTTACTAGTTGTGGGTAAATCACATATTTGTATACAGTACTCTGAAAGTGTTAGTGCAAAAACTGTAGGATCTTAATAATAACACATAAAGGTTACACAAGGACCTATGAGACTATAAAAGGACCTATGCTTAGGACAGCACAGTATGAGATTTACTGGTTGATGCAGTCCCTGGCAAAAGGATGGATGCTTAGTTAGCCTCCTGCCCCGACCATTCCCAGGTGCTGGGTACCCAGAAACTCCGGGACTCTGCTTTGGCTGATGGAGTTTCATTATGCTTGGACCTCCCAGAAACACAGGGTTGCTCTGGCTCTCCTACTGCTCCTGTTTACTTAACACACTAGAGTATGAATTAGTAAGATCAAAGAAAACCCATCAATATACACACAAGCTGAAAAAGAGCCATTAGTATTAGTCTGAAGTCTATAGAGAAAAGGTTTAAGAAAACAGCTGCCGCTCAGGAGGTATGTACGTGCTGTTGTTTATCTCAGCTTTTACACTGTGCCCATCACCTGTCTTTATCAATCAATACCACATCTCATTCCTCAGCTGGATATCCATGGTTATTGCTTACAGTGAATCCTTCAACTGTAGCTTTAGCAGAGAAACAAAGTAGAAATTGTTAATTTACTAGATTTCTATTTTAAAAAAAGTCACATGCAGATTTAAAATGCACACTCTTAACTACAGATATTGTCAGGAAAGTAGACCTCATGCAAGGATTCTCAGAAATGAATAAATACAATTTTTAAATTAGGCATCTAAATAGACAACTCATGCAGAGCAGACATTAGTGGATCCTGATATCTCTGTTTAGAATCCTTACAACAATGGAAAGCATAAAAATTACAGGACATCAACTTTAATAACAACAATATAATGATCTGAGCTGAGCATGAGTTTGAATTTTTTTAATCATAAGAATAGCATCAAATTAAGATCACCAGGACTAATTGCTAAACTCCTTTAAAAAACTGAGTACATGAGAACAAGAATCAAAATTAATCCAGCTGAGAGTCAAGGGATCTAGATACCTCCGAAAAGCACATTTTTTAAATGGTAGCATTCTAGCAACAAATAAGACAGATAATTTGAAGGTGTTTGCTCATTTCCAAGTCAGAGTATCTGTGTAACATGGTCTGTGACATATGATGCCAGTTAGAGAAAGAAAGCCAGTTAACCGAATGACGCTGTGAACTCACATGTTCTGATGATATCTTCTTCAGAAGTTCAGAACTGGGTGTGCCCACAACTTCCATTATTCTCTTTAGCTGATCAATATCTGCACTATTTCAGGAAAATAAACAGCACGTGGTCCCTCTGGGTTTAGACAATTAATGAGCTTCCATGCACATAACTAAGATGTTTAAAAGTATTCAGCAAGACAATTCCACCACAGTTCATGGAAAGATACCAATTCATACCTGCTTAACCCTAGCCCTGGTTTATCAAATTCTCTACTGTACTATATTAGTCTGTCAGATATGTCAGCTGCATGAAAAATATTACTTTTCTGCCCTACTTCCCAATTTAATTTATTCTTAAACTTAGCACATCCATGTTTCAGCAATCTGAGGGATTTCTGAAGATCAGTCTAATATGATACAGCACATAGGGCTAGATTACTAATCTGAAGACTGGCAGGTGAAAACTTCTCATTTTGTAGATTTAAAAATCTGGTTTATATCGGTCTCTAAATTCAAAACTTTGAAAATGTTATTTTTCATTGTCATAGATTACCTGTATATTACATTTTTCATAGAGAATCAATTACAGCTTTATTTAAATTTATGTAATCATATAACTATAGACAATATTTTATAACAGCAACAAAAGATGTAATTTCTTGAAAACTAGATGTTTTGATTTTTCCAAATATCATGTATCATGTAATCAAACAATCTGAGGGACAGTCCATGATGACCACCTGGAGAATGCTTGTGGTTACAGTAGAGTCTAACAAAGCTGATCACAATAGAAAGGTCAGCAGGGAGACTTGGTCTCGGCTGTCCTAACAGCATTCCAGGCAGTTCTAATGTCATGATGTTTTGAACCTGGCGACAGCTTAGTTTTAGCAGAAGTATTTGCTTTTGAGAGGTTTTGGAGCAGTAAAAAATGTCAATATTCAGTACAGAAGAATGTGCCTTTCTTTCTTGTATTAAAAGCTTTCCTCCTCTGATGCAGTTGTTTCCTCATTACATGTTTCTCTTCAGCTTTCATTTATTTTTTTACTGCTTTCCTCAGCGATGTCTCTTTTTTCTCTTGCCAACACAGGAAACACCAATGGAAATCCCTGATGCTCCATCAGGGACCACAGCACAGTGCTGCAGAAAAGAGAGGGTTTTGTTGATCCTGTGGCATTTTTGGAACTTGTTGGCTTTTTTTCACTAACAGTACACAACAGGACAATTAATTAACTTTTAAATAATAAGTTAATTCATTTTCATTTTAGGAACTTCCAGCCTAAATGCTGTTCTATTTTTAAAAATTGTATTAGCTGATGAAAAAATAGTGCCTTTACTCAGCTTCAGTTTTAGCATATGTTATTTCAATAAGATCCACACATGGAAGAAGTCTACTCTGTTGTAACTAGGTTATTATTTAAATACAGATACACAACAAAGAACAAATGTAAGTTACTGTTGTTTAGAAACATCTGTTACCGGTTTTTATCCTACCAGTGGGTCTCATATTCAGTTGTCACACACACTGAACTGAGAAATTAGCAAATTGTTTACTCTTTCACAGATTTGCTACCTGAAAAACACTTCCATACAAACACTCCAGTCCTTAGGAGAAAAAGGAAGAATTAGAGAGCATTTTTATAGCTGCATTTTAAGTTTTATGTTAAGGATACAATCATTTCCTGGAAACAGAGCCTTCCCTTTCAACAGCTCTGCCATGATACAGCCAACTGACCATATGTCAACTGCCAAAAAACAGAGAGAGAAATGTGTATGATGAATCAACATGATCCTTGAACACAGTTGCCTCTTGGTTCAAAACTATCACTACATCCGGCTGCAGCAAAATGCAAGCCTTCACAGTTTACCTGTTTGATTGTAGTGCATCCAGTTTAACATAATTTCTGGAGCTCTGTACCATCTTGTTGCAACATATCCAGTCATTTCATCATCAGTTTGTCGAGCTAAACCAAAGTCTAAAATCTACAGAATAAAAATAAAGAATAACTTTTAAAAATCCCCTTTCACTTTTATTATAGGTTCTGATTTTCTCCATTACTAATTTCTGAGTTTACCACAGTCCCTCCCTACTGGAGAAGTAAAAACAGGAGCACTCTGTGGATGAGCTGATCTGCCTTCCCTGCTGTATCCCTGCAGTCTAGGGGTCCACATAAAGATTCTTCCACTGCAATGAGCCTCGCCCTTTGTTCTCTAAGGTAAACTTGACATTTTGCCTCAAGTTCCATTTTCCACTGACATTCATTTGCTAAAAATAAGCACTGTTGCTATAAAAAAATGAAACATTCTTATCAACTGGGAATGTCTGTGTAAAACGCCAACAAGCAAGTGCCAGTGGCCATTTAAAGACCACATGAGCTGATCACAAATCCACAGAACTTCTGTTGTTTCCCTCTTATATTGAAGGATTTACTCAAATCACCAAATCAACCCAATGCCACTAGGAGAGAAACATATATCCTGCATTAACAAGGTAGATTTAAATCACATACCATCTGTTTTTGGTAGAACTTGCCCACCAAAGCAAGAAAGGAGTTCTGTTTAGGTACACATAGGCTTGACTGCAAAATGTTCCCCTCCATATGCTTTCCCTTGCTTAGTTTTGATGGGAATTTATTTCAATTGAATTTTTTCTGCTCATTTCTTTGCTTTCTATTTTATCTCTGATTAGTCTGTGTCCCACTCATTGTGGACCCTAGCTCTAGGAGAGTCTCCTGTGAAAGGATACCATTTGAGCGTCACTGCTGTTAAGTCAGTCATCTGAGCTAGCTAGCATCATTTCACATAAAAATGTGAATAAGATCATTGAGTATCTCCCACGATGAGATCCAGGATTATTTATTAAGCTGATGGCTAATCCTTTTCATTGGCAATAAGAAAATTTCAAGAGCATAATTCAAAATTCCTCAGTTATAATCGAATTAAAAGATATAAAAAGCCTAAATCAAAATATTAAGATATGAATAACACATTAACATCTTTATCTCTAATACACTTTAAAGGCGTAATGTATTTCTTATATAGAGAAAGAAAAATCTATGAGGCAGGCAAGGCACAGTGTTGTGAAACCCAAACACTAATGCCCCTATTTTAATAAGGGTTTTAAAAATATTTTTCCCTAATAGCTGATCCCTTCTATCAATCATGTACACACACATTTTCCTTCTTTTTGCTTCTAGTTTCTTTCTGTTTGTACTTGGAAATATCCACCAGTTTGTTCTATTAAAAATAATTTGAGGAAGTAAAGCTATAAATATAAACAAAGCAGAGAGTGGTGTAATAAATGCTAGGCAGGGTGGTGAACAGATAGCATAATAATAGAAAAAAAACAAACAACAGTAAAAGTCTCCTTTACTTACAGTACAAAAATGCAGCACACATTTTAGAGTGCATGATCAAAAACAGATGACCCATAAAATTTCACAGATGCTGAACATATATGCATGAAGACATTAAAGAGATAATCATGAAACTTGCTGAGCATCTTCAAGTGTCACTAAACCAAACAGGAACTACAGTTTCTCACCACAAATCCGGATTAGTGCAAGAACCTAACTGCACTGCTCTTATTCACTACTGTGATTTTTTTGCTGATCTTGTAGTATTTGGAGGCTTTTCTTAAATCCCTCGCAGCTGGAATAAAGTGATTACATCAGAGTATTAGAAACAGGGAGAAAGATGTTTGTGGCTGTCATGGAGAAATGCTAAACTTTTCATTCTTAGGCTTAAAGGCTTAGAAAGCTACAAGACATCTTTTATTTTTACCGAATCTCGTGCTTATTATGTGATATTGTATCACATAGATACACAAAGAGATGTATTTCTATGTGTATATTAAAATAGCACCCAAAAAGCATGGATTGCAGGGCTCTTTCTGGTTGGTTGGGCATTTTTTTGGGTTTTGGGTTTTTTTAACTGCCTGTAACTGGTAATACTGGTGTATTTTTTTGCCATCATTATTTAATTTGGCTTATATGTTCTACAGATATAAAAATGAACGTTTTTACAAGGTTTCATCTAAACCTGGCAGATGCAGATACATATCACAGGTCAGATTTCCAAGATATACTTAGTTAAGTACTCACTCACAGGCCAAATCATTAACTGTGTACCATCTGTGAGGTATATAGGAATGAACATTTTGCAAAGATTCTCGCATTCATACTACATAAGCATTTGGGAGAAAACACATGTTCATGGAAATGGTTTTTCTATGCCAGAGGAGGAACAGTAGCAAAGAGCTGAAATTAATGGAATCAGAAGTAAAAATAGTAGGTAATGTTTTCTCAGAAAACTGTGATCTCAAAAGCTTTTATAACATTCTTCATTACAACAGCATGATACCTACCCTCAGTTCACAGTCTTCATTTACGGCTAGGTTACTGGGCTTCAGGTCCTGTGGCAGAACACAGTTAGTCAAGTACTATTTTAACCTTTTTAAGTATAGTCTAACTATGTCTTAGCAACACGATGCACAGAGGGACACATTCTATTAATTTTTATAACACCAATGAGTGAACTTACCCGGTGGATGATTCCAGCTGAGTGAATATACTGTAAAACAAACAAACAAAAAAACAAACAAAAAGAAAGGTAAGATTTGAATTTAGAGGTGAAGGGAGGTAGGAATCACTTGTCTTATTTTTCTGCTTCCAAGACTGACTGTTTTATATACAGAAAATACTTACGTCACATTTTCAGATCAGAGATATGTCAAACTTCAAAACCTCCCTGTTTTGTCTTATCCAGAACTGGATATTTCAAGAAAGGTAACCATGAGTTACTGGATTCTACCATGACTCACAGTGACTCATTCTTCTGTTGAAAGTTTCTTTCTAATTTGGAATTTGTTCCAGTCTTAGCTGGATGTCCACGTTGATTAGCTAGTGGCTCAGTGCAGTCAGTGGTCTAGGGAGCACTCTTACATGATAAGTTACCTTCCCATACTGTGAATATTTACGTGGGTGAGAGCAGCCATGCTTGCACGCTGGGACAGCTTAGTGACCAAAACACCCACCTAAGCCACAGCATTACTTTAGGTCCACTTTCAAAGCAGGGACCCAAAGTAGGATTTCAGTGGCTATTTAGTGTCTCTGCTAGTTTACATAAAACTTTCATAATCAAATATTGAGAAAAGCTTACCCTGTCATTGCCTATCATTCCCTTGTTAAGATTAACAGCAAATGTATCTATCATCTTACTGACCGGCATCAGCAAGACCTTGAAAACCTTCTCTTCTATTCTCTAGAGGTGATTTCACCTTTTTTTAGGAGCAGGGATTATATGCAAAACCTGTACAGGACTTAGGAAAACCCAATGAAAACACAAGGGTATTCTTTGTGTTCCAGATCTAAGCACTGTTTATCAGAAGGCAGGGCCACCTCTCAGTGCTCCTCTCAACAGCTGCGAGCAGCTGAATGACAACAAAACCAAACCACCACTTGTGACAGGAGCAGTCATGTCCCTGCTCTGCTGAGACAACCACAAGAGCTCCTCCTGGTGCCACCAAGCAGTAGCTCTACCAGCCAGCTCAGGAGACTGACAAACTGTGCAGCTCCACACCAGCACTCTATCTGCTCATTCAGCTTTTGCAGGGCGTGAAGCCTGTGCTCCACACTGCTGAACACACCCACCACCAGCAAGCCCCAAGCACACTCAGATATGTGAATACACCTTCTAATGACTCCAGCATATATGTAAGCAAGGAGAAACACATGATCAAATGTTCTTCAATTAATGAGACATGAGAATTTCAACTCCAGAAGAGACGAGCCACCATCAATCCCTCCCTTTCAAAACAGAGCCATAAATGCACCTGAGTGCATTTCTGAAATTAATATTCACTTAGAGCACAATTCTTACTATGATTTATCTCTGACACAAGATAGACATATTCAAAACCACAGGCTGGATAATTAATGTCAGAATCCATCTTCCCAATTAAGCTATTAACTCACGTAAATGAGACAAAACAATTAAGGTCTCAGTTTTGCAATTTATTCACTAAAATCTGCGCTTAAATTGACTGAACCTGCATGCATGAATAAGAATTACAAGGTGACTTGCTGAAAATCATGTAATAACTATATTTCAGAGCCACTAATTACCATGGCTTGCTTTCAAACATACAGTTATTTTCCATGTCTAAAATATCAATTACTGTTAAGTTAGTCAGCAAAGCAGCTGACCCCTCTCTTATCTGTTTGCTTATACCTGGGAAAATCCACACTGGTCTGAGAAATAGCTCAGCACTTAGTAAAGGGAAACATTATCTACATCTTTACCTGTTTAAAGACACTTACATATTTAATATCAGCAAAGTGATACATATTTTAACTGTTTCGGAAGAAAATTTTGCTGCAGTTTCACTGCCCGTTGACTGTGTTATCTAACCGGATAAATTTTAACTGGTACAATTGAAGGAAACAATGACTTTACAGGCAGAGTAAATCCTAAGTGATTGTGTGCAATGCTGTACATGGCTGGGATAAATATCTACTTCCAGACATTGCTGAAAGGACCCAGCTAATCTGGATATCTCTTCACCCATGTGGCATTCTCTACAAACATCAGGACTATGGTTTTTCAAACTGGCTTATGTCTCTCAAAGCACAAATGTGAGTTACTTGCCATATTGTTCTTTATCCATCTCACATTCTTCAGAATTTCTGAGACACTATATAGCAAGTGATTGTCCTGCAGTAGAACTGATGTAAACTTAACACTCAAGGGGAGTATTCACATACATTGTGCATATAAACATCGGCAGGCTTGGGGGTTTATTTCTGGTTAGAAAAATTATCTGATAATTTCTGAAATGATTGCTGCTATCTGTGCACTATTAAGACACACACAAAAAAAAGTCTTCATGTACTGTCATTGCAATGAACCAGTCATTACTGCAATGTTTAGATTGTTGACTCTAAAACTTTTGCACTCAGGCAGTACCTTAAGACCTCGAAGTAACTGATAGATGAGAAACTGTATATGATCATCTGTTAACTTCTGGCACTTCACAATGTTATTCAGGTCAGCACCCATTAAATTTGTCACAAGATACCTGTGAAAATAGAACAGGCACAAGAAAACAAAGAAACACACCTCCTTTAAGAATGCAGAATGTAAATCCTTCTAGAAGTAGCACATCCAAAGAGTATCAACCTATGCCCACGTAGATTCCTTTTCCACTGTCTAATAACACAGTTTATTTCCTTTAAATCAACTATGAGCTTTAACAATGCAATCACTGATAGGAGATTTAGTATAATGAAAAATCTTTCCAGCATATTAAAGGCTTTTATCTCTGTTTTCTCCATGACAAACTACACCAGTGATACATGCAACATATTTTTTGATGAAGAGGAAGTCTTACTCAAGAGCAAAATGGGAGCCTTAGGCACAGAAAATACTAGACCTGCAAGGCCTTGGAATATCTGATGATGGAGGTTAACATTAGATTGGTTGACATTAGAGTGTTTTGTGTAACTTCCCACCCTGTTCCCATTGGAAGTTTTATTTTCTGACAATATTTGCAGAAACATTGATTCTTTCCAAAACTAGTCCTGGGACAAAAGTATGCATCTGTCATACCGAGTTCCCATTTGTGTAATTTTGCCCCAGAGCCAAAGGGGTTTAGCCACTAATTTCTACAGAGACAAAAACAGATTAATTACTATTTCTTCTGCTAAATTGTTTACCTGAATGTTTATACATTACGTAAACCAAGAGGAATTCAGCATAAACTATATGTTTTACTAGCAGCCAAATAGACTTAATCCTAGGTTTCTCTAGCCTAAATTTACATTGTCTCAGTTAACCAACACAATATTTTTCTGCATTCCTGAAGTATCCCATCTATCTGTGAAAAGATAATGTACGGCTAACGCATAATTGAACTGAAAAAGTTTTAAGTTTACTGGAATTTACCATATACCTATGAGCTTATTAATTATTTTAAGAAGTAGAAAAATTAGGTCCATCTTCCTGCCTCCTCTTTTGTGGAAAAGTGAAAAAGATTTTTGCACAGCCAACTCTGTCTGCACAACTCTTAGACATGTATGCACTTCCTTTTTAAAACCAGAGTGGTATGTACTTATTTAGAAACTAGTCAGAATGATTTTAAAATTTTACTTACACTTCATTAAAATTTTCTATAGATGTTGCAGGTGTAAAAACATCTAGCAATCCTATAACCTGAAATGTGAAGGAAGTGACATTTTATTTTTGGAAATCTGTAAAGCAACATGTAATCAGTATTGACAGTGCTCAGCATTTTTTGGATGAAACTTACAAAAATATGACATATGGTCATCCTGAAAACAGGCACAATAGGTGGTCTATACAGGTATCGCCTCAGCTATCTCCATGATCAACACAAAATTGCATTAATCGCAAAAAGTAATTACAACAAGATTTTAGAGAATCAAAAATTAAGACAGGAAAAATAATGTCTCATTACAGAAAACTTGACACATGGCTTATACATACTTAAGATTATACATAATTTCATGGGTTTTCTTGTTCTGTTCTTCTTTAACTTTTTTAGTATCCTTTCTCCAGAATACTTTTCAAATCACTATATTTTACTCAAGCTTCAGGTCATCAAGTTGCCTTTAAGCAGGTGGATACTCCACTGAAATCAACTGTTGGATACATAAACTTAGAACAGTACAGTTACCTGGGGCCTGCAGGTCTGCTATCTTTCATTTAGCTATTACAATGTTGTCAATATCAATAAGAGTGTCCACCCTTAATTGCTCAACAGAACCCAAAGCCAGAAAAAGCAGGTTTGAGGTGTTTTTTGGTTTTTTTTTTGTTTTTTTTTTTTTCCCCTGAACTGATGTTTCATGATGTTCCAACAGTATACTTTTAATACTTGAGTTAGAGAAGAGTTGTTTCTGATCTCATTAAACTCATGTTCAAGATTTAATTAGATATTTTTAAAATAAAAATGCAGCCTGTTACTGAAAGCCTTTAAAGTCCAGTGTCTCCACTACACACATAAGATGGCTAGGTCCAGGTATCTTGAGTAGCTAGACAGTTGCATACCCTTTTCAAAAAAGATTGTACCCAACTGAAATTAAGCCTATATTGCAAACTTTTGTAATGAAAATCTGAAGGGAAAGAACTCACTCTCCACTTACGTTCTCATGCTTCATGTGCTTAAGCAACCGAAGCTCTCGGTAGGTCCTCCGCGCATGGATAAGTGATTGAAAAGGTCTTGAAAGCTTTTTCACTGCCACCTTCTGTCTTGTTTTGGTATCATAAGCTGAACTGGAAGAGGAAAAGAAAAGGTCCAAGTTGATGGCATGTTCTACTTCAAAGCTCTCAGCTAGTACGCTGAAGAAACCTCCACTCTCCTGGGGACTCTTATTCCTTCCTTTACCCTCTTTCACCTTCTACTCAGGGACTGCACCCAGCGGGCTAGTCAGCAGCGAGTCCATGTACTCAAACAGAGTTCCCTTGTTTTCCATCCAGCAAATTACTAACACTTACAATACTGTTCACAACTCATTCCCGGGTAACCCTTCCCCACACGGCAGGAAAAGTAATCAGAGAATTAGTTCCATTAGTGCAGTTCCAGCCTCCAGCTCCAACGCAAGGCTCATAGGGAATATGGAGATTCAAACTCTGCAGTTTGTTCTTACTGAACAAACTGGAATCTTTACTAATTAGCGGAACACTGCCATTGTGTCTACAAATATTAATTACCTATGTGGTCATTAGCTTGCTAGATGATAATGCCCTAAAATAACAAATTAGGATGTTGACATAGCCAAAGCCATACCACTTTTTTGGGAAAAGCTGGTAACAAGCGAACAAATGGTCATGTCTTATACTTCAACCCACAGATTCTGCTGACACACAGTATGTGCTTAACATTATACAGATGGAAGCGCCCTGCTGAAGAGGACACTAAATATACAAGTCACAATTTGCAAACAAGGGAGACCCACTGGTTTTTGTGCATTAGAAAAACATGACAAGCACAACAAGCCACAAATAAATCATGTCTGATATGTAGCGCAGGAACAAAAATTAATCCAGCATGTATTACTTCATGATACTACATAGTACAACTATAAAAAGATTCAGTTTGTTGCATCCTCTTAGGAAAAAAAAAAATAAAGTCTTGCAGTCGTTACTTTATCCATTAAATTAAAATTGTGTTCAATTAAAATACATTGAAATTCTCAGCCTGAAGTGTGGATAACACTATCTGTGTTTGCTGGAGAGCAGTAAAAAGCCAAGAACCTTCACACACATTAATCTTACAGAACTTTTTTGGAATTACAAACATGAAAATTAGACAACATGAAAAATGCATGGAGTAGGATGACAACAGTCAGCAGTCACACCAAATGCTATTAGCTCCTTCTGCACAGTGTTTTAGACACTCCTGCAAATTGTTGAAGGAGACACCTGCTAGAGATAAAAAACACTGATTGTACCTGGAATAGCTCCCAAACTAATACACCGAACCTATAATCAGATCCAGGTAGGTGGGCTCCTATACATATTTGGTCATGAAGAGCCAAGTGAAGAACGAAGCCTTATTTCCTATAGGGCAAGGTGGTGTTTCTAATGAGAAGCAACAAACGATACAAATAACAAATGGGCTGGAAGAACAGTGTGACATCCAAAAGGTGATTGTGATATAGTTATCCTAGAATTCACTCAACCTCTGTGAAAGCCAATCCAGAACTGAAAAAAAAAAAACCCAAAACAAAACAAACAAAAAACCACACAGAGTAAAGATAGGTAGATTTAATCAACAAGTTTCCTGCAGGCACCATGGAACAAGGGAGTCACTAATGAGATAAATGAAATAGGTAAGTAGATTACTTAGCTAGTTTCTTGCAAGCATCACAGAAGCTGAACTTCAGGGAAGTTTTAAGACTGTAAATTGTTGTGGCTTTGCTGAGCACCTCAGGAAGGACATTCCCTGAGCAGAAGAAAGAATGTGTAGGAAGAAGACTGGT
>JAWWEW010000041.1:19347170-19359183 GCA_035583185.1 Anabacerthia variegaticeps
ATTGTTGTGGCTTTGCTGAGCACCTCAGGAAGGACATTCCCTGAGCAGAAGAAAGAATGTGTAGGAAGAAGACTGGTGAGTGGGTGTAAGTGATACAACAGAGATACTTGTTCTGACAGCAGAGCAAGGACAGTTATTCAGGATATGAAGATGTTGTGTTGTTCCAATACATGGAGCAGCCGAAGGAATGAACAGTGAGAGAATAAGTGACAGCAGAGACATCTTAAATTCTACATGACCAACCACAGGGGCAATATGAAGGCTGCACAAGCAAATCTTTGTTAATATAACAAAGAGTATATGTAACTGCCTTGTGTTTAATCATGGGCAGGGAAGCCACTGGAGAACACTCCCAAGTTGCACAAATGCATACTCTCTACATCCTTTCCAGCTTCTTTTGAAAAGGAAATGTTTATCCAGATAAATATTGCCCAAAGCAGCAGTCTGCTTAACATCTCAGCTCTTCTGGTAATTCAAAAGCCTTCCCACTCAGGCTTGTACCAGTTTGTGAAACACTGTATACATTATACAAGGCTAGGAGGAATTAGATTTTAAATCCTGTTATCATGATAAACATCTCTCTCCTCCCCATTCTAAGTTCAAATGTGCATTTCAGTGACTTCAAACCCACTGATCTTTAAGATGGATTACTTTTTATCCTCCATATAACTCAGGGCTGCCAAGTTTTCAGATGGTACAAAGAATTACCTTTTTAGCTTCAGTAATTCTTATGACAGCAGCTTTTTAGGCCCACGATGGAACCACATAAGGAGAGAGGAGAAGAAAAAAGGCAACTCGAGTCCTGACACCTCCAGTGGGAAATCATGAATTGTCATGAAGTTGCACAGGCTAGAGACCGACTTGATTTAAATGAATTCCTCCACACTCAATGAACTGAATAAAATGATAATCAGAGCTAATGCCTTCAGGTTTTCCTTGCCTGGTTTACCATCATCATAATTCAAGTTACTCAAGTAAAGCATTTTAAAGTATGTTTGAACTGTCTTATTTGTCAGATTCAAGGATGACTTGCATCTGTGACCTCTGCTACTGCCTCTGTGATCACATTTTTAGACTAGATCTCTCTGTCTTGAGATTACCTCATTATAGATGCAGTCTGATTTGTCCCCTGAATCCACCATTGGCCCCTGAGTAAACTGTCAGATGGCAGGATGAGCTTCTTCCCTTTTGGTGCAATTTCCCCAAAAATGCTCAACTTTCAGACTAATTCCAGGATAGGACATCTCTGGTCCCAGTCACAGCAAAAATATGGGCCCACCTGTGCTTGGCACCTGTAAACCCTTCCTTAGGGGCCTGTAACCAGCCTGAGTAAAATGATCAAAACAGTTTCTTAAAAAACCCTAAACCCTATGCTGTTAACAAGTTTAATAGGGAAGAAGTGTTACAGGCTCTCTGTCACAGTTTAACTGCACCTGGCAACTAAGTACCACATAGCTGCCCCGCCTGCTCACTCCCCTCCACCCCCACCTTGGAAAAAAAAAGTGAACCTCATGCATCGAGATGGAAACAATAATTTAATAATTGAAACAAAGTATTATAATAATGCCAAATATGATAACAATATTGATAATTCTAATAATGCACGTGACATTCTATGGTATGAAACACCCTTTGGACAGGTCAGGTCATTTGTCCCAGCTGTGCTCCCAGCTTCTAGTGCAGGTCCTAATTAGCAGAACATGGGGCACTGAAAAGTCCTGGACTTAGGGTCAGCACTACATAGCAACAGCCAATACATCAGAATGTCATCAACATTATTGTCATACTGAATCCCAAACACAGCACTCTACCAGCTACTAAGAAGAAAATGAACTGTCCCACTAGTAACTAGGACACCCTCACCTTCCCTTACCTTGCATGAAATCCAGCTCACACCTTCCCCCTTTCTTCACTGAGACTGGAGAGGGTCTGTCTGCCAGTCTTTTGGTGTTTGTGCCACCTCACAAACAACTGCCATCAACTTACAGTGCTTTTTTCTTTTGCAAGGTTATTTTCTACATGCTTCAGCTTTGGCCAACCACCTGTGTTACTACCTGGTTTATACTCACACATGGAAACAAATCATCCTTCCAATGTCTCAGCTACTGTTTCCTGAGTTTCTGTGAAACTACTTTTCCTGAGGTGTTTTACCTCTGATTACTTTGTTACCTCATGTAGCTGGACAGAATAATACAATGGAGATAAACTTTGATACTTGCAAAAGAATATATTTTCCCATCTCTAATCTATTCTTTATGCTTGGTATTTAATTTATTACAAGCAGTGAAAATAAGTAACTTTTTGTCTACATACCATCAGTATTTTTGCCACCATCGTTACACAGCATGCTCACATACCTCAATAGAATATGGGTACACCACTTAAGGCAGACTTTAGATCATAATTTAAAAAGAAACAATTATTAATATATTTTTAATTTACAAGAAACAACTTTGTAACGACCTTAGCAATAGTTTTTTCAGATATGATCATTCTTGACCAAGAGCACATCAGAGTTACGACACATTTTTTGCTGTCTCTCCTTTCTAAGATCAAGGATAAAAAGCCATTACTCTGCTTAAACGGATGGCATAATTTTCACACAGATTAGAGACTTTTGTTTAGTGTGATTTTCAATCATTGCTTAAATTAGACCCACCTTTTCAGTGTTGTCAACTTCTATATTTAAGAATTCTATTGAAGTTCCACTAGATGAAATACAAATCTCTATTTATATGCACATTTTCCCAGTTCTTAAGGTATTAGAGAAAAATTTGAATGTAGGAAGCTACTGCAGTCCAAAAACTCAAGAGGCAGACAGCACAAGATTTTAATAGCTTCAAACTAACTTTATGACTTTTGATGGGACATAGGTTTTTTTATGTTTATAACTATGGCTGTAGATACAGTAATTTCCCTGATATCCATGGACAGTTTACCCCCTGTGGTTGCAGAGCTGTAATACTGGACAGGCAGCCCATTCATGTGCGCAGCTTGCCCTGACCCCTCAGTGATTTTGGGACCAGAAGCACACTATTCACCTACGGCTACTTAGCCTTTGGGATCAAATTAGCTTCAACAGCTGGAGGACTGTTTGTTGGAACCTGATCTATTAAAACACATGTGGAGCCAACTCTTACCCTATGTAGTAAACTCTAGTATACAATGCAGGAAGAATTCTTCCCGGGATCAGCTGGTCCCCTTGAACTACAGCCAGTCCCTGAAATTCCTAATGCTTTGGGCTTGGACAGGGCTTATCAGCTGGCACATTAATACCCACAATGCCTGGAAAAAGTTCAGCTTGAATGCAGTGTTCGTTCTAGTGAGTTCCCTTCATGCCTGGAGTCAGCTCAGGTCTAGCTGATGCAAAATGAAGGCATGACTCAAAGCCAGTTGCATGTGGTGCCAGCCTTGTGTCTGCATTTGCTGTAGGTTACCCATGTCAGACAATATTCCATCCTCATCACTCTGGATAACCACAAGGTTTTGGTTATCTAAAAAGAGTAATTGTTGTGCTTTCAAAAATACTATAGCTGCACAAATTAATTAGATACATGTATTCTGAGAAATTAATTTGGTATTAAGTGCAAAAACTAGAAGACTAAGTTTTCCAATTTCTTTTTATATAATTCAATGTCTCAGCTTGTGAGGCCATTACCTTTATGTCATCAGAAGTTTGACAACTGGTTGGACATACTATACCAAAACTTTAAGAGAATGCTGTACACAGTACATGTGGCAGTGACACTTTCCCATATTGTTTCAAGTTTCTATTTTTTCTTTCACTCCAGCACAGCACAAGTTTCTTTCCTTCCCCTGGTCGCATTTCTTCAGAATATGGGAAGATTCCCCATTACATGTAAGTGTTAAGAGAAAAAGAAACCCAAAAAATGCCAGAAAAACAAAACTAAACAAACAAACTCAAAGAAATAATGTAATTCATGCTCAAAACACATGTTCACAATTTTGAGTTCTTATCCACAGACCTCAGCACTCTTTCATGTACCCACTGATTCCTCCTATTACAGGAGACATAAACATCCTCATGGCACATGTCCTCTTAATTTGGAAGAATTTCTCAGAAAAACAAACGACAGCAGCAGAAGGGTATATGTTAGCAAGTACTGAAGAGGAAAGAACAGAACAGTGGTCAACACCCAGAGAACCTCACCATTGAGGGAGGCAGCCCTTACTGCACTGTGCATTGGTAAGTAAGACAGAAAACAGGGATCACAGGAAACCCATCCTGGGACATTTTCTAATATCCAGTCATGTAATTTGGGTTCCTCACAAATACAGTGAATACCAATCCTTCTTACATTTCTTGAAAATGTCATGTAAGTGAAAGAAAGTACATCAATTACATGGATTTTGGGTTTGATTTGCAAGATTTAGTTTTGAACTTTGTCTCCTGGGTCTTCTCCTGGATCTTGCTCTTCTTTTTTATTTAAATAAACAGAGCTACTTTTTGAAATAAAGACTATTCTTGAAAAAAGCACACACAGCATCTATCCCATACCAGAAAATGGACCATAATAGCTATTGGCAGTGCTGCAAGACAACAACAGAAAATGGCCACCCACAGACGATTTAAGTTAAGAGTACCATGAAATGGTTCATTTGTTTCTTCTTTATAAACATTTTGTTGTTGTTTTTTTTTTGAAAGTTCAGGTAGGTGATTTCCACTCTCTAAGAGCTGGCTTTCAAGTGCAGAATATGTTTGCTAAACCACACAAATCACAAAATACATACAACAAAAAGAAACTATAAAGAAAAATTAGATGGTAGCTAGACAAAATACAAGAGGATGAGTAATGACCAACTCTGAAACTAGAGAGTTAATCTCCTCATAGACAAAAAAATACTTGCTTCATGATGACAGGTTATTGTACTGTAAAATTACATCCCATCACTTGGATATTATTCCAACACACCATGCTGAGCACTAACATCAATTGTTTTGGTTTTAGTACAATCACTGTTAATTATCTCGGATTAATTTACCACTAAATCTAAATATAAAAACACAAAATAGCTCTCACATGTGCAACATAATTGTTCTACAACCAAGAAAAAATGTGTTGGCTTTTCGTTTTAAGGAGACACTGAAAATATTAAAAAAATAATTGGTCTCTGTATGTTTATGTGAATACATCATCAGTCTTCTTTCAATGTAACAACATGATCATAGAAGTGCTGTATCAGCCTCTGAATCCACATGCCATTTTTTATTTTCTAATCTATCTCCTACACCTCCACAATGACTTAAACATTCAAATAACTTTAGAGAGGAGCAGTCACACTTTTCTAGGTGAAGCTACAGACAGTACAGCTTATATCAGTGGGCGTGATGTATTTAAAATCATGGTTGTGAGAAAAATATACAGAAGGTTGGGGTCATAAGCTGATAGCTTCCACAGCATGTGCAACCAACTCATGGATACTAAAATAATCATGTATTTTAGATAGCCTAGAAGCCCAGTGTCAGTATGTAAACAAGAAAATCAGTCAGCTGCCACTAAGCCAGTATACTGCTGATGACAAATGTGTTCCATTCATCATTTCATTAAAAAAGACTGACAGTTATACATTGGAGGCTTTGAAGCTTCAACTAGAAATACATGTGGTTAATCTGGATATAAAGTTTAATGTGAAAAATATCAGTGCTTTCAAATACATACAGACAAAATCCCACTTACATTCACGTCCTTCTTCTTCCTATTTCTCCCCCCACTTCTCCTTCACATTTCCTGTTTCCTCTCTCTACAAGAGCCAAAATATTAAACGGTAGCAATTTATTACCAGTCACACGGGGGTTTTGAAATGCCCTCTCCCTTCCTGACTGTATGGACAGAAGTAAGGGGTTTTTTTTAATATATTATTTTATTATATTTTTGGTATCAACTAACTAATAGGTTCTGAAATTGCAAACAGCTCCTTGGGAAGCCATGTTGAAGCAACCAGGCCCAAAGACTTTTCAATCTCTGGAACAGGGACTGTGTCCCTCAGGCAACTGCAATCACAATCATGGCTGACAGCAGGACAGGAAAGGAGGTACTATGCCACTGCTGCCTCATGTAGTTAGGAAGGCATATATAATGAAAAAAATATATTGAACTAGGGATGGAGGAGACCTCCTGCAGAGAATCCCCTCTGCTAATGTATCCCTACAGCCACAGAGAAGGCTGTAACTTCATGACCTTTACTGCCTTTCTGCCACAACTGGCTCATCTAGTGTCTCTCATCTCTTCCATTCCATGCCTCTGCTTTCTCTAAAAGGGATCTCATTAATTCCTTGTGAAACAAAACCTGCACAATACAAAGTGGTCTTCTCCACTTCTTAACCTTGCCTCTTCTTCCTCTTTCCTACCAGACCCTCTATCACCCTGCTGACACACACAGATGTCATCTGCTCTCAATCTACTTCACAGACGTAGTGAGAGCACCCTATATAGAAACCTCTGGCACAGCAGTTCTCAGCCCTTCTCATCCTTCTCCACAAACACCACCTTCATTAAGTGTTCTCAGACATTCTCATTTAAAAGAGGAACCTTGACTCCACTAATTACCCCCTCATTTCCCTTTCCTTTCCAAAGTCAGTTAACTATAGTGTTTCAACAGCTGGAAAATACTCAGGATGAAACCAGACAAAGGAATTACAAGTAATCTACATTCCACTCTAGTACTCTGAAAAAACCACTCTCAACAAACTCTCTAGTCTCCCGGGCCAGCGCTCAGAAACACTCTTCCACCTTCTTTCATGTATCTTTCACAAAATTTCTTGAATTCTTGACCTTCCTTGGCTCTGTAACTGCAAATCCCACTGTGTCTTTGTTCCTAATGGCTATTCCTTTACATTCCTCTGAGAGTCTCACTCTGCAACATTGTTTTGTTGCTTCACTTATTTCCATCCCTTCACTCCAGCAATACTGCAGCAAAGATCTTCCTTCTAAGCTGTAACATTGATCATGCAACTCCTTTTATTTAGTTCTCCTCTCTGGCGCAACATTGCCTTAAAGGCCTTGTTTCCAAGTGTCCTTATTACATTTACTCACTCTTGTGTCCTAACTCTGACTGGACTCTCATATCAGCCTTCATCTCTCACTCAGTTTTCAAGGAAGTGTTTGGATATGCTTCGAAGGGCACATCGTAAATATCTGCAAAACTAATGAAAGGCTTCAATGCTTTCTTTCTGAATGACACATACCAAAAATAGACAACTCTTAACAGATCTTGCACAGCAATATTTTAACAACATTGTGTGAAAAGTTTCCAATAAATATAACCATATGTAGAGTGAAGTATTATATGTAGCACCTGTATTTGCACTGGAAACAGGAGACCTAATCCGAAAGAACAACAGTTCAAAGGGAGTCTGCTGAAATCCACATGTGCTTGAGATTGCGTTTAGCTTGTAGATAACTATACCACCTTCAGTTTCCAGATGTATTTACATACAGCAGCTGTGTGTTACTACTAATCTAAAAGTTTATCTCAGCATTTACTATTTAAAGTAGCATGTAGTGGTACAGTGAGACACACCAGAACTCCAGTAACCTGACCTCACTGTTTAAATCATACGCTTAGTATCACTACAGCTAAGAAAAAAGATCCTTTTTAAAAAAAATATGGAAGTCAACAAGTACAATCTTGGACGAAGGAATTTTTGTCAGTCAAAGACAATTTATATCAGCTTTTAAAATTGCTCACATGCTCCTGAGCTGTCTCAGCATCTCCTTAGAGGTCCTCAATGTGGAAAGGGCAGTATCAGCAATGCTGTGTTCCAGTATTGCAAGCTACTGCCCTTAAAACACTTGTGAGTACAATCTAACCACAAGTCCAGAACAGAGTGGAAAACAAGATGGAAAGAAGGGGTTAAACTTCAAGATTAAAGCCTTCTGTTTCTATTTTTCCATTTGCACTTCCTCAAAGCAAAACAGTCGCCTAAACAGCCTTCACCTTATCCCATTTTTACCCAATATTAGCCAGGACAAAACTTAGTGAATCTTACGCATTCATGTAAAGTTAACAGGATAGAGGGATACTGAAGTGTTGCATTGTGTAAAACACTTAAGGCAGGCTTTGCTTTCCTGCTTTTCTTGAACTGAGGCCCATGCCATTACACTCTGACTTAGCAGGCCTCTTTTTAAAAATGTGTTATGCCATCTAAGTTGGTGTTAGGCATTGCACACTCTTAAAATCAAAAAAGACTGAGTGTAAGTACTACTGACGCCAACAGCCTCCAAGGAAACAGTGCAGGAGTTTCTGGTTGGGAAGAAGCTCTCGACTCACTTTGGTTCATCTTGCAAGGTCTGTTCTTTCCAAAGAAAGCAGAACACAGAGCCTGCAATATGCTAATGGAAAACAACCTGTTGGAGAGATCAGAGACAGCATGCTACTGAATGCTGTTGATCCCTCCCAGGCAAAAATAGGACTAAGTAGGTTAGAACGCAGTTTACAAAAGCTGCATAAAAAGAGGTGTACAGGCTTTAAAAAAATGCAAACAACAGCAAACCAAAAATCTACCCATGTTACATAATTTGTGGTATAATAAGAAGTCTAAAAAACCTCTTTGTCAAGGCAAGTGGAAACACCAGCTCCCAGAGGAAAAGGTGGCCATGTACCAAACCATAGTGGACCTACCAGGACAACATAGCAGGGAGGAAGAGATGCTTCAGGCTAAAGGTCCAGTTTATAAGCAATATCACTGAGACAGTTGGAAGAGTCAAACACAGCCAATATTCTCATTTAAAAGGTAGAGTCATAGTGGAAAAGAGTTTAATATGCAGTTTGACCTGAGACATAATTTGACTTTTTTTCCTCTAGAACCGAAATGAAAAGGTTGTAGATGAAGATTACTGCTGTGAAAGTAAGCTAGCTTGCTTCCCATCTAAATGGTTTAATTTAGCTTAAATGCTGAACTTAACATCAGAATGTTTTAAAAATTTTCAATTACCAGGTCTGGTGCCTGGCCTATTAAGAGTCAACCAGCTCTTTGACTTCTGTGAGAGGTAAATCCAACTTTGAGGGTAGACACTGAAAATTCATTTTTCAAGAAAACTTTAACTCTTTCTCAAGCTAAAAATTGGTTAAATTAATTGTCTAATAATAAAAAACTCTCAACTTGATAAGAAAAGCTATAGCACAAAAAGCAAACCACTCCATAACAAACAAATTCTGTGTGTAAATGTGATATTTTCTAATACAAAAAAAAACCAAACAAACAACAAAACCAACAGACACACAAAAAACCCAAACAAAAACTCCAAACCAAACAAATGCAAAGAAGAGAGAAATTAACCAAAACGTACTGTTGAGGATGCCATTGAAAATTTTACATGTAACTAAACTACCACACACACACTACACTTCCATAGGGTTTTAATTTTCTTTTTCCTAAACTTAAAGTTGGATAAGACAGTGGCAAATGACAGAACATCCACGAGCTTGAATGGCCATAGGAAAGAGATTGGGTAAGAGGAAGCCTTCCATGGAGTTAAAATACAAGCGTAACACAAAGAGTACTGCAAGAGAGAAGTACTTGAGGGGCAGACCTCAGCGTTCTCTCTGTGGTTTACATAGATGCTAAAGTGCAAAACAGCTTGGCATTGTGGCTGAGTTCAGAGGATTTCCAAAAAGAAATGTTCTTTGTGATATGTCATTAAAAGAGTAAGAAAAGCAGTAGAGCTCTTAACGCTAAGGAAGATTTGCTTTTTATGCATATTCCGCTTCTAAATAAAAACTAAGAAAAACGAACAGGAAAGCACTGTGCTTAGTACAACTACCTCTCTAAAAGTGAGTCTGTTTTAAACCACTAATATCTATCTCCATAGCCTATTTGATGCATCTGTAACTAACTCAAACATGAATTCTATCAGACTTATGAAATGTCAATAAATTGGGCCAAAACACAACCTCCTGACACAAACCCTTCTATTGATTTTGAGATATGAGCAAAAGATTTTTTTAAATGCAAATATTTACAATAAGTTTCTTATTACCAGTTATCAATTCAGCTACCTAAGTCTATTGGATATGACTGATAATTTACTGTAAAAAAAAAAAAAAAAAAGAAAAAAAAAGTAGGACTAGAGAACAGTTTCACTGAGGCAGAAAAAATTTGTTACAACAACTCTATTCCTGTTTTAAAGCCACTCTCTGTTGTTCAGGACCTTGGCTTCTATTCATCAAACCACTTAAGAAATTGTTTAATTCCAGTGGTTTTTGTAAGACTTGAATATGTTTTTAGATGTTTCACTGAATAGGAATACAATTATTCACAGAAGCAATATAGCATATTACTCAAGGGAATGGTTGCGTCTCGTGGGTCTCCTGGGTAAAGCACATGCACACAGACAGAAAAAAAAATCAATTTCAATACACTAAAAATAGATGGCTTTTCTCAGAGAGATGTGTACCTTTCCTTCATATTCAACTTCTGTTTGTGTTTATAGTTCATTGATGTTAACAAGGCTATTAATATAGAGCAATAATTTAATGCTGTATTCTATTTATAAATTTCTATTTTAGAGTGAACCTTTCCCATAGCATCTTCCAGTCTCCATTTTACGTCTCAGTTCCTATGCTTTGCAATTGATAAAAATACTAGGATTTCCTCAGCTTTGCAGACAGTTTCCAAAACCAAAGTACCAGCTGTGCTGCAAGTGAACCATGACATGTTTTAATTTCCTTTTCAATTTCTCAAAAGTCTTGACATCTCATTACAAAAGAGAGCAAAGTCAGTCTTCCCCTTAAAATTAAGTCAGAATAAATAGGGAAAATAACCAGAAATGCAGTTTGAATTGGAACACAAAAGTGGTTACTCTGCTACTGTATCTCTTAGTTTACTTTCTCCTCTCTTATTTTACAAACTAAGATTTTTATAGTCTAAATAAATTAGGTTCTTGTGAAACTAGTCAGAGCAGATCCTCACAGGACTATAATGCTTGACTGCAATGGCAGGTACCAACACTAATACGCTATTTTGCTAGGTGCTAGCATAAATCAGAAATAATAAAAAAAGAGAGGAATTCCAAGATACTTCACACTAGTCCTGAGTGCTTCTGCTGATGTTTTTTTAAATACATGTTCCTAGCTCATGTGCAACTGGGACATTTCCCAGAGTTAGAGAATGAAGTAACAAATATGAAACTCCATAAATGTTCTCTGGTATCTGACTATGAACAGAGAAAAAGTCAGAACTATTGCATGAGTTTAGGGCATGGCAAAAAGTAAAGTTCTACAGAAATTTTTTTTAGGCCCATTATGAGTTGTTTTACATAATACCACTTATTCAGCTTACAAAAGAAACACAACTCTTTTTCAGAAACCGCTTAAACACCTCTATTATTCTAAAAAAATTATTCAAATCTTTTATAAGCGTAGTAAAGCGTGCATCAAATACTAACGTAACAGTCCAACCCGTGCTGGGAGTTCTCCAGAGTGCAAACCTGGTGTGGGAATTACCAAAGGAAGGGACACGTTTCACGATAAGATGTGGCAATCCCTTATACCACCCCAAGGGATGCCGAAGCCCTTGGGCGGCACTCTGCCCTAATGTGCGATGCCCCGAGAGCAGCGGGTGTTCCCCTGCCCGCTCCCACTGTCCGGGCGGTCCCAGCTGCCCCTCCCGCGGGATGTCCCGCTCTCCCCGCCGCGGGAAGGGCCGGGCCCGCCGGCGCTCCGCGCTCCCACGGCGCTGTCCCCGCGTCCTCCGGGCTCGGACCCGCCATGACTGTGCAGGATTCCCGGCTGCGGGGCAATTCCCGCTCCGGCGGGAGCAGCGCAGGGGCGGCCCCGTTGTCCGGGTTACGGCGGGCACTGCCGGCCCCGGGGGCCGCGGCCGGGCAGCGGCAGCTCCGGCGGGCACGCCCCCTCCCCGCTGCCCAAACACCGTCCATCCCCGGCTGCTGCCCCCTCCCCACTGCCCAAACACCATCCATCCCCGCCCCGCTGCCCCCTCCCCGCTGCCCGCACACCATCCATCCTCTCCCCACTTCCCGTACACCATCCA
>JAWWEW010000041.1:19359283-19436830 GCA_035583185.1 Anabacerthia variegaticeps
CCGCACACCATCCATCCCCTCCCCGCTGCCCGCACACCATCCATCCCCGACCCGCTGCCCGCACACCATCCATCCCCTCCCCGCTGCCCGCACACCATCCATCCCCGACCCGCCGCCCGCACAGCTTTGTCCGGTCCGGCCCCGCCGCCTGCACCTGCCGCCTCCCGGCCCCGCCGCCCCGCACCCACCAGACGGAGCCGTAGGCGCCGGAGCCGACGGGGGTGAGGTTCTGGTAGCGCTGGGGCACCTCCCACACCGTCTTGTTGAGCTCCTGCCGGTAGAAGCCGCCGCGCTCGGACATGTTCGCGGAGCAGCCGCCGGCAGCGGCAGCGGCAGCAGCAGCCGCCCCTCCGCCGAGGCGAGCGCGGCCGGCGCCGGCGGGGAGGAGGGACCGGGAGGGGAAGGGGAGGGGAAGGCGGAGGCCGAGGGGGTGGGGGCAGCGGCCGTGGCCGGGGAAGCCCGGGCTGGGGCGCGGGGCTCGGGGCACACAGGCCTGGGGGGCTCCGGCGGGGAGTGGCGGAGCGCCGGTCCCGCCCCGCATCGCCCGCCCTGCCCCGGCGTGCGGGAAGGACCCGCGCCGCCGCCTCTGCTCGCCGCGGCCACCCAGCCCTGCCCCTGCCGTCCGACAGGCGTTCTAAAGCCCCGCCGACTCCTTCCTGACTTTGCCAGGGCCACCTGAAGCTCCCCGTCGCCCCGCCAGGCTCCCGCCCCCGGAGCCCGAGCTGCAGCGCCCGGTGACCCTGCGGGGGGCTCTGAGCCCCGCGGCGCCAGCGCGGCCCTCCCGCTGACAGCCCCGGGCAGGTCGGGCATTCGCTGGGAGTCCTCTGGTGCCTAGAGTTTCCCGTTACAGCGTTGACTCCCACACGCAATCATCTGAGTCCTCTCCCTTTCCATCAAGGAAGGCTCGACCCCACAAGATAACAATCTTAAAAACTTTAAAACTCCAAAACTCATGCACCAGTTTAGGTAAAAGGTTCTGTGACTTGCTTACTACTTTCTTTTTTTTTCCTCTCCAAAATGTACCATATACAATATCTCAACGACCTCTGGAATCAATGCAGCACCACTGCAATGTTACTAGTATACTTTTTTAATGTGTTATTTCCTTCCATAGCTTCTTATGCTTCTTTGAATACCTCTAAATAACCTATACATAGCCTGCTTGCATACATTTGGTGTGCCAGGATCACTCCACATCTGTCTTTGAATCAGTGTGGAATGTAAATCCTCTCTTTTCAGAACCCACATTAAGTCCACTGTATTCTTGTGCCACGATTTGGAGTTCACTTTGACAGATAGGTGCTCAGTTTGTGCTAGGACATAAAGTAAGTATTGAGAATATATATGCTTGAATAGCTGAGAGCATGAGCCAGAAGGAAAGTTTTATGGGTGCTCCAAACACTAGATGGTTCAAGTTCCAGCCCATGTTGCATGATAAGACTTCCATACTAGGACTATTCAAGTGAATAGTGCTTCAAAGCACCAGCAACTTTGCATTTCATCAGTGCATTTCAAATTAAAAAACCCACATGAATGATGCTACTACAGCCATTTATCTGCAGCCATCCACTCAAAGGGTACTGAGTGCTCCTAAAGCCATAGCCTAGTTCTCACTTCTACCCTGTTCTAGTGCAGCAAACCTCTCCAGCCCTCTCAAGACTGCTCCATGGTCCCTCTTGAATTTATGTGTGGAGAGTGTAATACTTGAAGGAAGTGGCAAGTGTGAAAAATCCAATAATATGTTTATTAATCTTATTTTTATCAGCACCACCATTTTGGCTTTTAAAAACTGAATAACGGTGCAGTCACTCTACACCAAGCCAAGAAGAAGTATTTCTGTCACTACTGTGCCAAAATGAAGCAAATAATTCTACTTGCTGACTTTAATTCTACTTGGGCTCTAGAGGTGTTTTGCTGTATTAGGTTATTTCTTTCTAACTGCAGCCATGATTTCTGGAAGTTGAGTCTGTCCATATGTACCAAGCGTTTAATTGTGCAATTTCCACAGGAGTTAATTTTCTGTCTAGTTAACATTTACAGTTGCTCTCAATTTTCTGCCTTCCTTGAGCTTCTGTCAGTTATTTGTATTACAATCATGACTCTGAGATTATGCTTGATATCCTTCTTTTATTGGATACTACATACATGGTGTTCTACTGCATGTATTGAGGGAGATAATGGAAAACACCAAGGATGGAGAACAATGCATTTGAGTTGTCTCAGAGCTAGGCAGTTACAGGTCTCCAGAAGCCTCCCACAAAGCAAGACCTGAAAGCTGTTCCTCCCATGGCAGAAGCAGCTCATCCATCTTTACTGGCTCTGTGAAGGTGCATGAGGAAGAGGCAGCTCCCTTGTCAGCTGCGTTCTTGTCTTTCAGTTGCAGTTTTACAGATTGGCCAGTTCTGTGCCTGTACGAGAGAGACAGAGAAGACAGCGAGTGCACTCTGACGAGGTATGAAGGCATAAAGAAGAGATAAGGTCACAGCTTCCTCGATACATACCTTGCCACCTTAGAAACTTTCATTGCCTGTACATGAAGTACTGTTACATAAACCTGAGCCTGAGGCTGTGTTGGGGCTCCCCATGGACATGGAGAGGCCATAAAACTGATGTGGACACTGCACACACCTTCTCCTCCTGCCCTGATGGCAGCCTCTGTGACAGCTCCTTGCCAAGGCACGTGTTCATGGCTGGAGGGCAGGGTCAGCAGGACTCACTGCATTTCACATATGGCATCACAGCATGGGAGGGAGGCCCATGTGCTGCAGCAGAGCAGGCTGAGGCACCAGGCAGCCTGTGAGGTAGGATCAGCTGTGTGAGCCTCATGCCTGGTGAGCGAGCCCTGAGTGCAAGCATGAAGGAGTCATGCCCCTGCAGGATAGGATGAACAGTCCCTCTGACACAGAGCAAATCCAGCAGGTACTGAAGGAAGAAAATTTGGTGGCAGGGCACTGCCTTTCTGTTGTGCCTGTTCTCACACTGCATAGTCAAACACCATGTTATTCTCACTAAAAGAAACCCTCAATGAAGACAAAGGAATTTATTATTTTAGACAGTCATGAGTTACTAATTTCCAGTTAGTCCTCATTCTACTTTTTTTTTTGAGTTGGAATTGATCCTGATGGATCCCTTCCAACTCAATGTATTCTAACATTTTACTTCCTTTTTTTATTTGATATATTGCTTGCACATCTTTGCTAACCTCCTCCTGGCTCCTTTCAATTCTCTTTTATTCTCTCTAGCTCTGTTTTGATTTTCAGTTTAGGAATCACAATTTAATATGTAAAGCAGCTTAAGGGTTGCAACTTTTATACTAACAAAAACATAGCAACTCAAAGAAAAATAATACTACCTTAGTACTGAAAACATAAAATTTCCTGGTTCAAAACATAATAAAATTATTGTAAACCCAGCACTGATTTAAAAAAGACTTTGGAAAACATAGGACAGACTGTTTGCCGACTGGAGTTCAGACTGTTCTCGATACAATTGCTGTAAATGTAGGGTACCTCTAACTAAAAATCTGCCAAGTATCAGTGAGGTTTCAGGGTGAGCCACCTTGACTCCATCACTATATCTGCTACAGACTTAATTTTGAACTCAGAGATGCCCATTAATAGATTTCACCATGTCCACCTGAAGTTAATGATAGTAAACTAAGGATGAGAATATTGTGAAGGTGCTTCCTGTGCCACTTCCTTTTGAAAAGAAAGTGTAATGAATATGTGTAATGAAAGTTGTAATGAACATATAACGTAGTTATAAAAGAAACATTTATATACATTTCTGTTAATAATAAAATGGAGTAATTAGCTATGGTGCTGGTTTAATTTGCAGGTTCTTGTGAATTTCTGAAACTACATTCTACAAATATGTAATTATAACATAGGAAAGCTGTCACTGTTTATAAGGACAGAAAAGACCAAGTAGAGGCAGCGGGAAAGGCTTAATGAAGCCTTCTGTAAATAGCAAGTCAATCATTAGCTAGTCCTAATATGTCAGTTTCCATGAGATTGCTTTGTGAGAGAGCGTGTATCTTTGTTACTGAAACACAAGACACTTGCTGCACATGCCTGTGAGAGAGTGCATCTTTTATTTCTGCTATTAACACTCCTTGCTTCCAGATACCTATTTAGAAGCCTTCTGTTGCACTCAGGTTGATTCAGATGATCTCCTCCAGTCTGAGACTATTATGTTACAACTGTTACAGTTATGTTTTTAAACTGGAGAAACTTTGTTTTGATCTTGTGAGAACATGAAGGATCTTGCATTGGAGAAAACTGTTAAAATTTAGTTACTCATTTTGAATCTCAAGTTTGATCATGAAAAGTCCAAGGCATTTCATATCTGTGATGAGGTATGAAATCAATTGAGGAATCCTGCTATTGATTGAAGACTTCTAAAACCTGGCTTATATCCTAATAATTACATGGCAAGAACAGGTTTTTATTCTTTCTGAGAAGAGAGATTCTAATACAGTTTGAGTTCGGAGCTGGAGCTTTGTTTCTTTCTCTCCCCCATTCTTTCTACACAGAATTAGAATGGTCACTAGGTATTTCTGTACGAGTTTTCTACATTTATGACCTGACACTAGGATTATTCCCTTATGTTACAGATAAATATATAAGATTGATACTACCTCAGATAGCAATAGCACTTGTACTAGCTGTGATTATTGTTTGCAGACATTGATAAAAACATTTTTCACATATTCCTTTCATACTGCTGTGGATACAAGGTGGGAAATATTTTCTAATATCCTGTTAAATGAATGTAGTTCTGACAAAAAAAGTCAGTCTCCCTTGCCTGAAAATTACAGTGAAGTGTATCTTGGCCTTCTGTAGTCTACCAGAACAGGGCAGGAACAACATATGGGTATTATCCTAAGATCATGTTGCTTTAGATTTTCAATGTGATTGGGACTGCAAACATGCTAGCAACTGGTGTCAGAGGTCTCCAAAGTAAAATTAATAAAATACAATATCCTGCTCAGTCATGTCAACAAGGGCTTCTCAGTTATATGTACACTCAGAACAAGGCTACCATCAGAAAAATAAATAGAGATTAAACTTTATAATAAGTCCTAATTAAGTAAACAAAGGTCCGGTTATGAGGGAAGGCTGAGATGGGCTATTAATATATAGCGCTATATTTTGCATTGTATTTCACTGGCAACCCATGTAATTATGTTGCCTACTGTCTCGCAACAACTCCGTGATGCTTTATTCATACGCATAATACAGCATAACTCAAACACAGTCTAATATTGACATGTATAATCAGTAGCTGTGGACAGCCCAGCACTGCTTCCATTCAAGTCAAAGGCAAATTTCATTATGTGAATGGGAGCAAGAACACATTGTTCCAAATGCATTAATTTGGGTTTACGTCCTGAATAAACATCAGTTGTAAATCTCCTCAATAAAAATAGATGCAGATGTAAGAGCCCACGTACACCAAGCTCTGTGCTTTTCTGATGCATATATGAAATCACGCTCAAGGAAGACTTTTTAATTGACTACTGCACTGTCTCTTTGGGCTCCAAAGAAAACACCATGGGATCTTTAAAATGGTTTTGCATTCCTAATCATGAATTCCTCTAATCGCAATCCAAAAATATTTATGACAATCTGGCTAAAATTGTGCTTATTTTGCACATGAAGTCAATATGAAGAGAAGTTTTTACTTACAGGACTTCGGAATGCCTTGGGGTTTAGATGTGTACAAACTTGCACCTACACCTGTGGGGCTGCTCTGCCTGATTCCTGTGGGCTTTGAAGTAGGCACTAATTGGGTACTTTAAAAATATGCAAATATTTGCAGTTAAGGGAGAAAAATATGAGAACAATATCTGATTCAGCTTTAACTCTTTATGAATACCTACAAGAAATTGTTACCAACGCAAAAACTTGTAAAAGCAGAACACACATCTCCAGTAAATTATCAGTCTGACTTAGTATGAGATGCATGTATTTGCATGCCTTCATTTGCCATCTGCTACTCATCTACAGAATTTTGTACTTCAATCTGGTGCTGTTCATTTCCCATAAAGCAGTTACATTCAACCTTGTCCTACTGAAAATACTTTCTTCCTCTTCATAGCTGTGGTTTTCAGTCGTTATTTGACATATTGTTAGGATACAACTCAGACTATTTGAAAAAGAATGGTACAAATTCGGTTGTTCTATTGTATATGTGTTGTTTTTTTTCTTTCTCACCAGCATGACTCCAGTGCACAGTGGGCTATTCCACAAAAGTGAAAAGTGGAATTTCTACTTGTATAACATTTTCTTCCTCACTGATACTGTAATGTCACCTTCTTGGTTTTTTTTTCTTAATGGCCTGTCTTTGGAGTCTGCTGAACAGACTTTTGGTTTTTCAAAGTAAATGTGTAAGCAAGGCTTCATATAATGGTTGCAATGTGACTGTCGTATGACAAATTACACTGCAGATGTTGTGCAGTGTGGACAGTAATGGATCTGATGGCGGCATGCCCTCTACTGGAGCTTCACAGGGGCTTCATAAACCCAGGGAAATGGCTATTGTGTGGCTTGGCAGGCTGTTATTGGGCACATGTGGACTCACAACATACCTTGCCTGCTAAATATCTGTATCAGACTTTCTGTTATTATTATGGCAGGATGGTAGGACAATGATATGATGTTGTTCGAATAATTCCATACAGCCATTTGGATAAAAAACTGTGGTCTGCATGATCCACATTCTGTTCAGAAGCTGGCATCCGTGAAAGAGGACAATTTTTAGCAGTTTTGTCATAATTAAGGATGCCTTTGATACACATTGGCTCTTTCAGGTTATACAGACCATGCATCTACTGAAGTCTAATCATAACTCTCTTAATGAATGTGCATAATCTCTGTGCTGTGAAACAGTAGCTTTCTACTCCTTAGTTTTTCTTGTTCTTACAGGAGTTCTTCTGAACTGAGCTACATTAGAAATGCCCACAGCTTAAGCAGCCTTTGTACATATGTATTGCCCTCTTAAAACAATTAAAGCCATAAACCTTTTTATGTAGAGTTGTGTAGACATATGACATACATCTACTGACATTTCAGAAATAAATATCAGATGTTGCCTCAATTTGCCTGTTTTATATTATTGTACCTGAATTACACAGTTAAATCAATGAATAAACACAATGGCAGACATAACATGCTTTTGAGGAACAATTAATTGAAGAACATGAAACTAAGAGTTTAAGCCCTTCAATGTCCTTTTTATAAACTGGAACTTCACAAAGGAAATATTCAATCACTGTGAGATCAGAGGCCCTGAAAAGGAGTGGGGTTATCAGGAAAAAGTGAGATAGATCCTGACTGCCACATAGATGAACAATATAAGACTGGAGTCAACTTCTGAGACAGGTCATTGAGTTACAAAAGTTACATTTGCCATTACAAACTTACTATGTGCCATTTCAAAAGTAGTTAATTTTCATTGGCCTTATCAGAAAATTTATACTAGTTTGTAAACTACCAATATATATTTGTGTTTGTGCCAGTGGTGCTCTCTGGCCTTTCCTTGGCATTTCTGTTTCCCCCAGTGTTATTTCTAGATGTCAGGTGTGTCTGTGTCAGCATTCAGGTAGATTAAGTCCACTGAGCTCTTTATGTCTTCTGTGCTAAGATATCCCTTCTCTGTATGATTCTCAGGAGAAGGGTAAGCAAAAACTGTAACAGCTCCTTCTGTGGAGTTGAGTATTTTATGAAAAATACCATGTGAAGGTTTTCTGTGGCCACTGGGCTGTTACGAAGTAGTCCCTTTTTTACTGAAATCTGTTGTTTAAGGTGGAATTAATTGTTCCAAATTTCCTTGAGGTTTTATTCATCTTGTGGCAAAACGCACAGACTGTCCTTTTTGCTACTTACTGTTATCTCCTGCTTCTAGTAGTAAAATAATAAATCGGCTGAGATTTCTTATTGACTCTTGGGCATGAATGGCATAACAGTGGGCTTTCAAAACCAAAGGTCATGCCCATTGCCTTCTTTGTGTGAACATTTAAATGACAGGATAGTGACCTGTGGCAAAACCTTTTACATTCCCAGAGTGCATTTGGGGGCTTCTCCCTCGCAGTGAGCATAATTAAGGTTGGCAGAGGTAAGAGACCTACAAACAAAGGCAAGAGCCATTTCAATATGAATTTTTAATGCATACAAAGTTGCTGTTTCTGTCACACTAAGGGGAACCAATGCAAGATGTCTTTACTGGCAAAGGCAGCACATTTGTTCTAAACACCAGACTGTTTTACAGTAAAAATACCTTGGTAAGCTAATGTTTCTTAACACTACTTCTTATCATCTTCAGTCTGTTTTATGTAGGATTAGACTGAATATACCTGAGGCAAATATGTCCTTAATTACAGATTATAGATAGTGATTTTTTATGCCATGCTACTGGTGTTCTTGAAATCATTACAGAGATGGATATGAGCCCAGCTTTTATTACTGCCACAGTAACAGGTTCCATCTTATCCCAGTTAGCTACCCTTATGCTTCTGGTGGTCTGCCTCTCTTTTGCAGTGGTGTGAAACTGGATGAGTTTTTAAGAAGTCTGTTCTTCAAATATAAGTTTTGGTTTCATCTGTTACGGCCTATTCCAATTGCTTTCTGAAAGACATCAGCCTACTGCCTTGTCCAGCAGTTTCATCAATTTTCACTTTGGGATAGAGCCTAATATTTTCTTTAAAACCTTGGATTGATTGTAAGCATGACCATTGAAACCAATTCTCCCTGCCAGTCTTTATCCCTCCATTTCATAGCATAGAGGTTTAGCAAATATTGTATCAATTTTAGGTAATTCTTCCTCTACAAACCTCTGTAGAATGCTTTTCCCTGGAGAGTTTTTAGAAGCACCAGGTTTTCTGTAATTTTTCTTCTTTTACTGGTTTTCAGAACTTTTCCTGCTTTGCAATATAGATGCAGCAAACCTTAAATCAAGCTTCATTTGAAAGTGGTTTTTTTTTATGTATTGTAAAATTTAAGTTCTTTACTGTCTCCCAAACTTAATAGATGCTCTTGCAGAGTGTCCATTTACTCCTTCTGCCTGATCTGTATCTTGTTTTCCTGTGTGATGCTGTTGCACCTACCTGGCAGGTTTACCAGGTCTCTCTCCCATGACTCAACAATTAATGTATTTTTGAGATCCAACTCAATGTCTGGAGTTGCCTCAGTTTATGTATCCTACACTAACATATATTTTTAAATGAGGATTAGCAACATTTCAAAGGCCTGTACGAGACTGTTTTTTCCTCCAATTTAACAAGCATGTTACCAGGAGCCCATTGCAGTGGTAATGCTTTGTCTTTATACAAATAGAGACTACTGAGTTTTGAACCCATTGAGATCTCAGTACCTGTGAATGTCACTGATATCTCCCTCGAGATATGCTGTGGTGCTGAGTCTCATTCTGTACCATCTGTGCTGTATGCCATTCAAAAGAGCTCATGTTATTCGTGTGTAGATTCTGCCCCTTGCTTTGGTGTGATGAATTACTAAACTCATAATGTCCCATCAAATTCTTAATCCAGCTGCATACTGGAAAAATAAGGTACTTTCTATTTGATTCTGCTGTGGCAGCAGAAGAGCTTGGCAATCAGTGGTGGCTTTGTGGACAGGTGATCCTGAAAAGTCATTCAATCTCAGCACTATTTTGTGTGCTGACTTACAGAAACTGCTAGCTATAGAGCAGCTCCTTTAGTCTCAGAAAATCAATAAATTATGTCATTAGCTATTAGAACTTCAAACACTCCTTTATGGAGGTGGAGCAGTAGTTTTTTTGCAAGCATCCAGCCTTTTGAAACTTTTTTAGCTTCTGGATAAGTGGTTTTCTCACATTGCAACAGCTGCAATGTGATGAGGTCTTTTTAGTTTTATTCAGCTGGCTTTTCCTTTTTCCTCACTTCCAGTTGAAGATTCCAGCCTCATTTCAACTATCAGGAGTCTCACTCCACAAATAATAACCATCTGTTAAGACTGGATACCATCAAGACATTCATACAGCACAGTTTTGCAGTAATTGTGATTGTTGTAGCAATATTTGTTGACAGTGGGAGCCTGGACTTAACCTGTGAGATTCCTTCCCAGTACTGTGACACTCCTATTACAAGTCACACAAACAAACAACCAAATGACAAAGAGAAGGAAAAGCTAAGTCATGACATATAGACATGAAACATCACACAAAGAACTTCTTTGTGAACCTCAACCCCACTGTCCAGTGACTCATTATACTTCAAACTCATACTGCACCACAAAACTTAATTACAGCAGAGCTCAGCTCTTCACAGCTGTGTAAAAACCTGTGCAGACCAGAAAACATCTTTTCTGTAAAAAATTGAAGACGAGAAGGCTGGATTCTCCTTCAAAAGCACCCTATTTTCAGTTATTTCCATCTATGGTTATGCGCACAGTTATCAGCAGTTCTGCTTTAAAAGGGAGAACTTTGCCTAATTATTCCTGGGCATTCCTTTCCTTGATATTCATCCCAGTAGCGTGAACACTTTCTTACATTGTTTCCTTTTTTTCTTTCCCATGTCTTAGACCGAAATAAGACTTGAAGATGTTTCCCACAGTCCTGCATGTCAGAGAAGACAAAAGGAATCTAAGGGCAGGTGGGTTGGCTTGCATTAGTCCCCACTGCTGTGCTGATCATGCATTCTCTCTCATTAGCTTACCCAGAATGCAGAGGTTTGACCTACTGGATTCTGTATGATCACCTTCTTCCCTTGTGTCTGCTTTTCACCATTCTGCTGATAGATTCAGGCTGTATAGCTGTAGGGATATGCCCAGCAGAGAATTTCCTGTCTGCAGTGCAAGCTGTGAATAGTATGTATGTGTGAATAGCTTGGAAGGTTCGCTGTTAAGAGGGTATGAGGATCAAAATTACTGAGATTGGGCTTAGTGACCTGCTTTCCATTCATGAGTTCTGCAGTAATTATAACTCAGTCTGAACTATATAACAGTTAAGCAATATTTGTTCAACAAGTAAACAGAAATAACAATAATAACAAAAGCATAACCAAGTTTTGCATTTGCTTTCTGAGGTACAAATTGATAAAAGTGTATCTTAGACAGAAATGCCAATTTCAGTCAGTCTTTTGGTAAAGGTGATGGTCCTTTGCTTAAGGAATCTGATAGGTGATGCTTTAAGAGGAAATGGCCACAGATGAGAATGTAAATGTTGGTAGCTTTCCCTCTTTAGTTAATGAAATAACTGTAATCACAGAGAGGAAAGCAGACAAATGTTTTACACACATGGCAAGCTTCCACAGTCAAACAAACAATTCTCCCAACACAACGAACACAATCTTTCCAGCTCTAGGCCTTTACCACAATGCTAGTGGCTCTACTGTTCCGGAAAGCAATCACATGCCCCTCCCTGCAGGTGCAGCTTTCCTGGGCAATCCAACCACAAACACTATTTTTGCACTCCTTTGTACAGAAGTAGGTTGCAATCCTGCAATCATGAAATGCTGTGACCAGAAGTCATTATGGTGAATTTTCTGAAGTAATGCAAAGGCACATGGGTAATAGCTTTCCGTGATTTTAAAGCATTTTCATAGGGGCTACTAAATTCTCAGAAACAGTAACTAGTAACTGAAGACAAAGGATAGGTTATTGCTTTCTCCCCCACCACTCCCCCTTTTTTCCTAGTGAAGCAGGAAAGGAAATTAAAGATAAATCTGTTTTTATGAAATAGAAATAGTTTTTTTTTAAATTATAAATAAATCTTGCATAAAACCAGAGCAGGTGAAAGCACTGCTATTTCTCTTTTTGGCAGGTAACTTGGCAAAGTATGGGACAGGTGGCTTCAGGAAGTAAAATACTCCATACCTCTGCAAAAGAATACAATATGAAGAGCTACATACCAAAGCTGCACAGGAAGAAAATAAACATCTGGCAAGCATTAGAGAAAAAGTCATTCCTTTCTTCTAACACTAGGAGAAACAAACACTTTCCTATACATGACTTCAGTGTTTGGAGAACTCGTATAGGAGTGAGAAGTATGATTTCAATTCTTCCTTCAAACTTGCTGTATTGAGCCCTAGATTTCTGCCCACTGCCTAAGACTGTCCCAGTCCCCAGGTTCCAATGTATGCAGCAGGAGGAAGGGAAGTACAAATGGATCAGGATGGGATAGGAAGAAGAAAGTATTCCTCCTACAAAACATGTAGAGTTTTGTACTGATAGAATTTAAAGATCAAAGAAGCTGGAGGACAAGTAAGCTGTTCCCCAGTTGTGTAACATACCTGGATTCCAGCTGCTGCCTTAATCAAGTCTTCAAGGACAATTTTTTTTTTAACTCAACATAATTTTATTATCTTCTTAGTGAATACTTGATTCTTGTTTGCAAAAAGGGGTTACTTCAAACAAGGGAAGTAAGAACACTGCTATGCCCATATAACCCAAGACTTAAGGTCCTCATGCATGGGGGAAGGACAGGGCAAAGAGAGGAGAGGAGAACTTTGATTCTGTGTAAGCACAGTGAGGCACAGAATCCAGCCACTCATTTGCTGAGTACCATAACTGTCTACAGCATGGATTCCAGAGATGTTGCTCAATGGATACACTTGATGAAAGGATAATTTTTAGATCCCAGTCAGCTCAAGCATGAGAGGTGTGAGTTGCTCGGCCTCAGGAGATTGAGGCCGTTCCATTTATTTTCAAAAGTAGAACTGCAGGCAAGGGACCTTCACTATTAAAAGACCCTGATAACTATGGACTCAGGCACTAGGAGTACAAGCCAGAGTTTTGAAGTTCATGGTATCAGACTTCTGCATCTAATTGCTGTCTACAAACTGAGGTGGACCCAAAAGCTGACCTTTTGAATTTGACCCTCCATAATTATTTTCATCCTCTTCTTATACAACAATAATAATTTATACATGTTCTCAGATATTTTGGATTCAGAACGAGAATAATGTTGATAACACATTGATGTTTTGGCCATTGCTGAGTAGTACTGATGATAAATCAAGGATTTTTTGGTGTCTCATGCTCTGCTATTGAGGAGCTGCACTAGAAGCTGAGAGAGCATGGTCAGGACGGGTGACCCAACCTGGCCAAAGGTATGTTCCATACCATGGAGCATCATGCCCAGTATATAAACTGGGGAGAGTTGGCACTGAGGGGCCAGTCACTGCTAGGGTGGGCTGGGCATTGATCAGCAGGTGGTGAGCAACTATATTGTGCATCACTTGTTTCTCTTGGGTTCTGTTGCTGTCTCTTCTTCTCCTTATCATTACAATCACTATTATTTCTACAATAATAATTACTAGCAGCATAATTAATGTTATTAGTGTATTACTATAATTGTTACTATTATTTTTTGTTTCAATTATTAAATTGTTCTTATCTCAGCCCAAGAGGTTTACCTGTTCTTTCTGATTCTTCTCCCCACCTGGGCTACTGCAGAAATGGTGGGTCTAGTTATCAGATGTGGAACTCCATGGTATTGTGGCTTATTCAGAAGAAGCCCAGGTATTCACAGGTAACAGAGTTATGCTGAGCAGACACTTGAGTACAGAAATGGGTAGTATTTTTCAAGAAAATATACTTGGCAAAAGTTGCTAACAAAAATAATTTTCTAGTCAGTCAGAAATGATGCCATTGACTCCCTGTGCCTTGATGATATTTAAAATACTGCTGACTGTTGCTGTGCTGGTACAAGTAATGCAAATCCATGCACTTTCTGACAGTGAAAAACACAGGAAAACAAAGGCTCCAGGGCCAAACAGTCTATTGTAGCAGGAAATGTTTTCAAAACAGAAAGTGATCAGGTCATGCATAAGCTTTGCCATTGCAGTTATTCTAGCAGCTGAGTAGTCTGTCAGGAGAGGCAGGTCAGTTCATCTCCCTTGACCTAGAGTACTTTTTTCTTCCATTAATTGGCTGTTTTGAATTGCTAAGTTTTTTTCCTTGGTTTTGCTTACTTTTTTTTTGTTTGTTTGTTTGTTTGGGTTTTTTTGTTTGGTTTTTCTTTGGTAAGAAAAGAAAAATGTATGTCAGAAAAGCCCACAGGAATATGTGGACTGAAAAACTTCTCCATTGATTGTGTCTGATTTTTCAGTAACCTTGGCACACCCCATCTGAATGGGCTAAGAGATAATTCCCCATCCAGGCACAGGTCATAGTTATTGCAACAATCCTTCTAGCTTTGCACTGACTGTCAATACACAGGAAATTTTCAGACAAACAAAAATCTCATGGAAGCTGGAGGTGCATCAGGGCATGAAATCCAACTTCTATATCAGTTTTAGGGACTTTCCCTTTTGAAGGCTAAATCATAGAATTGAGAACATTAATGAGTTAACAAGAACATGTCTCTCAATTTGAGCCGCCCACCATAAGTCTTTAAAGAAAACATAACAAGTGATATGAACATGCCTGACACATGCACAGCCAAGACTAATATTATGGTACACTCTGCTATACTTGATTAAACAAAGTGCTTTGGTAGTCACATTTGACAAGCTTTTGAATAAAGCAATTGCATTAAGCTAGCATCTGAGCCAGGAAACTAATTTTTTTTCCAAGGCTGAGTATTTTTTTTGGGGTTGGGTTTTTTTTTTTGAGTTTTTTTCCCCTCTTCTTTCACTTGCTCATTTCTCTGGCAAGCAACAGCTCATGCCAGCATTGTAATACATGAATGTACATGACATGTCCAGGCTGAACCTGCAATGGGATGCAACAGATAAGGAAGACTTCACTGGAGGAACGCAAGGACAGTCCTGTGGCTCAGTGGAGAGCTTAAGAGTGACTGGACTGTTTTTGCTGTGTGCCTCAGGTGCTTTGAGCATGTGTAGAGAACACTGAAATAACTGAGAGACTCTGAAATGGATTACCCAGGGTCAGGTAAGCTCACTAGCCTGGCCTCAGTGCCTGTTCTGTGGGAAGCAGGTTCAAGGTGTGCGGGAGGAAGCGGAATAAGCATGGGCAAGAAGTGAGCTCTGAGCCAGGAGTGACAGTCCTGGCACTGTTAGAGGAGATGGCTGAGCACACAGGGGCAATAACAGAGATCTGGCTCATACAGAGGCAGGACACCACTGGTCTTCTTCACACAACCTTCATCTAGAGGAACGTTGATAACCACTGTAGCAGACCAGATGATCAACTCCTCACTCCAATGCGATTTGCTGCCAGACAAACTATAGTAGGCAGTGGCCATTTGGAGGGACATGCCAATTAGATGCTGCGGCTTTTAGATGGAGAACTGTCTGAAGAGATGGATTTTGTTGCAAGTCAGTAGACGTGTCTTGATAGGACACCCAATGTATGACTGGCTGAAGTGAGCATGATCCTATGAGCATGATCATCAGCTGAGAAACCAGCTGTCACAGGAATGCTGCCATTAAATAACTGCTGATGAGTTCAGCTTCCCAGGAGGGATGTGAAGTTTGATTAGCACAAGCAAGGATCAAGACTTTCATTAGATTGTGTCACAAATGTTTTCACATGTTTTAAATTTTCTTAATTTTTTAAGAACTTCATCCTGAAGTGCATAAAGAATTGAAAAAATACTGTATGAGTTCAAGCTGCTTATAAATCTTTGGACTATGTCACATGCTATTACCTGTACATCTTGATCAAACAATGAGAAAGGCAGAAAGTGAAAGATCAAAGCAAGCAGGAAACTTCCAGTGTGGATGGACTGGTAGAAACATCTGCTTATTATCATGTTTGTATAATCACTCGTGTCATGGCTGTCAGACAACAACTGATACTTGTGTCATTCTGAAAACTTCAGCTCACCAGCGGTAGCTTGGGAGCCATAGTTTCAAGAAAGAACATGCACCAGGACTAAAAGGCAGTTAATTGCAAGTGAGAGCAAAGCCTCTGCTCTTCATATTGCTCTTCAAATGTATTTTTTAAAGTTCTTCCTGCCAGATCCTAGCCAAGATAAGTTTTATTTTAACTAATGTCTTCCATAGGCCTAATTTACTGCTTTGGGCTTTTATTACCAAGAAGTTATTCAAAACTACCTTTCCCTTGCATTTTTAAAAAGCACCATGATTTGTGTTTTAATGCTTCTGTAAATGTTAACTTCTGATGCACTGAGATAAGTGCATTTAGAAGACAGACATCTTATCAAAAAGTTTGCAGCATATTGAATTAGAGCGGTGTTTTGAAAAGAAGAAACCTTGTCTCCTTTGTAGGAAGTGAAGGCAAGGATAAAATAGTTAAACTTCCCACTGAGCTGTTTTTATTGCTGGAAATATACTTGCTGTCCCTGAATAACAATTTGGGACTTCAAACAGTGCATAGAAAATTAAGCATTTAAGAGTAATCTTGCTTTTTGGAACATATATTCACTCAGCATGAGCAACCTATGAAGTTTGCATAGACAATATAAGTAGTAATTCAATAGAAGTACAATAGTAGATCTCAGAAGAAGAATTCCTTTGCATCACTGGAGGAATTTTTTACTTCAACCTGGTATGTCCTTGTGTAGCCAAAATCCATGCTGAGTTCTCACACCTTCTCAGTTGCACTGTATCATTATTAAAGTTCATCACAACTATGCTGCACCTTGGCCATGGCTTCCTGGTGAAAACATTGTGAAAGGGGTAATCAATGCCAAAGAAAAAATTCTGGAGGACAGATGATGAACATCCTTTCAGCAGCTTTTCTTGTCTTTCCTTTCTCCCTTCACTCCCCAGTAAAGAATCATCAGCAGTTTTTAAATATCTCTATTGCTGGAGGCCAGTGAGAGCCTGGACATAGGATTCAGCCTGTGCCCAACACTGAACTGGTGTCTGTGCAAGTTTGACTTTGTTTTTGCTGCTGCTAGGGGTGAAAAGGATACATAGAACATAAAACAGAATCAAAAAAAGCATAAACTCTCCTTCACAGTGTTTGGCATTTGAAATCAAGAGTTAATCTTAAATTCTGTCTCATTGATTATCCTCTTACGCAGTGATAATTCAATTACTTTCAATAATATCAAAGGCCAGTGTTCAACAACTTGTGACACAGAAGCCTATTTTGAATGCCCATAGGGCAATTTGGGACAGTGTTGGGAAATTCTGCAACTTGAAAATTCATCTAAGGAAGGCAATAACTTCTGATTTCTGAATCCAGTGAAATCATTTGAATTTAGAGGACACAGACAGTCCCTGCCCTTCAGAAGCAAAGTACTGCCATTTCATTGATTGGTATGATCTTTCCCATCCATGAGACATCCCTCTGCTTCCACTGATCATCTTCTTCTCTGATAAGAGATGCCCTTAACCTCTAAACTGAGAAAGAAAACACAGCTTGGCATGTTCTCTTGAAAAAGTTGCTTCTCCAGCTTTAGAGTTCAATCATCTTTGAGGATGAGGCATTTATTTGGGCTTAAACATAAAAAAACACAAAGAGATTTGTCTGGCTCACAGTCAGGCCAAGGCTGCTATCTGGAGAATATTCTGAAATATAAATCACAAAATCTGAAAACTTGCCATGTCATCAGTTATTTTTAGCAGAGTGAAGAAGAATTAGGTTTTAAGAAACATGTAAGATAAAGATGGAGCCTTAAAATTAACTTTGGTTTAGCTTTCTTCCTTGAACTATTGAACACTGTGATTTGCATTTTACATATTCCTTGCAGATGTCTACTGTTCTATACACAAATTCAAAATACACTCTGTTTTTCTATAATAAAATCAGTAAGATTGAATAAATATTTATGCAGCTAACATGTAATATGAACAATAAGAGTTAGAATAATTTGGAAAAAATACAGTTCTACACATTTTTAAAGGCCTTGCATTTCTATGTGTCAAGTGACAGCTAGCTTGTTACTTTTCTAAAATTTTGAAGGGTGATATCTAAAGACCTACTCATTCAACCTACACCTTGCTAGGTTGTTACACAGAAAGTACTTCTGGACTCTGGCCCTAATTCAGAAAATGTCTATTATTTTCAGGTGCTATAGTTCTTAATCTTGTATGTACTTTAGAATTCAATTGATCTCAAGGTGTGATGACATTCATGAAGATACTGATATGCTTATATGACTGACAAACACATGAACTAGCATTCTAGAGGTCAATTTTGCTGTGAGACACACAAACAAACCTCCTGATGTGGGAGGCAAATAGGGATGGCAGTAGCAGCCACATAGTTATGCCAGTTCATGGTGACAGGGCAATGTCAGTCTGTTAATTGGTTTTAGAGCTGTAGCCCACAACTTCTCTTGCTTCATCCCACTGTAGCCAATGTAATGTTAAATAGTTATTCCCAATTTATATTAAATTTAGTGTAGTCAGTTTGCTGACTACAAAAATCCCTGCTGCTACACAGTCCCAGTCTGATTGAAATGTTCCAGTTTAATTAAGCTGCTAAAAGACACTGCCATTTTAATGTAGAAAGAGGGTTACTTTCAGGGATAGCTGCAGTAGAAATAGCTTCCTCCAGCAGAAATAGAACAGCTGGGGGAAAAGAATCCAGCAGCTGTACACAGTGCAAATGATGATTAAATAGAACTGCAAAGGAAGACTAAGGAACAGATCAGCGAACAGGGAGAAGAAGACCTAGAAAAGAGGGTAAACGTAACAGTGTTAAAGAAAATGACTTCTTGTGCAAGAGTAACGAAAATGCTAGACTATCTCTCTGACAATACTTTACTGTGCCAAGAAGTAGTGATCACGGTGGGAAATTGTGATTTAGAAACTGGAAGGTGAAAAGTGCTAACTTAAAATGCAGCCCACGTCATTAAAAAGTCTGAGAGCTCAAAAAGAAGCTATTTTTAAAGATTAAATTGTAGATTCACAGGGTGAAGGAGCTATGCATGAGGAAGAGTTCAGAAGCGAAAAAAAAGTTACCATCCAAAGCATATCTAATGGTTCTGAAAGCAGTTCTTCAGACTGAAAGCATGAGAAACCTCAGAGAAATTGGTGAAAGACTTCCAGTGCTGAACATGAGGTTGCTGCAATTTGCACTGATGACCATATGTGTGTAATAAAAATCATCTTGAAAAAGAGAAGGAAGGTCAAGCTGAAGAAATAAAGCAGGAAAAAATTACTGAAAGGACAAAAGGACCACAGCATCTCTTCAAATTGATGTAAGAAAGGATGCATGAAAAAGAAGCTTGTCAGAGGGGAAAGAGACTGAAGAGCATAATGGGAAAACCTGACAATTCAGATATAGAGCTGGTAATGAGGCAGTTCCTGGGCTTCTTTGCCCTGCTCCAGGGATGTGGGGAGGTCAAACCCCACTCAGATTAACCAAGGATCAAAGACTTCTGAAAGCCGCATAAAGCCAATTTTTCTTTCTAACATGGTTTGGGATGCCTCTCAGCTAGTTCTGTGTCTGCAACTGGAATTCAAGGAAGAGAAATGGAATTAAAAGACTGAGAAGGAGGAAGAGGATTAACAGGGGAAATAGAGTTATTTTTAGCCTTTTTTTTTCCCCCCCAGTACAGTGTTAAAGTGAGAAAATGTAATTAATATTGATCCTGTGTGATTCAGAAACTGCCTGTAGCAGCTTCTTTGAATCTATATACCACTTGCACAGCTGCTGTTGGTTTTCCAGGGGCACAGAGCTGCACTGAGCACCACAAACCATGCAGAATAGAAAAGGTACCACTGGGCATTACTGTGATGGAGAAGCTAAATAAAGGTGATGGTTTTAATAAGTGCATTTAAATAGGTGCAATGTTTAAATGATTAGGAATTGGGGAGGACAGTCCTTAAGTTGGTGCAACAGTCACACATATGGTCATGTTTGGAGCGCTTTTGTGGACAGGATATATCGTAACTACTCCAAGTCTGGACAGTTCATTGTGAAGTTCATCATCATCATCATCATCATCTTTCTTTACAGAGGGAATAAAGAGGCACTGGAATGGCCTGCCCAGAGAGGTGGTGGATTCACCGTCCCTGGAGGTTTTTAAGATGAGACTGGATGTGGCTCTTCGTGCCATGATCTAGTAATCACAGTGGTATTGGATCAAGGCTTGGACTTGATGATCTCGGAGGTCTTTTCCAACCCAGCTGATTCTATGATTCTGTGATCTGTGTCACCTGCATGTGCCCTCATACAAAACCTCCTGGAAAACCTGTATCATAAAAACCTTGAGGCAAGAAGAGCAGATCCTTCAGGCTGTCAAAGTGCCATTGCTGATATATTTCTGCCAATCCATTTTCATGACAAAGTTGCCACTCTTCTTCCAGTAAGACACTGCATGTCACTGTCTCCCAGCCCATCTGTCTATCAAATTGGCTTTTCTCCCTCTGGCTGTTTTGTGTTTCACTTGTGTATGCAGGTTTTAATCCCTCCATCTGATTAGTTAGGAGAAAACCAGTCTTAATCTGATAACAACAGGATAATGTAGCACTGAAACAATAGGATTATTAAACTACAGAATAATTTTTATTTATTTACTCACCTTTTGATGTGCTTCTCAGCAGAATGCAATGGGAGTTTTATTTTGGTTTGTTTGGGGTTTTGTTGTTTTTTGTTTGTTTAGGGGGGAAGGTTTGGTGTCTTGTTTTTGTTTTGGTTTTTGTTGTTTGTTTTTTTTTTTAAGAAACTAAGAAGTTGTCTTAAAATCATATTGGATTTAGGAGAACCTTATGAAAGACTAATATTATCCACTAAGACTAGATGTCTCTGAGTTCATGTCAGCAACATGTTTTTATATTGGTGTTTTTAAGAGACTTAGCCTATCCTTGGATTGTCTATTCTTGGCTGGATTTACCCAGCCTGGGAAATTTTGGACATTCAAAAAAATAAAACCCAGGCAAATGTTCCCTTGTTATAAGAAGTAGCTGCCCTCCAAAGAAATATCCTTGTAGTTATTTCCGCAGTGACTTGGCTGAAATAACTCGTGAATTTTAAAGCTTAAATTGACAATTTATCAGATATTTGTGTTAAACAAGAGTGATTTATGCAGGCCTCATGATTTTTGTTATTGGTCCATGTCTCAGACAGATTAGCTGCGAATTTGGAGCCCCATTTCTTTAAATTGTCTAAGTAAGCTTATTAGACATCTTGTAAGACATGGAACCAGTTGTTTAATAGAACTTCCCTTTGTTCTGAGCTGTGTAACCCTACTCATTCACATCAGCAAGCACACATCTGGCACATTCAGGTTAAGAAAAGGCACATCTGGATTACATGACAGCAGTGTGCCTCCAGCATGCCTCTCAAGTACATGAAAACCTTCCAGAAGTCTGTCTGGGAACTTGTCTTCTGATACCCCTTCTAGCTGGTGACTCCAGGCAACCACCCACAGATGTCTAATGACAGAGGCTCCTGTGGGGCGGGGAGGCTGTGGGGGACACAGGCAGGAAGAGGCAGCTTGTCCAGAGCATGGCATGCCCGAGGGAGAATTCAAAGCACACAGTCAGCAGCTGGACTAACTCAGATGCAGATCAAGGCCACTGCCACTGACCTCAGTCAGACTTAATTTGCAGAGTCCTTTCAAGCATCTTGAGCTGCTTCTGTTGGCAATATTTAGACCTTTTATTTGAAGTTGAATATATAACATATAAAATAAATACATATCTTAACTTATTTTACTGAGTTAGGGTGGAGGCTTCTGCCAAGAAAAAATTGAAATCACAGCGGGAATCTTCACAAAGAGGTAAAATTGTATGGTATGTAAAAGCACATACCATACATACACAGAAACAGAATTATAAAAGAACAGCACCTACAGAAACAAGTCAGAATACAATTGTCCTAATAACTTGTGGTGTCATAGAATCAGAGAATGGTTTGAGTTGGAAGGGAACTCTGAAGATTATCTAGGTCAACCCTCTTGCCACATGCAGGGACATTTTTCCCTAGATCAGGTTGTTCAAAGCCCAATCCAACTTGGCCTTGAACACTAAGTAGTTAATCTGCATTACCTTGTAGCTGACTTAGACTTTACATATGGGCTGGAAGCTGACTTATGGTCAAACTAGTCCATGACATCTCCACCGGGCTTGTGCTTTCTGTGCTAGGATGTTTTGGTTTTGAGATACTGGAGCCACCTGAAGATCACCCAGCCTATTTTCAAACAGCTCCCATGCATCCATGCCAGGCAGTACATTCTGCATGGCAACAGCCTTCTTCCTAATGATCTGATAGCACTGAGCAAGCTTAACTCAGAGCACTGAATAAAATAAATGAAAGTCTTCACTGAGGTTGGATAAATAGGTAAATAGATTGATTTTAGAAAAGTCCACTGCAGCCTGACATAATTATTTCACCAGTTTTGGACATCGTTACATGAATCCTGTGAATGCTGAAAGGGGAATTAATCCAGTGTCTTTTCTGAGGAAGAAGTCTCCTAAGAAAAAATGAACATAATAATTACAATGAGAAATGAGCTCAGGATATTTTTTGTCCTCATGAAGATGAAATGGGAAATATGATTCACATCTCTTAGCAATGGACACTTCTAGAAGTATAAAATATGGAAGAACATTTTTTTATCACAGGCATTGGGATTTTAGCTACAGTGAATTATTAGCAATATCTAAAAGACAAGAAGATTTTAAAAGTTGAAGTTTCAGAAATAAATGATGTAAAAGACTACATCTATCACAAATTGAAACCACAGGGCAAGAGAGATGGACTGTCATTGAATTTACACAGCAGAATTGTAAATTCAGTGCTCCTTTTTAGAAGCTTCTAATAAATGATTCCACTGTAACCCTTTGTTAACAAGAACTTAAGTTGCCCCATCACATAAATGAATCTATTTTGTTTAGAATATACAAGCAGTACAGCCTTGTATTATCTAATTCCTATTCAATTAATATGGTCTCATATAATTCATCATATTTATATTCTCACCAAATGTTAATGGTTTTGTTGAAGTTTTCTTGTCAAATATCTTTTTTGCACTTAAAATTCAATTAGAAAATTTTACAAAACACAACCAACTCATATTTTACAGTCATGCCTTGCTCTACCGTGGAGCTGTGCTGGTTTCACAAGTGGGCACTGTCCTGGGGCTGTGAGCTGGTTCAGCTGAGTCCCACAGCTCTGCTGACACTGTTATTCAGCTCTGAGTGAATCTGTGTAATTCCAAGAATTACTCACAGCCTCACCAGAACATTTTAAGCACCCTCTATACTTTTTGAGCTCCAGAGAGATATTTAAACAGCCTTTCATTTCTCTTACACCTGGCAGGAGGTTCCTTAAGAAGGTCGTTTGCCACTGTGGTCTTTTCTCTCCAGGTTCTTGTATTTGCACTCCAGTGCCAATGATTCATATGATGGTCACTCAGGTGCAGGCTGACAGTGTTATCTCATCTGTCCACTACTGCAGCTACAGATGTTTTCCAACACACCACAGAATTTTGGACGGCAATACTTCTCAAGCATAACATCACTACATATTCAAAGCAGCCCACTTTCCCATGCCTCTTTCTACACATTTTCACTCTTCTTTCCAACCAGATGTTCACAGGACATCCTCTCTTTATCTGAGTAACATGGAGGGGATTTAATTTAGATTTATACTGAGAGGGCTGCTCAGATAGTGATTCCTGGGCCAGGTAAGTCATGCAGGCAACTAAAGTATAGTTCCTGAGGAAGGGTCATGTCATATGGCTGGCATTGGGGTTGTGCTGGTTGGGACACTGAACCCCTGTGATGGGAGAGAGTGGGTCAAAAGGGACTGTGGAGGCTGGCTGTTAGACCACTTGGGGTCATGCTTGGTCGTGTGGCAGAGCACTGGAACCTTTAGACCTAAGAGGCATGTTGTCTTCTTCCTGCTCTCAGCTCCCTCTTGGTGTGTCAGCCATGTGAGGATCTGAAATGGCTTCTACACAGCCTAACAGTGTGTGTGGGTAGGCAGCAGCAGGCAGCTAATACCGAATCACGAGCTTTTCCCCCTGCTTCTGGGCAAGCTGGCAGTTTTAATGTTTGGACAAGCTGCAGCAATGTTTCCCGGCATGTTTCAGTATGTCCCCTTCCAAACATTAATGTGCAAAGCTCAAACCTGCCCCAGATAGACTTAGAATGATGGAGAAAACACCTGCTTCCTGAGTCGATAATTCCAGCAGTTAATTACGCTCAGTGTGAAAAATGTGGTCCTTATTTCTGTTCTCATTTTATTCGGCTTAGCTTCCAGCTACAGAATCTTCCTTTTCCTTCAGCTTTGACTATTAGAAATCTTCTAAACAGATACTTCAATTGAATCAATTCTGAGCTTCCTCTTCAAAAAACTAAGTAGTTTGAAGTTCTTCTGTTACTAGGTTCCCTGAACTTCATATCATATAATTTTTAAAGTCCTTCCACATTTTTCAGAGTTCTTCAAAGAAAGTAGTGGCTAATACCGGGCAGTATTCCAGGTACAGCCACGGAGTTCATCTCAGCTGTGGTGCAGGAGTGCTCTGGGGTATGTTGTGCATTCTTGGTCTTCTAACCATGCATTAAATTAAAGCCATTCTGGCCATGAGTTTGTCATTGCATAAACCACCAGGTAACAGAAATTGTATCATCACTGATTTCTCAGACCTTAGTGCTCTACAAGCCTATCCATGTCCCTCTGAAAAGCCACATGAATATTTTCTGTTTTAATTAAAAAGCCTTAAAGTTTCAGCTCATCTCTGAAAAACAAAAAAAAGTTATTAGAAATCTACCTTTCGTAATTTATTTCCAAGCCCAGATTCCTATGTTAGCTACAATGTTAATTCAGCTTTGTATTCACTAAAGCCATTTCAGCTCATTTGGAAACTGGTTTCATTGGTCTCTGTCCATGTGAGTGACTGTATTTTCACACACAGCATAATCTTTAAGGCTGATGCACTAATCTGGTAAAGAAACCAGAACAGGTATTTCTGGTTCATTCATTGAATCCCCAAGGGAATTTAGCTCTGTTATTGTGGATTTTTGACTATTTTCATTTCAATTGAATCAGAATTGTTATGCCAGGGATAAATTTGTACTGGCTTGTTTACTGGCTTATTTGAATGATTACTCAATTGTCACTCTCTAAGAAATAATTCTGCTATTCAAAGTATAAGGCTAATCAGAATTTTCTCCTTAGAAATAAAAGATTATGTGTAAAAAACATAGAGGAGAACAAGGCTATATTATCTCATGAGAGAAATCAACAAACACTAATCCCTTTAAGTGCTCAGTGTTGAAATAAATAACACTGTGAGTGGTATAGAATTAGAAATCAAATATACTAAGTACAAAGAGATCAGTCTCTACTACTAGAGAGGTGGACAAAGTAAGTAGACAAATACTCCAGTTTGCATGTTTCTGTAAGAAACAGTCTTTCTTCCTGTTATTCTGCTGTTTGCACAACTCTTTGTGATTTTCAGTTAATACTGCAAGATACAGGGTAATTATATTTGTTTTAGAAGTAATGTTATTATGTCAGCACTAGTCACCAGGATTTCTGATATCTAATTATCTCTTTGAATCACCGTATGTGAACATTGCCTTTTTTTTTTTGAGTGTGATCAAATGGTTTAGCTGAGTAGCTGATTACCATAGACATTTGCTTTCCTTAAAAAATGTCCAAGAAAGGATATTAGGCTGTACTTTGTCACATTAGATTGCATTCAAGAAAGGAGCCATGGCTGGGGATCTTCTGTACCTTGTCATTCATGCAAAGTTTGCTGATCTTTCTCACAGTTGCCCAGCAACAAAGTATCCAAGTCAGTCGATTTTAATTAATGGCTTGGGAAGCAAAGGGTTAATAATTAACACGAAGATATGGGACTTCTAAAGTCAAGTCTTCACAACTCATATTTTCTATACATGGAGCTGAATTTTAACCTAGGGAAATTATTTATCTCATAATATTTAAATAAATGTCATGTAAATATGTAGAAATTTAAAATGTGAATTAAATGCCTCTTACTTTAAGATCATAATCAACCTCTGGATGGCATATGTTCTACTGAGTAAGTTGAGGAAAAATTGTTTTGCTGGACACCTTAAAAATTATATGGACAAAATACTCTTAATGCATGGGTTGCTGTATCAGCTGAGATTGCCAAGGCATTAACACCGTCTTAATTTTGTCACCCCTTTGTCGTGCTGGGTTTATATATCCTAATTGCTCCTCAGCCCTACTGCTTCTCCATAGAACGTTCACAGGTACTCTGGTCTGTTTTTCAGGGTTTCGCTCTTAATAGAGTTGTAAAATAGCTTGTAGCGAAGCCTTGCCTTCTGAAAATAGGCCATGACAAGGAAGCTGCAATTGTGTTTGAAGAATTTTGTCAGAAATGTTTATAAGCCCAGGTACTGCCCTGGGTCAGAACACGGGGTTTATCAGCAGTTGACGCACAACAGCCATACCATTTAGGTGAAGGAAAAAGTGAGGAGAAATATTTCACAGTCTTACCAAGGGATGAACTTTCTTGTGAACTTTATTGCTCATGAAAATAATGGATTGTAGAATTAACCTGTCATACAGAGAAACAAACAATACAGCCTCACCCTCACAGCTCAATAGCAGTGGTCAGGCTGAGGGTTGCTGGCAGCACGGATAATGCTGAGGTACATGGAGTTTCATGAAATAATTTCAGCAGAAATCTCCTAGTTAATTTTTTTTTTAATGGTGCAAAGACACATGAGTTAGTATCTTCAAGATGTCTCTAATAAAGCCATGGCTGGAACTACTCCCTGAGTGGTGTTTGGGTTCTGGAGGTCACAACCAACCGTTCCTAAAGGGAGAGCCTGGGAAAGCGTCCCGAGAGGAATGTCACCGATGCCAGGGCCTCCTGCCATGGCATCTGAGTGGTTCCCAGAGCCTGCCCAAGGGGGTTCCAAGAGCCTGGCCCTTCTGAGGGACCTGCAGGTGTATTGTAGGTGCTTCCTCTGGAAGTACTGCAGAAACAGGGACCATGAAAGGACGAAGCCGCCTTTTCCAAGAGACTCCGAGTGACTAGAGGGCGTTGTTTGAACTGGAAACCCTGGACATTAAAGCGGCTTATAAAAATACACGTTTTACTGTTGTTTCCTCCCCACCGTGTGATTTGGGGTCGGACAGTGCCGGTGGAGCCGCTCTCTGCCCGAGGGGGAGCACCGGGATCGGGATGAGGGTCGGAATCAGGATGGGGACCGGAATCGGGACGGGGACCGGGATCGGGATCGAGACCGGAATCGGGACGGGGACCGGGATAGGGATCGAGATGGCGACCGGGATGGGGACCGGGATCAGGATGAAGACCGGGACCGGGATCGGTTTCGGGGTCGGGATCGGGATGGCGACCGGGATCGGGATCGGGATGGGGACCATGATGGGGATGGGGATGGGGTTGAGGATCGGGATCGGGACCGGCACCGGCACCGGCACCGGGACCAGGATCGGGGTCAGGATCGGGACCGGGACCGGGATAGAGATCGGGATCGGAATCGGGACCGGGACAGGGATGGAGATCGGGATGGGGACGGGGATGGGGATGGGGATGGGGGTGGCGATGGGGATGGGGATGGAAGGCGCGCCCGCCCCGCCCGGCGCTAGATGGCGCTCGCCGCCCGCGGCGGGAGGAGCCGCCGTGCCGTGGCCGTGGGGCTGAGGGCTCTGTTTATTGTTTCCTCACACAAGTGTTCAGGATTTCGACGCGTGCAGGCGGGTGCCCGCAGGTCCCCAGGCAGCGGTGTCCCGCCGGGCAGCCCCGGCCGCGGTGAGGGGGGCGCCGGCTGCGGGCCCTGCCGAGCGCATCGGGGACCGCCGGAGCCCGGCGGAGCCCGCACCGGCGGGAGGCTGCGGTCTCGGCCACCAAACTCCTTTGGGGGTGGGTTTTTTGCCATACAGTTACGATACAACAGGTGTTTTGTATTGCAATTGCGTTACAATAGGCAGTAAATTGCAAGAAAAGACTTTTTAAAAGCCTACTTTGACGTTTTCAACCTACTTCTAACAAATTTTAGTTGTGTGTGCCAGAGCACAACAGAACACAAAATTTTGCAGAAATTTTGTAATAATTTAAAGATTTACTTTTTTTAAATTTTTTTTCTTTTTCCTTTTTAAACTAGAAATTACTGCACTTAAGCAGTACAGCCTCAGTAATGTCTATTTTTCAGTTTGCCAGGAGAGAGAGAAGAATTTCCTAGGAATGCAGGAAGGTATTTGGCCTACTGGTTTATGAGGATGTCCACTGGTAATAGTCATCAACTTGCAGCATTTTTGTTCTTTCATCTGGGGGGGAATTCTAGCCAGGGAATTTGGGAAATGTCCACAGTTTATTTTAGTGTTTGTAATACTTTTGCAAGCTGTGTGCTACTCATTAGAGACTACAGGAAAACCAAGATGAACCCTAAAGGAGTTGGAATGAATGCATTAGGAGAGAAAACAACACCAGCTTGCTTTGTGACCAAGGTCAAAAAGGAGAAATTGAAGATGAAAATAAGAGCGTAGAAATGTTCCAGAATGTAGTCGTTTTAATTTTCTTAGTACTAAACTAGGGCTTCAGGGAAGTGATGCAGCCTTTCTGATAGAAGTGATTTAGTGTCAGAAATCTGAGATAAAACTGAGTTTGTGTGGGAGGCATATAGATGGAGTTTTAGCTGGAGAACATTTCTTGTAAATTAGGACAACTGAGCAGAACAGCAGCAAGAACCTACTTCTGGTGATTATAGTTCTGCTGAAATACTGATTTTTCTGAAAAGACACAGGAAAAGCATTCTAATTAATTAGATTTATTTACAGCGACTATGGTTGGGATCAAAATAATTGCCTTGAGACTGAAGTGCACTGCAACACACATTCCAGATGTGAAATGTAATACTGTGTTGTGGCCGACCTAATTTTCTGATTTTAAACCCAAAATCAGTCAGAAATAGTAAGTGAATAAATTATTATCATCCTCTGAATGAATCCAATGCAGAGGTGCTGTCACACTTCCCAAATAACTGGAAGTGTTTTGGGGACAGGCAGGGAAATAGCTTCCTGCCAGATGAAAGGTCACCTGAGAAAAATCATCCACTTGGGTCTAGACAGTAGGAAACTCCTGTCCCCTGGGGCACATATACTCAAAAGATCTTGATTTGCATTGCAGTTTGAAGCTCGACTCAGCAACAAGTTACCATCACACTCCTCGTGTAGATCATGCTTTGATCTTCAGGCGAGGGAGTCCAACAGGAATGTGCCCCCACTCCAGGGAAAAGCAGCCAGGTGTGCGTTGCCTCCTGCAGCACTTCCCCTGTAGAGAGTGCTTGCTTCCTGCTTGTCCTTTTCTTTATTCTTCCATAGTTCAGACAATTTTTATATTAGGCAACCGAGAGATATCAGAGTCTGTGTGAACAGCTTAGTGAAAACAAAAAAAAGATAAAAGAACCTGTAGAAAAACTAAGCTTTGCCACTTTCCTCAGACTTTTAATGAGACTAATGTTTGCAAGAGCATCAAACAAGCTTTCCCCTTATTCTTCCAGTTTCTTTTCCAGCAGACCACGATGACAAGTGGGTATCTGTTTTATCAGTAATTTTTAAAGGAAATTTGGTATGCTGTTCCATGCTTAATGCTTATTTCAAAGTGAAGCAATTAATTAATCTAATACTCATAATCTGATACTCATAATTTTTTCTTTCCATTGTTACTCTTTCCTTAGTATACATGGACAGAAGTATCACAATGATGTACATCTACAGTCTACAATGGTATTTTTACCTATCAGAAGTGGTCTTCTTCAAAACTCCAGCTTGTTTAATTCTTTTGAAGCGTCTTTTTACATCTGTTTTAGGTGTTTTAATTAGACATGCTCAATAGGACAGATTTTTTGAGTCACAAGTGTCTGATTCCTAAAGAAAAAAGGAAGGCCCCTCTGAGAAGCCTTTGTTTTAGAAGAAAAATTCAGTGTGTTTTCCAGAGGAGACAGCCTGGGCTTAGGTTGACAGAACACAGAACCTCCCACAGTTCTTTAGGTTAGAGAGAACTGTACAAGAAACTCCAAAGTTATCTGAGATGTACTTTATTTTCTCCTAACTTGTGCTATCAGATGTCAAACTTGCTTATTACAGGAAAGAATTTCTTTTGACATAGGTCAATGTACTGGGTCTCAGTTCTGTAAAAATTTCAGTGCTTCCTCAGCATCACTGAGGGCACAGAGGAGCAGGGGTTGCTGTGTTTGGACTTGAACTTTGACTAATAGGTTCCACAATAGAGAACTTGAGAGTGTATAGTGTCCAGGAGAGTAAAGCCAGCCATTTTGAACACTAACTAACTAATGGTCCTTCATGACGAGGAAAAAGAATTTTTACAAGAACTAGTTCAGGCCCTCACATTACCTAGCCCATCTTGTGATTTCTCCCTTAACAGAAATATCAAACAAGTTTGAGATGTTCCCTTAGGTGATTTTAAACATTAGCTTTCTGGCAACAGCCCAGACTAGATGGTAAGGCATTGTATAGTGCTAGGCAGTGGATCAGATTTCATCCCAAGATAGACAAGGATGTTATACAAAGGAATGGCAATATTTATCCTTGAATAAACAAGCTTCTTAATTTGCTCCTTAATGTGTCAAGAAAGGACATATTGGGGACAATATAGAAAACAGCATAGAAACAGTAGCACAATTGTAGAAAGTTAAATATAGCCTAGCAGGAGAAAGTGTGAAGTACCATTGTTCTGTTTGAGATACGGTACGTGTATTAATTTTTCCACTATGAATACTTTTATCATGGTAACTTTAGATATAGAACTCAATTAATGGTCTTCATGTAAAGTTTTTGCTTCTATAGATATAGCTTAGTATGGGTATTCAAACCACTGGAAGTAGAAAGTTTATCCAGCAGTTACAGGGAATTAGGGTGGTTCCCGTGCCCTCTGTATCCCTGCCTAGCCTATGTCTGTGCTGCAAGCTGTCTGAGTACCTGATTTTCTCAGACAAAAAATAAAACAAAATTAACATCAGACTAAGAACCTTCACATCACTATACAGAGAGCTTAGCTCAGTATCTTGCCTGTCACAGTGACTATGGCACCACAGCAGTAATGCTCAGAGAAAGCACAAGACAGTATATGAACAATGATCTATTCTGCCCTGCTTTCCTGAATCAGAGATTGAATTGACTAGTATATTTTAAAAAGATAATTAATTTTTACCAGTGGTCCAGACTTCCCTGAATTTCTCTGACTTTTTGACTTTATCTAGTACTTTTGGTCTGCACGGAAGCCTGTGACAATATAATTATGCACTACGTGAAGAAATACCTGCTCGCTCCTCCTAATTTGACACCTAATAATTTCAGTGGGTGCCCTGTAGGTTTTGTGGTGTGAACACAGTGAGTAGTCATTACCTCGTCACCTCTTCGGCACTATTCATTGTTTGTAGCCTTCCTCATTTGTCTTTTTGCTATCTAGAGACTCCTTATCCATTTGGTTTTCTCTTGTATAGAAACTGTTTGCTGTCTTGGACCATCTTCCTTCTATCATCTCTATTGTTCAATTTTTACTGTCTCTGAGGTGAAAGGACCAGACTGCATACAAAGGCTTATCCAACATGGACAGGTTATTGTAAAAAATAAACTATGAGAATAGATCATAACCTTTTTTTTGATTTTTTTCTGAACAGGCCTGATAAAATCAAGTCACAGAGTGAGAGAAGTGGTAGTGATGTCCTTTAGGTATACACCAGTTGTCATGAAAGGAATGAAATCTGAGTTCAGATCCTTTTTTCCTACCTTTGAGAATGGAACTAAACCCCTGCCTGAGCTACAGGCTGATCAGTACAAAATCTCTCTTGTTTTAGCTGCTCTGGTTTTGCTCAGGGCTCTTTCAAAGCCACTGGAGTAGGGAGTGAATCCCACCCATTTTGCTTTCCAGCCTTTAGCAGTTGGTTAGGGAAATAGTTCCTTGCTCATGTTCTTGTCTGCACATCTTTGCTATGAATACCCTCAATAGTTATTGGTTTATATCCTTGAGTAAGTTTGGGCTGATGTCCTCCAGGGCACAAGAATTCAGAATCTTCATGATTCATGGCTGTTTTATCAAACAAACAACTGCAGCTGCTGAGGGTGCAGTTGGTAATTACCAGGCTGATATTACACTTACCTAAGCAGTGCTAGAAGCGGCTGGTCAGGAACAGCATATCTTTATGGTAAAACAATCATAGCCCTGGCCTTGCTTTAGCTATCTGGAAAAATTTATTTATAAGTTGAGAAGGGCCCATCTGCCCACTCATTCCTACTAGCAAAGGTGCTCGCATTGGTCAAAGAAAGGACAGGTGTTTCTTAAACAACACTTGGGCAGCAGCAAACCTTTCAGCTTGGAACTTTCTCTTCAGCTTTAGAACAAAAGATACAATTTCCTGTGGATGTGTAGTCCAGCAGCTTTTGGTCCAAGCAACATGGCTTCTGTGATATATCTGTCTCAGTGCCAAGCACTCCCCATCCTTCTCCCTGATCTTGGCTTCTTTCCTCCAGGCTTTTGGAAAAAACAGCCACAAAGGTCCCTTGAAACAAAGAAGAATAAACACCTTTTAACCTATTGCTAAAACATTAAAAAAAGAAAAAAGAAAAAAAGGACATGTAATCTGTTTTGACTGTACAAGCCTTATAGGTCAGTGTAATTAGAGATAGCATTGTTGGCTTCCATTAGTCTTAATTAGATGGAAGTTGATAGGCAGCTCTGACTCTGCTCTGCACTGGTGCAGCCTCACCTTCAATATTGTGTGCAGTTTTCATCACCACAATATAAAAAGTTATTAAGGTATTAAAGAATACCCAAAGGAGGGCAATGAAGATGGTGAAGGGCCTTCAGGGGAAGCCGTATGAGGAGTGGCTGAGGGCACTTGGTCTGTTCAGCCTGGAGAAGAGGAAACTGAGGGGAGAACTCATTGAAATTACAACTTCCTTGTGAGGTAAGAAGAGGGGCAGACACTGATCTCTTCCCTGTGGTGACCAGTGACAGGACTTGAGGGAATGGCCTGAAGTTGTGTTGGGAGTTTTAGGCTGGATATTAGGAAGAGGTTCTTGACTCAGAGGGTGGTTGGGCACTGGAACAGGCTCTCCAGGGCAGTGGTCATAGCACCAAGCCTGACAGAGTTCAAGAAGTGTTTGAATGGTACTCTCAGGCACACAGGGTGACTCTTGGGGATGGTCCTGTGCAGGGCTAAGGGTTGGACTCAAAGATCCTTGAGGGTGCCTTCCAACTCAGCATATTCTGTGATTTTGTGATTCTGTGATCAGTACCTCTTCCCTGTGGCTCTTCCTGCCCTGGAAGTATTCAGCAGCAACACTTAGTGCTGCTTTCTGGCCTCTTTTAGCCCTGGAGGTTTTCACAAAATGCACTCATGTTCACCTCATTAACAAGGAGCTGTTTCTGTACTGGCATGTCTGGTTGATCTCTGGTCTCTCTAGCCAACATGGGAGGTGTTAAGTCTTCCAGTTTCAGTTTTATGTGTCCTCACAACAGTCTTTATATGCAATGAACACCAATCAGTGTTTGTAGCATGAAAAATGGGAGAAAACCCCCCACTTGTTTGCAGTTTTCTTTCTGCTTCAGTAAAAGATTTTCTTTTGCATCTAAAAGCACAACCTTGTCTGCAAGCCTAGCCACCAATACATTGTCACAGGTCATTTGGGGACACAGCACTTGCCCTATGAGTGACTCAGGGTTCATCTGCAGTGCAAGAAGAGCGAGCTGAGGTTTGTGCATCACCCTGCCACATACCCTCTGGACATAGTGACTCATATCTCTGCATCTGCTCTATCATCCCTAACTTGACAAATGAATCTACACAATGTTGCAACATGCATGATACTCTTTCCTCTCCTAAGAAAATTCTTGACAAAATAGAAGGTTCTAAATGGTGTATAGGTGAGCAGTGTGAGCTGGTTTGACATCAGTGCTCTGTAGAGACACCTGTAAGCTAGTACACTGAGCTTATGACCATTGTTTCTTATATCCTTTTCTATTATTAATAAAAGCCCAGGCCATCCTGATCTGGACATTTAAAATGTATTCCTTTCTACCCAATCTGTTTCAAAAAGTTGTTGAGAAACAAGCACTTCAGGTATAAGACTGATACCCCAGACATAGCCATAGTAAAATCAGCCAGCTACTGTGGTTACCAGCTACTGTGTGCTGTTGTTTCAGCCTTCAAAACTATTTCCTCTCATTGCAGGTACATGATAAGATCGGTACTGGTGAACTTTGGTGCTTGATGTAAATGTCTCATAGTGTACAGCTGGCGGGGGTTCCTGCTGTGACAAAAAGGGGAAGAGCCATATTTGCAGGACAGGTCAGATAGTACCTGGGTTGAATCTCTGAATATGGCTGGTTGTCTCCCTGTTGATTATATTTTTAGCAAAAGAAGCCACAATCCTCATTTAGTTGACCTGGTGAAGTGATCATGGTCCTCCTGTTGCAGTGAGTCCTGTGCTGAAGCAGGCACTCAAGTATGCACTGAAAGCACTCAGAGCAACATGACATTTAAACAGAAGGAAAAGGAAATAAAGCAGTAACCATTTTAAGACGAGAGATTGATTTGCATACCTAACATGTCGGCATTGAGTGCTGTGTAACTGATAAAGTAAATGATACAGTATTGCCCAATGTGGAATAAAATTATTCTTGTGATAGATGATAGCTTATCTCCCAGTTGATACAGTGACATGGAAACAGGCCATGAAAACCTGTCAGGAAGATGAACCCCAGAGCTGGAGCAAGGAGGATGGAGAAGGAGAAGAGGGGGAAGGAGTACAGCAGAAAGGAAGTAATGTGACAAGTGGAGGGAAAAAAGCTTTCCACCTTTCCACAGTGATGAGGCTTTGACTCAGGTTGTTCATATGATGAAACCATCCCTAGAAGAAACCTGCCTGAGATGCCTTTACCTTCTGCCTAAGCTCATGATAAACACTTACATGAGATTTTTGTTCCCCCCAGAGAAACAGAATAGAGAGCAGAATGGTTTTTATCTATCCAGAAAGTCAAACTACAGAGAACATTAAAAAGTGTAGTAGTAAAAGTTTAAAATACAGCAGTTTGGACAAAATCAGGAGATTGTAATGAAAGGACTAAAGCTTTCCAGATGGAGAAGAACTGATAATCTATCCCTTTTTGTTGCTAATATTTCTTGGTCTTCTTATTTTGCTTTCACCAGGGATATTTTCCCATGGCTGTAAATCCTAATATATATGTGTGAGTGTGTGTGTGCGTGCACGTGTGTACGTGTGGTAAGTAGTAGAAGACAGAATTATCAGCTACTGTGAACATATTACAGACAAAAGCAGGTGGTAGTTGTGTACCTGACAGTTTGTGCATCCAAGACTGGAAATGCTACACCACAGAGATTGCAGGAACATTGTTACTGTGAAACTTTCAGTTTGTGCCCCAGGAACAAATGATACTCAAGGTGGAGAAGGACGTCACACTGTCAGTTTACTTGCTCGTTTTAAATAAAATTTTGCTGTGGGGAAGGAAAAATGTTCTCAATCAAAAGATTGGGGCAGCTGTGCTTTGTAAAGTCTCTTTCTCATTCTCTTCACTCCAGGACTTGTATTTAGCCTTGCAGGTGATTAATTTCTGAAGTGACTGAAAGAAGGCTATGTATATGAAAGAAGAATGCAGTAAGCCTGGGAAGCTGGAGCATCTGTGTCACATATAGACTGATAATAACATTACCTTTGGGATAGTTACATGCACAGGTACTCCTTTACTCCAGTAATTCAACTACTGCCTTGTAGCAATGTAATTATCCTGCTTTCTCTTTGAAGGCTGTCTGTGGTTTCAATTCATTTACATTCTAAAGAAATCTAATTTTTTTTTAATAATAAAAAAAGCCTTCTCCAAGTCTTAGCAGGTCATCTTAGCAGGAGATCTTTGCTAGTCCAGTGCTGGCCTGAGAATTGTGCATGAATATGATTCTTCTAAAAAGAGCTGAAGAGGCAATTTAAATTCTCTGTCTGATCCACAGAAATTGAGCAGCTGTGTAGACACTCACAGTCAGACATAGTTTTGTGGGAGGACAAAACATTCCAAACTGCTAGCCTATATTCAGCCTTCTTTCAAGGCTGTTCATTCTAGTTCTGTGTTTGACTGGATACTTGGAAAACAGTCATGGGGAACAGCATTCTGCCATCAGGTGGTAACAAACTGTGATGATTGCTGTAGTTTGGACAGAAGAGCTCTGCCTTCCATTAGCAGGTTTCTGAACACCTAAACATGACTTATTTGTGTCTTCTCTCAAAAATGCCAACAGTCCCAGTAATGAGAACATGAACAACCCAACTCAGTGTGGGTTTGGATGGTGTGCAGCCAAGAAGACCTGGGTAATAGATGTGTTTTCTGAATGGATTAGGAAAATGGAATGGGTGCCTGTTCAGAGAAGACTGTGAATTCTGGAAGCAGAAGGGTCTGCACAAAAATTGCAAATGTAAAATATGTGGAATGTGAATGTACCTGACTTGAGCTGTGCAGAAATTGCCGTCCACTCTAATCTAACACTTTATCATACCTCTATGGATCTGTCACCCATCTGGATATGCCCTGTCATCCCTCCCAGTTGTAGAGGCACCATAGGAGAGGAAAGGCTGAAGAGAAACTTTTACATAGATCAAGGTAGGTGATATGAATTAGGACTACATTCCAGGAATCAAATTAATGCTGTTGTGGATAGCTTTGATTCTGATATTTCCCAAGATTTATGTAGCTCTTTCAAGGCATTACTTGGATGCGTTGATTCCAGGATTGCATCAAAATAATTTACACACAGGGTGCACAGAATGCTGAGCTGTCTAGAGATCAGAGAAGGGCTAAAAAGCCCAATTTCTTTTAATTTAACATTTCCAGGTGAAAAAATAAGGCATGTCCACTGAGACTTGATAACCTCAATGACCCAACAGTCTGAGCTATTGTTACTGCAGTCTCTCTGTTCTCTTAACAAAGATTTTTCACACTTGTGAAGGTGTCATAAGCATGATGTGGAATGAACTTGAAGTATATGATTTTGAAAGGTGTCTTTCATTGCCTGGGAACCCTTAAAATAGGCCCTCTGTGTCTGATTATGGCAGCTGCAGTGAAGTGGAGGCAATTTTACCTAAGTAAAATAAGAAAATAAAATCTAAGCAAGAATCCTGTTCCTGAGTCTGAATTCCATTTAGTGCTAACTCCTTGCAGGATCTATTTTCACTCTGTCAATAATAGATGTGCTGTTTGCAGTGTATGGCTGAACAAATCCATTTTCAAATGTCTCCTTGACTCTTTCACAATAGTTGTGTTCCATTACTAGTAAAATAAGCTGCTCAGTTGGCAGAAGTCTGGAAGATGGGAACAAACTTGACTTTATTAATGTTGAGAAAAAAGAAAAAAAGAACAAAAAGAGAAACAAATAAAAAAAGAGGCTTGTGGGGTTTTTATTTATTCACGGTTAAGTTGAATTAGTTTTGTAACTTTGGCTTCAGGAACAGTGATAGGAACAATAATAAATATTAGCTCTTATAGAGAGAGTGGAGAACTCTCTTTTGATTACTTACAACTACTTATTTGCATACACTGTTTGTTTAAATTGTACCCATGAAGTGCCTTTTAAAGCAAGCACATGTAATCTTTCTCAAGGTCTCAAGACATTACAATATTTAAAATTATATACCAAAATACAGGCATTAATTCTTACTTGACATAATAAAGATAAATTAAATTTTTACTCTGAAAATAAACAGATTTTTAAGTGGATAATTAAATAACTCATTGAAAATGACAAGAGCAGTATGCCATGCTTAGAAAAATGGAAAATGCTTTTTGCTCAAGAACATTAAAATTTAAGAGACAGGATTGGTTCCAAGGAAGAGCTGCTAGATATGTTGGTTAATGCCAGGCAAGGATGTAGCTAATTTTATTAACCCTGTAAATGCAAATATGTATTTGTTTGCCTGGACTAATTCCTGAGGACAGTGTAGGTGTGTTCTTGAGAGTCAGAGTGCCCAGGGTTGTCTCTGATATTGAGGTTATCTGGAATGAAACAGGCTGTGTCCATACCATCAGAATTTCTTATATGCTAAAATGGATCAGCCCACACAGTTTGCCTCTTGGGAGTGGTATGCTAGTGCCTGAATTATGGCCTAGAATTATGTGGAGGAGTATTTCTTGACCCTGGCCAGCAGTTTAGTTTGTGAGTGTTGACGCAGCTGCGTCCTCTCATCTGCATGCTGAGAAAGAGACTGTATATTGCATATTCTGCTGTGCCTTTCAGGAAAAAAAACAAGGAAGAAAAGGATGTGACTTTTCCTTGTCCTGATTCCCTTCAAACATACAGAATTGCTTCTCAGGCTCCCTTCTGACACTTGACACCATAATGGTCAAAACGCCCAACCAGCTGCTCAGCCCCCACCCTCAGCAATACAGGCTTTGGGGAAAATAGGAATTACAAGAGTGAGTAAATTCATGGGTCACCATAAAGACATTTGGTGTCTCCTCAGCTTTTTCTCACACTTTTTTGTTCCATCATCATCCTCCCCCTGTCTGCCATTTCCTCCCCTTTCTTAAATAAGTTATCACAGAGGGGCCAGCATGTTGGCTGAGGGGCTCAGCTGTGCTCTGTGGTGAGTCTCTTTGACATGGCTTAAGCTGGCCATGTTTGGCACAGGACAGGCCCAGGCTTCTCCAGGCAGAGGCCACCCCTCTGCCAAAATGTTGCCATGGACACCCAACAGAGTGTCCTAGAAGGACAACATCAGAAAAGCCTCATCTGGAGCATACTGTCCAATACTGTCCAAACTCTGAACATGTGCTTAGCAGTCCACAAAATTAAATTCAGGAGGAAAAAAAAAAATGTGTTCACTAATAGGATTAAATTTGCCTTTTGTCTTAGAAATTACTTTTCCTGTCTGCCATGTTAACAACATGGAAACAGTGATTCTCAGTCGGGTACAACTTGGTCAAGTGGATGTTTTTTGGCCAGAAGAAGACAGCTTTCTTGTGTCATATTTTTAACTTCTGCTCTAGATGATAAAGGCAACAGGCTTCCTCAGCATTTCTTCTCAAATAAAACACCAGACAATTTTTGCCATGTAGGAAGTGACCGTAAAGAAAGGAACCATGAAGCATGTACTCAGTTCATATGTTTTGGGGTTTTTTTACAACTTATATATAGCAAAATTTTAAGTAGGAGGAAATAGAGCCTAATACAAAGTTTTGAGCAAATTTTACTTAACCATTGATCTCAAAACTACCGACATCTATTTACAAAAGGCTTACAGGACAAGAGAAGTTCTTAGTTCATTTGAGGTGGCTTCCCATGTGTCACAGACAGTTAAAGATACCCTATTTTAAAGGGAGAATAGTTCCTTTATGAACATACTTTTTGTTTTCCATTAAAAGCCGAGTTTGAGAAAGCAGACTTAGTTTGGAAACCCAAATGATGAAGAGTAAAACTTTTCATTTAGTAGTTTGTTTCAGTGGCTAATCACCTGCTTTTTTAAACATAGTTCTATGGTTGATCTACTTCCCTGCTTCTCTCCACTTGCTCCTCCCTTCATCCCTCCTTTTCTCCCTCCCCTTTCCTCTTCTTTTTCCCTTCCTTTTCTGTCTCTCACCACTGATTCTTGTCAGGTTTTTCACTGCTTGAATTAAAAACTATTTTACTACTCAGTAGTTTCTTTCTTTACCTAATCACCCTTTGGTCACTTTTTTTTGTAAACTAAAAGAGATCAGGCTTGTTATTTTTGCCACTCCAGCTCCCAAAGAATTTAATTGCTTTATCTTTTCCAGTTTGTCAGCATTATCTTTAAAAATGGGCTCAACTCACACAGAATATTTCAGTCTTCACTCGCCAGTACCTATAGCACTTAATCAGTTTATTAATCCTGTTTGACCTTTCTGTAGCCAATGTATTAAGCTGGGTTTGGTTGTTACAGTTTTTGTCTATTGTACCCTCAGTCATTTCTTGCATCCTTTTCACTATTCAGTAAGTCTAGCCTTCCCTTCATCTTTCTAAAAAGGAAATAATTTCTAAATATCCTTTGGCTATACCAATTTCTTTGAATGGGCTCAGAGGGTTTTATCTGCTCTGTTCTTCATTACTGTTTACTGCTTTTTCAGTCTTTGTTCCTAGAATTGCAATTTCCTCCTTCATAACTTTCAAAACAAAGGCATGATTAGTGAAACTTTCTTACTGATGATCTTCTATTGGCAATGATGTTTTCCAGAATTTGCTTTCTACCTTATTGCATTTATGTTATAGAGTGCCAATTTTTAGATCAGTGTAATGTTGTATTAATTTAACGGATCTATAAAAGTCAAAGATAATTGTGGGGCTATGACACACTTAGTCAGACTTGTAACATAATTTTAGAAGTAATTCAGGTATTTGACAAGAACGATTTCCCCAAAACCATATTGACAAGAGTTTATTACACTCTTGCCCTTTAAGTATTTCTAAAGTTGAATGAATGAAAAATGATATTTACTGATTTCAGAAGGAAAGTAAGAGAGAGAAGTTCACAGAAGGAGGTAAGTGGATGTTCCTGGTACAGGAATGAGAATAAATGGCACAGATTGTTTAGTATAGAGAAATATAGCAATACTTGTTTAACAACCTGTATTCTGGCTCTTTTTTGTAACTGCAAGAAGGTTTTAAAGAAGGTGAGAGCATAGCAGTGAGAGGTTTTTATTTCAAGTCTCCAAAATAAGACAAAAAGCCAGAACCAAGCTGTTATTTAAAATTGTTCATACAAGTTAAGACAGGGTTAAAGAGAAAAAAAACGAGATTAGCAAACCCCAAGATTCTCATTACCATCCCCCAAAGGCTGTGTCTGATAAATAAGACAAATGTGAAATTGGGAATTAATGAACAAACTTTTATGTGCTGCATGCTGGGTCTAATAATGAAAGCATGGGCGGCTGGGCCTGTCTGCATTTGTGGAGCTGTAAATATCAATGACAGGAGAGCAGATGTACTGAAAGGAGCAAGCTTTACTGTGGTGGCTGCCACATTCCTACCTTTAGGATTGTGGCAGCCACGGTGACAACCCTGTGCCTTCAGGAGCCCAGAGATGTCACCCGCCCAGGCTGCAAGAACCTGGCTGAATCACATCCACTGTGTCTTTCCTGAATATGCCCTTTTTTCAGCTTCCTTGTCTTCTTTCTTCACTTTTCTTATCTGGTTGTTTATATCTTTAATGGAAGTCTGGTTCAGCTTGAATTCTTTCCAATGTTATTCTAAGTCTGTGACCAAAAAGACAACTAAAAGAAGAACCTTAAACAACCTGATGCTTGTATACATCTGTGACTGATAAGGTTACGTATGCATCTGTCATTCTTCAGCAGAGAATTGCACCACAAACAGGGGCTGCATTTGTTATCTCTTGCTTTTATATGACTCTCTCTAGTTTGTGTTCAGGAAAGTCAGATCAGACTCCAACAGAAAATAAAACACAATGCCACCCAGCTAACGTCTAAGTTTTTCTCCCTTTACCACTTCCCCTTGCCTTTCCCCTTCCCCATTCTGTCCCTCATCTCCTGGCAATGGCTCTCGTATTTAGTATTATTTCTTGCATTGCCAAATAGAGAAAGAGTTGGTCCGTTGTATAATTTTTGTGAAGTTAAAAAAGAGGCTTAGAAGATTAATTTTCAAATTAAAGCCTCTGTTCATGCTTTTAAGTGCTCAGATGAGTGGTTGGGGTTTGTTTTCTTCTCTTTTTTCCTTTTTTTTTATCCTTAGTTTGAAAGTTTTAATGCTGCTGTTCTGCCACAGGAAAAACCCCTCATGAAAAAACTCTTCACTGCAAACTTCAAACATAATTTATTTGCTTATATCTATACAGAGACAAGTATATTCAGTACATTTGTACTCTGGACCAGTTAAGACTCAGAGAAAGAACATGGCTTATTTTTATTGAGAGCTCTCTGACATGTTACCTGGAAGGTTGAAATACTTTTTCCTAAATCAGAGAATCATAGAATGGTTTGGGTTGGAAGGGACCTTTGAACATCATCTAGTCCAACCCCTCTGCCATGGGCAGTGACATCTTTCCCTAGATCAGATTGCTCAGGGCCCAATTTAACCTGGTCTTGAACACTTAAAGTGATGGGGCACCCACAAGTCTCTAGGCAGCCTGTTCCAGTGTACACATTGTTCCACACTTACTGTAAAAAAGCAATTTAGCTCAGAAGTGTATTTAGTCCTCCTTCACAAAAGATCTGTGTAATTTTGGACTTTTTGGCCTTCAAAACACCCCAGTTAGCCCTTCAGCTAACTACTGTAGGATGCAGCTCTCTCAGGGCCAGATCATCCGTTCCCTCTCACACTAAACTGGAGAACTTGGCAGGAGAAATAGACATCTGCACAAAACAAAGTAAAAAACATGGAAACTGAGGAAGTTTCTCTATGAGTGGGATTTTTCTGATCGGTCTCTGGTTCTATAAGGTCAAAGTCAAGGAAAAAGTGCCAGTCTAAAAACTTCACACTCCCGCTCTGATCAATCAGCAAGGCTTAAAATGATGTGCTAGAAAGGCCTTTCCTTCTCCACTCCAGTCTGGTTGCATTCCTCTCTAAAAGTGGACAGCAGACACTGTCACTGTAAGAACTACCTATTGGAATCAATAAGGATCATCACACAGCTCCCTCATGGGTATCATTATTGTTCACTGCTGTGATTACATGAAAATACAGCAAAAAGCTGATTCTCAATCCAGCCCTCTTGTACTGCCAGGCAATTTTCTTTCTCTTTGACTATTATCTATTGTAAACCATTCAAACCACAATTGCCTGCCAACCTTGAAGGTACCAGGGGCTGGAGGCAAACAATGAAAGTGCTTCTGGGTATATCCTCTTTGTACAATAGCACACATGGCTTAGGCTACACTTTATTTCACAGTCTATTTCCATAGCAAGCCCAGCACTGAAAATGACACAATTATCTTAGAGAGAATAAGTAGTTCCAAGAAGTAGGACAGGATGGGTTGGGCCATGCTGTATGCAGGTTCAAACTAGTGCCCCCTAATAATTTGCCTCTGTAGAGACATCTGGCCGTACTCAAATGAGTAACCTGCCTACAGATCACACAGGTGCTCATCATAGGGGTCCTTTGTAACAATTCAGAGTAATAGATAATGGAAGATCTATTTTACCAAACCTCAGAGAAAGGTGTCAAAAAGAGCTGCAGCATAGCTTTAAACAATATGAGTTTGTTGAAGAGGACCCAGCATCACTCACATCTTCAATTCAAATTTCTGCCAGAGAAATATGGAAGTAAAGCATCTCTTAGTGGAACTTGTCACAGTCTATGTCTAAAACTTCCTGAGCTTCAAAAGCCCTGAAGAAACCTGAATTCCACAGCTGCGTTGTTTCCCTTGTATATCTTCCAAGCAGGCTGCTTTTCACAGGGGTCCCTGGGAGTGTCATTGTGGATCACTCTAACCTGTTTCTTCTGGCTTCCTCTGAGGCTGAATCTTGCCTGGTGCTGGAAAGTAACTTTGGGGGTTAGGAGGTTCTCATGAATGCTCTGCTCTTCCCCCATGTTGGTGGGCAAGACAACTATTTAGAACCTATTTTTCATTGACTTTGGTATACAGAACATATAACAAAAGTGAAGCATTTCACTTTATATATTTTTTACTATTTTGTAGAATCGTAGAATAGCTTTGATTGGAAGGGACCTTAAAAATCATCTAGTTCCATCACCCCTGCCATGGTCAGGGACACCTTTCACTAGATCAGGTTTCTCAGAGCTCCATCCAACCTGTCTTGAACACTTCCATGGACGGAGCATCTACCACTTCTTTGGGCAGCCTGTTCCATTGCCTTACCACCCTCACAGTAAGTAATTTTTTCCCAATATCTAATCTATACTTACTGTCTTTCATTTTGAAGCCACTGCCCCTTTGTCCTATCACTACATTTTTGTAATTTCATTATAGTCTTCATCTTATTTCTTTATTTGTTATATTCCTTTTTTTCTTTCGCCCCCCTGCAGCTCTGTGTGGATGACTGTCTTTCAAGGTAGACTTTTAGCTCTTTAAGTGATGTTAGAAATCCACTGGGTCCAAATAACTCTGAATCTGCTCTGCACAGGACATGAAAATAGGTAGCATATAGAATGTAATTCTAAAGTTCAGGTTCTTGGTAAAGCTCCTCTTTTAAGATTAATTGGCGCCCTAGGGGAACACGAAGGCCAGAGTCCACTCTGAGGACTGAAGTAATCAGCTTTTGGAGTTGATCTCCCTAACAATGTGTGAAACCATTATTGTGGTTTCAAAGTCTCATTAAGTATTAAATATAAAGCATACCAGAAGTGATTTTGCAGTAAATAAAAATGTTCATGCATTTGAATAATCAGACTGCAGTCTCATTACAGCTGTATTGCATGAAGCATTATTTGTAGAGAAGACTTCTTAATCATCCACTTCAGTCAAATTTATAGGGAAACCAGTTTTAGTGAGTGAGTTAATTTCAAAGAATAACATGTTTGGTTTTGGATTATTCTTTCACAGCTGAAAAGAAAATCAAAGTGTTTTGAAAATTATTCTGAAAGAACAGAAAATTATAAACAACATAGAGTGAATGATTTGTAACTGCCCCTTTCTGAAAGAGAGGAAAACAGAGAATTTGCAAAACATAGCCCGCCTCCAGTAAAAGAAACTGATGTACAGATACAGCCCTCTGCCCCTCCTACCCCATAGGAATCAGACACTGAAAACTTTAGGGAACAAACCCTCAGACTTTCAGACCTTCCAGATGGAGCATATTTGCCCTTTTACCCAGAGACCCTTTTACCCAAGAGACAGTGTTGACATTGCTAATGGGAGATAGCAAATATCCTTTTAACTCTCTCTGTGGTCTTCTCTGATGTTGTAAACAATATACCTTGTAATAGAGGAAATTAAGTCTTTGATGCTGTTACTGACTGGGGGGACAGAATTTTGGTCACTGATGTAGCATGTTAGTAACAGCTATTTTTACTGTGTAGATTTATAGACTTATAAAGACATATTTTTATTTTTCAAAGAGTGTAGGCCAGGGAGTGCCATCCAAACAAAATGGCATATGTTCTTCTGACTGCAGGCTTACTTGGGAGTCCTTGAAATGGGTGTTTGCCCCTGTCTGTTGCTTGTTGTCTTTCTGCCATGCTGCACTATGAAGAGCCTGGCTCTGTGCTTCTGATGACCTTGCATGAGGTAGTAGGCACTGTCTGAAGCCACGCTGGGCAAGCCCATCTCCCTTGGATTCCCCTCCCAGGGCAACTGTTCCAGGTGTCGCAATGGCACTACACTGAACATGTTCCAGTTAATAGATACCTTCATGTACTGATTGGGACGGACAGACCAGTACTCAAAATGAGATCCAACAACTTCTAAGCAGAAAGGGGTAATCCTTTCCTGAAGTCCTTTTCAATCCGAATTGTCACACAATTTTATGGAAGGGGTGTGGCTAGTAGATCCAAGAGGCATGAGGTAATAAGGGTGTGGGAGGCAAATAGACTATATGACAGTAGGTGAGCTGTGTATGGTGAGTAGGTGCGTAAGGATGAAAAGATGAGGGATGTTAAAGGAAGGAAGCTGTTGAGGCAACAAGGGAGAAGTCAAAAATTCACCTCCAGAAATTCAGTAAGAGGGTTTAAGGTTTTACTGGAAATCATGGCAATCTACAAATGAAGCTGATGAAGTGATTAATCTTGGAAGAAAATTCCTGAAACAGAGCCTGGTGATTTTAGGGTATAAGATAGTGCAGGAACTTGTGCTCACTTGAGGTCTCTTTTCTATAATTATTGGTTAATTGCTCATTAAAACACTGAGACGAAGAAATGGATGCAAGAATGCCTGTAGGCTTCTTGGTTTCTGGGTACTCTTTAGTGCGGCAGTACATGGCAAAAGTCCTCCCTCTTTTCATGGCTGAGAGGGAAACATGAGATTGCAAAGGTGGGGGCAACAAGTGAAGCCATTCTGTGACTCTGAGCTGGAGATCAACCTTGTTGTGTCAGACTGCATCCTAAGACTCAGAATATTTTTCTTAAAGCTCCAGTTTCTAGAACTGAATAGTGAGCCCTTACAGTTTTATGGAACACCTAGAAAAAGTGGAAGACATTTCAAGGTTTAGGGTCTCTCTGTTTCACAGTTTTCTTTACTTTACTTCTCTTTACTTTTTTTTTTTTTTTTTTTTCCTTGCTCCTGGAGTAGCTTGTCAAACTGGCCACCAGAACTTCATCTGTCTTTCCTGGGATGCAAATGATTGAATACACTGTTTGTGCAAACCTGTGAGGAACATGAGACATGGTGTCTCTGGGTTTTACACTCTCTTTTTACCTGCTGACAGTGAGGCGCTGTGGACACACATTTGTGCATTACTTTTCTAGTACTTTAATCCTGAGGAGAGAAGATGAGAAACATGGCATGCCCCAGCTCTCAAGAGTCATTAGTGCAGCAACCTCCTTGTACTGATTTCAATGACGAATGTGTTAGACTTGGGTCGTACAAAATCTGCTTTAAAAATTCATATTTCCTTTTTCCTCTTGCTCCTGGTAGCTCAGTGTGCTCTTTGAAAAATGACTCACCTCTCTCCAAGACCACTTTATACTCAAGCAGCTAAACTCCTGCTTTTAACCAACGGCTTGTTGAAAGATTCCCTCCTGGCCTTGCCAGCTCTTTTGGGCAAATGCCTTTTCTGCCTTGCCTTGCAGATACGTTTATGTGTCACTTCAAGAAGCCCAAGCAAAAGGTTTTGAGATAATTCTTGTTAAGCAGCAGTGGCAGTTGTTGGTTCTACATGAAAGCCAGGCCAGGAAGTGAGAGCCCAGGCGTGCAAGACTGACCTGTCTTGGGCCAGCCACAAACTGGTACAGCTGTCTCTCCATGCTGGGTGTGCAGCAAAGCCAACCAGCTGAAGAAAAGATGTGCTGATACAGTACAGCTGATGGCACTGGAGGCGTTGGGTATTTTGGCTCTTTTGGGTTACATATATATATGTTACGGAAAGTATGTGTTTAGGCAATTTTTATATTCTAAACAATGTCCGCTGGAGAAATAAAGACTGTTGTGTGTATGTCTGAGAGCTCCTGTGAAAAAGCTATGATCACATGAAGAGAATTTTATACCTCACTACTCCCCAGAACAGTTAGGGGTGGACAAGGTTTATGGTGATCACAAATATTCACAGATTTTGCTGTCTTTCCTGCAATACCACTGTCTACATGTGCTTCTGGAAAATATTGTAGGTGTATGGCAGGGAAGTTAAATTTTAACTAAGCTCATTCTTTTATGATATAGCTGTTCTCTTTCTCATTTATGTCTTGAGTAAGTGTTGATAAATGTTCAAATTTGCAGTAAAATTCAGAGGCAAATAAGGTTTCATCTTGGTTTTGCAGTGACCATATCTGAGCAGAAACTATTAATATTGATCATCACAATCTAATTCAAAGCAGAGAACAAAACTCAGGGATGTTAAAGCCTTGGGCAAAATTGTCATAACTTACTGTTATGGGTAACATTTTATGGTTAGCTGCTTGGATTAAAAATCCCTGAGAGTCTTCCACAGGAAAGTTTTATTAAAGGCATGCAGTGTAGTTAAATGTAGTTATACAACACTCCCTGCTCACATATATAGTCACGTATATTTATGTATCTGTAAAATCAGCTTTCCTTGCTCATGTTAAATGACGTTTTAGATTATTTGAAAAGGGAAAAATCTTTAAAATGGCACCTGATTCTTTGTATCACTTGTATTGGGTTTTTAAAATTATTCAAATGTTGTATTTCCTTCAGCTTATCCAAATGCTTTCTCCTCTTAAAAAATCACAAGACCAAATCCAGAAGGACTACTCTGCATCACTGAGACACCTCATTCCTGTCATCGTGCCTGTATGGAAACATTTATGCAATCACAACCAGTTTTGCACCATGACAATATTTAGCCCAGCTTGAGAAAACCAGTTTGGTGTTATCAAGCACCAGTTTGGTGCTGTGAGCTGGGTGGGGTGAGGCTACCTTTGCTGCCTGGGTATCTTTAATGGTGCACTCAGCTGGCCTGTGAGACAGGGACCATGCTGGGAAAGGGAGCACCAGTTTTCACATTCTGGAGCATGGCAATGCTCAGGCTCGACCGTGGTGTGTGGTGATGAGTTTTGTCAGGGCAATGCAAGCTGGAGCTGACGCCAGCCCAACATGCCTGAACCCTGTAAATGGGTCTTGGAGTGGGGACAGAGCAGCCCTTTGCTCTCCTCTGAGGTGGCACCGTGTGTCCTGCAGGGCTTTGCTCACAGCTGGGCCATGGACAGGACCCATGCTGTAAGGATTGAGGATTTGTTTATGCACTGCTGTGCACTTGGTGAGATAGGTAGAGTGAGCCCTACTACAAGAATGAGAAGCATGACTTCTGCAGTTCAGGCAGGGTGGGTCAGGTTTAACATCAGCTGAGTGAGGAGAACAGCCACAGCTGTGGGGACTGCAGTGGGGCTGTGGATGTGGCCAGAGATGAGATACCATCGTCCTCAGGCAGGACCAAGCTCTGCACCACAGGTGGCCATGCCCAGCTGGCTGTCCTCTGGGAATACACACGTCACCTACAGGTGTATATGCACATCTATGTGAGGGCATTTTGGGCAAGTGTAGATGGTGCCAAAGTTATGCTCTTAGACTTGTTACAGCCTGGCAGCATTATATTCTGCCCCTATTTACAGGATGGGTTAGACTACATGCTGAGAAACACTAAAAATCAGGCCTCACATAACCTCTTTTTAGACTCTGACTATCCATAGTTTGCAGACTGCAACTTGGACAAACTTCTTTTCAACAAATAGCTGTATATATTTTAGCACAGACAGGAGTTTTTCTTTGAATGATAGATTTTGAACACAGATCACTCTTGCCAGACAGGGTTTTCTTGTCCCAACCTTATATCTGAGGTTTTTGTCTCTACAAAGCCATGGAAAATTGTTACTGTGTAAATAGCTATTTAGCTGGATCAATTTTAATTTTTCTGTATAAGGCACTGCCATCAGGTTAGATTTGGGAGCCAAGAATCTGGAATCTTAAGTTTTATTCCCAGCTGTGCAATTGACTTGTTCTGTAATCTTAGGCAAGTTGTTTTCATGTTTGTTTTCAATTTTTCTTTTTCCATTTACATCAACAGAAACAGGATGCCACCTCACAGGGCTTGATTATAGTTTATAAAACATTTCAGGATTTTTGGATGAAGACAGGAGTGATTCCATATGATGATAATAATTTCTAATGGCCAGGCTCAGGACATGCCAGCCCTTCATGTGTAGAGCAGGCACTAGAACAATGGTATCAACCAGATAAAAAGTCTGCTTGGTTTCCTTCTTTTCTTACCTCAGCCACCTGCATCAGCCTCCAGTTTTCTTTCTTGTGCAGATCATGTTAAAGAACTAGCTGTATTGATTTTAGAGCAAATATAATTGATTTTAGAGTAAATCACCTAGAGATTGCAGGACAGATTCAGAAGCCATATAAATCACTAGGGACCTGTGGTATGCTTTGGGAGATCCTGGATGAGCAGGAGAAGCATCTGCAGCAAAGTAATAGCTAGATCAAAGTTCCGCCTATGTTAGTATGTAAGACCATGCTGAAAAGATGAGGGAATGTAAGTGGACCTGATCCCATCCATTCATCAGCTCCTTTATTGCTTAGCAATTTCAGTGTATTTATTTTCTCATTACAGGCATGGGTGATAAGGCTATGTTGTGTGACATAATAGCTGTGTTGTGTCACATTCTAAGCACCCAGTAGTTCTAATGAGAACAGAATTAACTCCTTTTGCAGAAATAAAATATGCAGAATTATAAGGGTAGAATGTTCTTAGTAAAGAAATTTCCTTTAGTTAAAAAAAATTCCTCATTAAAACGAACAAAAACCAAGCAAAAAAAAAAATCATGGGGAAGTGACAGAAAAAAGAATTAAACTCTCTGGGTTTGTTATCAAGAACTGCAGGTGTAATTTTTTTGTGTGCATATAGATAGTCCATAACAGAGCCCAGCTATACACTGCTGTAACAACAGATCTGTCTACATCAGCCTTTGTGGAGAAACTTGTAAACCAAGAAGGACAGTCGCTGTGAAGTTTGGGAAAATAACTATAAAATTCAGCTTTTGTGGAGCATAATATGACTGTGAACATAATATACCTCTGTGGTGCAGCCATTCATCAATGGAGCTAATAAGGTCTCACAGCTTTAGGAAAAAAAAGACAAAGGGGGCAGAAAATAGACTTCCTTAAAATTTTAATGTGTGCCTGTTCAACATTTCTACAGGAGCACCACAATGGTGAGAGCTTTAAAAGTGCAGATCCTTCATGTATGATCCCCTTATGCACTAGAGACTTTCTAATACAGCTATTTGCATACAGACTAGCGTGTCTCAGAGCTGCTGGTAACTGCAAAGAGTAGGTGTGCACTGGGTTAGGTTTCTAATGGGCTTTTTAGATTAGGTTCTCTTTATACCTCCAGAGTTCAGGGCTCATTCTGACCTTTGAGGTTTGTTTATTCCTCTTAGCTTTGTTCTGACTTCTGTACTCCAAACTAGCCTTTCAACAAGCTATGTTTCATCTAGGTGCTCCTAGCAACTAACCCTGTAAACCGCTGATGTCTCTGGACCCATACCCAGGAGCTGAGAGCACCGTGAGGGGTGTCTGGGCACAGCAATGACTTTTGGTGCCAGCTCTACTGTGCAGCACTGAACATAGACAGGTGGCCATGCTTGTCCAAGGTCCCCTTATAGAGCCATGTGCATTGCCTGCCATAAAGATGCAGTTTTGATGTTTCAATGCTGCAGCAGATTTGGCTGAGCAATTCTGCCTGCACCATGCTCTGGTGCAGTTCACATCAGCTTCAGATCTTTGGCAATTGAAAGAAGAGGGAGATCTTAGAGGCATCTCATGACTGTCCCATCTGAGAATCATTCTGCCTTTTGGATTCTTTGAATGTCAGCAAGGCAGACAATGGTGCACTCACAGTGATCCCAACTGAGGAGAGCTATCCCACTGACTACTCTTGCAGCAGCCATTGCTCAGAGCAGGTACTGGCTTTTGAGAGCTCCATGCCTATTGAGCCAACATCTCATCCCTCAAAGCTTGGCAAAGCTCAGAGATCTGATCCACTTGCTGGATGTATGGCTCAGGCCTTCCAGTGAACTTATCTGTCTTTGGATTTGCCAGTTGTTGGAGAGAGACTAAACTAGCACCCTTTTCCAGCAGATGGTTAACAGAATTTTTTTGGTTGCAGACATACCAGTTGAGTCATCAGTAGTGGAACAAATCTTCTAATAAGACTCTGAAATCATCTGTCGGAAAGAAGTTTCAGTTAATCAGGAACTAACCAAAGCCCAGTCTGGAATTTATTAGGCTCAATCAGTCACCTAAATAACCACAAGAGCCATTAGCACAAACAGCCCTAAGTCTTAGCTGGCCCTGCAAGTGGGGCAATGGCCATGGGTGGCAGAGCAGCACCAGGGCACCACATGCAGGGCAGAGCCTTGCAGCTTAGCTGGCAATGCCCAGCTTATCCTGAGCAGCACATGGGTGCAGGCCCACAAAGAGAAATTGCTTAAAAGTTTAAAATGAATAATTCAACACTCCTTTGAATTGTGAGTTTTAACTACTGTAGAATGTGTGTCCTGCCACATTACTTCAACCTTGGAATGAAGTACAAATAGATGTGATTCAGACTCTAAATATTTAAAGCCAGAATCTAATCTTAGATACATTGTATACGCTGTCATCTTGAAACCCGCTAAAGAGAGGCAATGATGGACAGCACAGATTGAAATTAAATTCAAGCTCTGTATTAAAAAACTTGCCGCACTAATTCATGTGAATGATTAATCACAAAGAAACTTATGTCTGTCAGTGACAGCAGTGCTGAAGTGTTCTTTGTCGTCACTGTCTTGGTCAACTTCAGAAAAGAATAGTCCAAAACCACCTCACAGGGAAAGGATATCACCTCCCCTTTTCCGCTATTTTCTTTCCGAGATGCAGCTAAACTATTAACATTTTACAGTTAAGTGGCAAACAAAACATTTCTAATCTTCCTTTCACTGAAAAGAAAGATAAAATCACAACCATAACTTAAATCAAAAGCTATATTAGTACTTGGACAGTTACAAGCTCTTATTGTAGACAGGCAGGTCAAAGCAATCAGCATATGAATCTTCACACACAGCGAGCAAACCCATAACTTGACACAGCTCTCTATCGAATATTATTGTAAGAGGAGTAAGCCCTATTAAATACCAAACCTGTCGCTCCAAAATAGCACAAAACCTAGATGGGTGATCTCATCTCGAGCAGTAATGTGCCAGAATACAAATGGAGGATTGCCACTGCTTCAAGTGCACAAGGAAACAAAATAAGACCATATTAAATAAAAAAGGGGCTGGAAAATACATTGACAGATGAGCAGAATGAAGGATGCTGGACCTGCCACTGCTGAACTGATGGTGGTCTTTCTGTTTACTTTGCTGGACTTTAAGGTCTCGTTATGGGGCTTCTGGAACAGCCTCACAAGACACACTTTAGTTCATTAAAAGAAGACATGAGGCTAAACACCCACACCAAGCAAGAGAGCTATGGGCATCCAGCATCATGTAAAGCTAAATGATGTTAATATCTGTGTTACTTTCTAGTTTGGGCCTAGCATAATGCAGCCACCAGTCCAGGATAGAGAGTGCTGTAGACTTTAGGTGGAGTTCAGGTCATCTAAGAGGGACCATTTGTACATGAGATATAAATGGTAATGTACATAACCAGTGGGTGTTTATTGACAAAACAAATGTGGTTTAGAGAGATGGAAATATTTTATGTTTCAGTAAGGCTGTCTGCTCTAGCACAAAAAATCCACTTCTATCATTTTCCAGTGAGCTGAGCCTGGGAGGGCCTGAGTGCCCACAGGGTGCTTTGGGGAAGAAAAGTGCATGACTAATCCAGACAGTGATTGTTTCCTTCCCTGGACTTCTAGAGGAATGTAGCATTGCTGTTCAATACACAATGCCTCTGATACACAAGGTGAAAACCCACACGAAGAAGTATCATATGAAGGAAGATGAGGAAACCAGCCAGACCCATGACAATGAAATTTCAAATAATATCCTGTAGGCAGTTTTACAATTGTGAGCATTTCCATGGACCCAGATGTAGCTGCAGGAAACGGGGATTTGGGTTTGTTTTATATTTCATGATTTGGCATCCAGGCTCTGCAACTAGCAAGTATGATCTCTTACTGAATAGGAGCATAGCCACAGGAGAGGAAAGATTAAGGGTATCAAAGGAATACATTTTTTCATTTCACTCCTTTCTTATTACAGTAGATTAAAAGAAAAAAAAAGTGATTTTTGTTCAACATTCAATTTTGAGGACAATTAAATAAGCCAAAAACATTGTTCAGAATTAGAGCACTGAATAAAGGATTTCAAAAACACAGTGTGGGGTTCATGGTGGGATTTTTACTTCCTTTTAAGATGAGCCATATACAGCTGTCTGAGCACTATTGTTCTCTGTCCCACTGAAGAAATAGTTTCTTTCAGAAGCGTCCAATCTGTTAAGACACGTAGGTGCTCTAAAAGCTTAAAAAAGAAGGAAAGCACTCAAACTCTCTTCTGGTTCAAATGGCAATTATCTGAGAAGCAGCAAAGAAACAGGAATACATGGGTAAATGAAATAGCTTTTGATTGCCTAGTTATGAATGACAGTAGGATTTATCCTCTTTGGTAATGACATGCAGCAGCAAGCAGTATCCACTGGCAAGACCAAAGTCAGCCCTGGTTGTCTGGTACAACAGCAGTGATCTGACATGGCACAGATGGCTATTACAAGCCTGCACAGGAGCAGCTACCTTCTTCTCTAATGGATGGAGAAATGCTCGTTTTTGCTGAGGCATAAGGGGACATGATTTCAAGAAAACAAAATCTTTGAAAACTTCTTTGTAACTATGGGTGTGGAAAGTCTCTTTTCCTTCTGTTCTGCAGGAACTGCCAAACACAAAGAATACTGCCATCAGTTTTGGGCCCCATCGAGACAAAGGCTAACAAAAGAGAGAGGCTAAAAGACCAACTCTTGTTTACAATACCACCTTTCAAGTTCATCATTCATTAACTGAAGAAGGAGGGTTTCCTAAAAAAAAAAAAAAAAAAAAGACAGAAAGACAGACTAGGTAGGCTCAGAGTCTGAGAAAACAAAATTGTTGATCATTTTAGCTTGTGTGCAGCTGTCATTCATTCTCCAGAGAATGCGGTGCTCCAGGTGGATCAGACCACTAAGAGAGGAGCTTGTGTGATGGAGAACCTGGAAATCTTTGGGTGCAGAGCTTGACTGCATTGAGCTTGGAAGGAGGAATGAAAGCAGTCACAAGGACAACAGTGCTTACATTCCAGTGCAACAACTCTAATGACTCAAAGTGCCAAATTTTAACCCCTCTGGGTGTAAAGCAGAGTATCACAGAAATCAAGGTCAGTGGTTGGTAAAAAAATGGCAGCCAGACATTCCTCCTTTAAACTTCTGAACTTGACTGTCTCATTGGTCTGACAGGGTATCTCTAGACAGAGATAGAAAAAACCAAACCAAACAAATTTGCCCATAAGCTTTTTATAAGAGAAGACAACAGATTTGGAAGAAGTCTCAAGAGAAATCAATCTTTGCTCAAGACCAAATTCTTTAGAGGAACTCCCCAGAGAGCTGTTACATTACATGCTTAGGAGCAAATGGAAAGCCTGACTAGAACCTTATCAGGATAAATAGAGATGTTGCAGCCCTAGGAAACATGTGAAAGAGGAGTTTCCCTATCAGATTCAGAGATTTATTTTTTTTTTAGCCTGTGTAGGTATATACCATCAGGGCATACTATGGTTGAAAATGGTTGTGTTACTAAAAAAGCTTGAGAACCTGGAACAGTAAAGGACTGGCCACAAAATCTCATCAGTGATGGTAAGTCCAGGACAGCTGAATTTCAAGCTCAGAGCCATGTCAAGTCTTTATGCAGCTGGCTAAAAATCAGCCCATCTTACAACAGCTTGTGAATTTGTGAATTCCAGTTTGAGTTTCTGAATTCCTTGCATGTTTTTGTTTATAGTGACGGCTCAGTCCGTTTTCAGAAGGTTACCAGAAAGGCCAGCTTTAGAGAGTGCGCGTAAACACAGCCCGGACTCAGCAGGCTCAGAAACACGTGTCAAACTCAGCAGCCTGCAGGAGGGGGAGGCTCAAGGATGGCTGTAACACACTGATCAGAGAAACCATCTTAAGGAGGCACTATATGTGTGCCTCACTTATGCGAGCTAGCCCAGGTCCCCTCCACCCATAACCACTTGCTTATAAATCTATAACATATAGAGAGCAGCAAAAAGATCTAGTAAGGTGTCAGAGGGAAACCTGAGCAGAGTACTCATAGGAGTAGAGTAAATTCCTGGCCAGAGGAAAAAACCCACAATCCTGTTCAGTTGGGTGAGTTACTTCCTGTTCAGCAAACAGGGTCAGGGACCTTGTCTCATTGTCTGAGATTGTTTGCTGGTGAGGAGGCAAGCAAACCCTTTGGAGAGGCTGCTGTCAGAAATGAGGTTCAGACCTGGTGGGGGCGGTCAAATGCCTGTATCAATCTCTGAACCGGCTCTGAGAGATGCCCAAGCAAGGGAGCTTTGCAGCTGCCACTATGGGGTAGAGTGGCTCCTATTATGCAGAGAGAAGGTTCTTGTACTTTAAAAGTGTCCCTTAGAGGGGTTGCAGAAGGGGTGAAAAGCACGAGACCCCCAATGAGCTTTTTCCTTTTATCTTGCAGATGAACCAGATGGCAGGAGCAGCAGAGACCAAAGGAGGAGCATGAAGGCTTTAAGAATCAGATTGCTAAAATGTAAGGAAAACTGAAGCCAAAAACTAGGCCTGGGCAAAACAGAGCACCAGAGTGGAAGAACAAACACTGGAGGAGCTTAGCAAAAAGGGAAAATAATAAAATAAACCAGCTCAGTTCTTCAATTCAAATTCCAACTTTGCACTTTCAAGAGAGGAGACTTGGGAGAAACTGAAGGACTGGCATTAAATCTCCTTTGCAGCTGCAGCTGCTCACACTTATCTGCCTCTGTGTTCCCTGGCAGACGACACTGCAGCACTGATGGCCTGCAAATTTCTCAGGATGGGAGAAAAGGGCACCAAGAGTGACTAATGGATCATCACGAGCTCCAACATGCCAGCAGACACACATGCTTGTCTAACAGGTAGGAAAGATCCAGCTACAGCACTGCTGCAGCCCACAGCAGCTTATGACTGCCTGCAGCTGCTCTGTGTCAGGTCACTGCTGGTGGGGGACACATAATGTTCCCTCTGAAAGCTCTACTTGCTCAGGCAGGGCTTTCTGATCTCTCTGGAGAGATGCTGCTGAGCCTGGATTTTAATTGCCTTTCAGGTCCCAGGATAGATTTTCATCAGGCAAGAAGATCTAACTATGGGACGTTGTACTACATCCTTGCTTCTCCAGAGTACTCTCATTTTTCAGAGCAAATGCTGATAAAAAGGGCATGATGTCAGGCACACCATCTGCAGCATGTGCTGCGCTCCTCCATTACCAACCACACTCTGATGGACACTGCTGCTCCATCACCCCCGGAGGAAGCATTACAAACCCCTTTCAACACCCGTCCCCCCAATTTCAGTAAAGATCCAATGACACTTAGTGGAAAAAACAACATTGTATTTGATTTACAATTAACAGGATTTACAAATAATGACAAAGAAACAGATTAGCCATGAAATTCGGGTGCCTTTGCTGATGAAAGAGTAGCTGGCAAAGCACCTTTCTGTAGAAGCCATGTACCTCAGTCTTAGACAGTATAAAATAACTTACAGCCCAGGCAGGTTCAGGAATGATTATAGACATATGCAGTAAGTCGAGTACAAAACAAATAAAAAAAAATTAAAAAAAAAAAAAATTGCTCCCAGTCTTCTGGGCAGGAAACCAGTTCTGGTGAGGCTTTTGATTTTCAGAAACTGAAGGAAAGGCCCACTGACAAATACTAGGACATTTTCAAAATGGGAGAAAAATAATAAAATATCAACAGACAGTAAAAGTCAGTGTGTGACAACCTACCAGGCAGGAAGAACGGGCAGCAGACACTGCATTAGCTTGCTGAGAGTCAGCAGAGTCCGGGTGCTTGGCAGGACAATGAACGAAGGAGTACAGATGGCAGCACTTCATTAAAATGCTACTTTACTGCCAAAAACTTGCGAGACAAAGAGAAATAAAGTTCTCTGATGTGCAATACAGCAATTTAAGAAGACGTACCTAACTTTTTGATTTGTACGGATCTTACCTATATTGTAAACAGACACTTTCTGACAAGTTATTTCAATTTTCTTTGCTATGGGTTATAGTGTGTATTCAATCAAATGCAGCATTCCAAGGCTCAAAACTGACCAAGTGGTTTTCAATAGACGGGTATATGATTTTTCCAATATCATACTACTATTTTACATCACAGATACAATAAAAACAAGTGATGGTATTTCTAGGACAGTTCCAAGATTCAAATAAAAAATTCTAAAATAGGATATTATACATAATCAAATCATGTTAAACAGCACACTCTCCGCAAGCAGCTAATTACAAGCATTCTGCTGGTCATGTTTTTCACACAAAAGTCATTCAATAACACATAAATACTTCTTTTTCTGATCTGTTTCTTTTTACAAAACCATTCATCAGATTCACAGAATTAGTACAAGTAAGGCACATTAGCATATATCATAAAACTCACAATAATAACAAAGAGTTTTAAAGTTTTAAGGACTAATTCCTTCTTTGCAGTGATTTCTGAACCGAATGAGACTTCATCAGTAGAACCCTCCTACAATGATATTACTCTTATTTCTGTCACAACTAACTGTGGTGGGTGCAATACTCTGCATCACCATGGACATAAATAATTAGATTTAGAACTGTGTGTGGTAGCAAATCCCATTTTTAGGTCTTGCAGAGAAATCAGACACTTTGTTCATGATGGTTGTTATGAGCACAGACTAAGTTTTAGAGCTCTATGGAAGTCAGTTTCCAGTTATCAAAATAAAAGAGGATATTGCATGTGTCTCTGAGTATGTTATTGTTTTCCTAGTAAAAATATTGCTTAAGGTAGAAAGGATGCTATAGTATTGAATTTACTTGCATAATGAATCCTAAATGCTGATGTCTCAGATTCTACTAAATCAAATGAACTATAGGTTTTCCTTCTTCCACCCCCCACCCTGCCCCCAGCCAAAGGACTCTCTTTCCCACAGATGATTCATTTACACACAGCACAGCTTTTAATTAGAAGCATAATTTACAGTAAAAATTCTTTACATTACACCTCTGCTATCAAAAAACCAAGAAATCTTTCATTTAAAGTTGTAATTATACATTAAAAAATAGAACACTATTTCCTTAACAGGAAGAATGAATTTGAACATCTTCAGATCAGATTTCTTTATTGCGGCTTTTGAGTCAAAGGTCAGTCACTTTATTCTCTAGCGCAGCTGCTATTTGCTGTAAACGGAAGGCAAGCTGCATTTTTTGTGCAGCTGGATCCTCTTCAAGTGCATTTATAATCTGGAAGATATAAACACAGAATGTTTAGAATCATTTAGCTCAAAATATATGACATGGTTCCCAGACTAAGTGTTTGACACTACTTTGGTTGTAAAGAGTCTTTTGCCTTCGCTCTGTACCAAATTCCATCTAGTAGGCCTCATGTTCTATTTTTACACAAAGGCAGTAAAAATTATTGTCTCTGTTACTACAAGCAAATTAATAGGTAATACTTTATGTTGTGAAATATTACATTTGAAGATGGAGCAGGCAGGCTGAAAAATTTCCTTAGAGCTATTTAAGAAACAGTGCTTTTACTTACAGTGCACCCTACAAGGCTTAAGGGTCATTTACCAGCAGTAATTAAACCCCATCCCCATGAGCTTTAGTTATGAGAAGCTCCTGGGTGGTCCACACACAGGCATACGGCAGGGCAACGCAAGGTCTCTTGTGTCTGTAGGCAATATGAGGAATCAAATTGTCTGACCAGAGCATCAGGAAGCTGTCAGCAGCTCCCCTTTGGCTCTTGCCAAGAAATGCCGAGACTCTGGCCCAGCACCATGTAGTTCAGGAAAGCAAAGAGCTCATCAGAGGAGCCCCCAGCATCCTACAGTCTCTGCTGTACAGAATATATATAAGACTCCTAAGACATAAGGGATTTAAAACCAAGAGCTAGTAAAGGTCAGCTGTTATGAGAAGGCTTTTCTTCAAATAGAGTTTTTTAGAGCTTCCCAAGATCAAATTCAAAAGGTTTCGAAAGGTTTTAATTTCCACCATCCTTTAGGAAAACTTTCCCACCAACTATTAGATTTCTCCATTAGAAAAATGTGTTACATGACAAAACCATTCCTTTTCTAGAACTGGCTTTATTAATAAAGTCAGACAGTGTAATGAAGCAGAAACCTTTTGCACTGTTTAAATACTGTATAAATTTGCAAGTACATGGACTGCTGAAGTATACTTTGCCTGTCACTAGCTGTGGCTCTTATTACTTCTTGAACATCAATGACAATGGAGATTGATGCAGTCAGTATCAATCCAGCCAATAATTTCACTTTGAAGGGCTAGTATATCATTTGCGTTTCAAACACTGGAGCAAATTTGTTTAGAAATAATTATTTTAATGGATTTGTTTTTAAAGTGTGAAAATGTTTTTACGAGACAGAGTTAATAAACACTTATTGCAGTACTTAAACTGGGCCTAATTTAATTTGATATTGTTCCCTTAATTTAAAGAATTTCATCTATCTGTAACTCCTCAAATCTAGACTAAATAATTCATGATTATCTCTGCTGGTGACTATATCCTTCAAATAAATGTGGACAATTAGAATGTACCCACTTAGTCATTGTCAAGTCCTGCAGAGATGCAGAAGGTACAGCACATGCTGGGAACCACTGCGTCAGTAATAAAGACAAGGGCAGCTGCAAAATGTTCCAATTTATGCAAATTAAAACATTTGCATGGAAAATAAATAAGATCAATTAATTTTACTGAATGGTTCTTGACAGATTATCTCCATAACTCTGAATTAGCAGCCTTTTCATCAGATGCACCTTGTTGTTACACAGTGATGTACATGGAAGGGAAGAGCTGCAGCTACGCACTGGGTTGTGCTGGCCTGTCAATGATGGAGTCCCACAAGCTCACAACTCCACCTGTGCCTGCCACCAAAAGTGAAACCACAAGTGTAAGCAGGGACACAGAGGTGTGGATGAAGCAGGAAATTATGGTTCATCTGTCATCCAGGGTCCCTGAGTGTTTCTGTAGGAGGTCAGACTACAGACACATTTGGGAAGGCATTGAAAGTGAGATTGGTTAGCACTGGGGATGAGGGGCCAGGGAACCAATGCCATCAGGTTGGTCTACGTGGCTCTGTCTGCTTCCCCCACTGACTGCCATTGCAAGACTTCTCAGGGTGATTTGGTTTTTCCTGCTTACACACATTTTAAAAGCTGATCCTGTCTAAAGCAGCTGCAGTGAAGGAGGCTCACTGTCTTTAGTGCTAAATATAAGTGAAAACATGAACTGTGCTGAGGTGCAAGACTAACTGAACAGAGCTCACATGTGCTGTATTCCTTTTTGATTCGGCATCTGTTCTTACTTGCTTTGATTTAATTCTGAGAGTTTTCTGGAGGCATTCATTTCCATGGAAACCTTTGAATAAAAGTTTCTTTCTCTCTTTTTGTTTTCAGATTAAGTTTGGAGAGCCATAGCCACAGCTCAGCTACACTGGGATATTCTTTGTCCCCCTTTCCAGAGGGCATGAAAAAACTAAGAAACTTTTTGAACTGAATCTGTGAGCCTGCTTTTGAATCAGACTATATTCAACAGTTACTCTACTCTGGTTTACCCTACGCAGGCACTTTCTTTGGCATGGAAAAACAGGGATGGTAATATACATGGAAGTTTTAAGTACATTTTAACTAATAAAAAAGGCATGGCTCCCATTCCTACAAGCAAAACAAGTTTGATGGATTGTTCTTATTAAAAAAGCACATTGGCTTGAGACCTGATATAACTGTAAGACTGCTTTTTGATCAGTGACATTCTTATGCCTTAATTAGGATGGTAGAATTGAAGAGAAATGATTTTTAAATCTATTCCTCTTTCAGATCTTTTTAAACTCTGTCAAACTATCCCTATCAAAAACAGATAGACCACAGTAAAATCACTCATTTATAAGGACATTCCCTTGACCAGTGTGGTTGCCAAGCAAGGTATATAACTGCAAGTTTAGAGCTTTCTGTTCAGCATTGCTTTTACCTGACTGTCAGGGAACTCCAGAAGTTTCCACTTTAGACTAATGTTAGCCTTCATAACATTTTCCCATTGGTATTAAAACAGAAAAACAGGAGCCATAACTTACCTCATCATAGTATTTGTTAGTGTACTGGTAGAGTTGGTGTAGAGCCACAAGCGTGTTTAGGGAATCGGTATGTGCCTGTGAAACGACACAAGCAGGCAGCAAACGTGTCAAAATAGGATCATAGACAGCTGAAAGTTACACACATGCACAACTGTTGGATACAATTGATAAGATTTCCAAATGCAAGCTCTGCATCCTGTAACTTTTGTTAAATGACTCATGGGGTAGAAAAAAGGAGTCCGAAAACTTTCGTTTGGTGATTTTCAGATTAAGGCTTTTCCGCTGGTATTTTTTGAGCCTGTCCACAACTCTAACATTGGAGGTGGAAAATATTTTGAACTCTGAATGTTAAACCACAGACTACAGCTCAAACATCTGTTAGCAGCATGGGTATGTATAGCTAAGGGATTGACTCAGTACAGTCTACATATTGTTGAGATATTAAGCTTTGGTTCTGACGCAGTCGTGGTTGCTTGAAATCCTTGTTTGAAACTCTCTTTATATCCTGGAAGTTATTCATATGTCACTATAGCAAAGCTGTAACTTGTCAAGATCATGAGCACATGTATGTTTGGAAAAAGTCACCTGAATCATGAGATGGAAAGGGTGGGGGGATGATGGGTGGTGAGCGGACAGAGAGAGAGAGACAGAGAAAGGAATTTAAATAAAGCAGGAAATGACCCTTCCATTACCTCGTCTTTCCACTCCCCCACACACATTTAATTTATTTAGTAAATGTGCTCTACCTGTCTAAACAGATGTTCTTCATTCAAACGTGTAGGATTCAAGTCTCTTGCTATGCCTTTAGTCTTTTAAGTTAGTTAAGAAAATGAAGAATTGCAATATATTGCTGCTGGCATAAATGATTACCCAAGGGATAAAGCAGCAGAGAAACATCCATCTTTCCCTGCCCTATAAAAGTCACTTTTAGAGCTGGTCAAAATTTGCAATGTTCAGTCACTCCTTCCATATTAACTTTTATCATAATTTTTAATGAAAAGAGAAAGAAACAACATATTTTCTGATATTAAAACATGATATTGAATTTACTTTCAATCAGCAAATGTTTTAATTTTATATACATCTCGATTTATGTAATAAATAAAGTGAACTGGAAAATGAAATGTCACTGAAGATGAGTTTTGTAGTGAATGACTGAAAATAGAAATACTCTCATGAGGATGTTGATCTGCAAAATGTTAGGTCCTAAGGGCACTGAAACAAACAAACCGCAAAAAATTCCCCAAACATCCTCCTTACGCTAGAACTCTTCAACTAAATTAAGCAAATGAGCAAACCAGTCAGTAAGTACACTGTCTCCTTGCTCAGGCTAAACAACATCTTTTGAGGCTGGTGAGGGACTCTCCTGGTTCTCCAAGTTAAACAGAGTGCTTTGAAGGCAAGAGCCTGATCTAGCTAAGCTGAGCTGTGGAGCAGACAGGCTCTTTAAGACTGAAGCAAGTTTTGTAGTGTCTTTGCTCCATCGGTCTCCAAGCAGAGCCCCAGAGAGCAACCACAGCCCCCTGCTCTCCTCCATGAGAGCTAACCCAAGTAACCTATAATGCAAACAGAAAAAATGCCACTGAGCAAGCACATGGTGAGCTTCTCACAAGGAGCATAAAGCACAGTTTTGCCCCTGTATAGAATCTCTAAAATATGCTATACTTAATGTGCATGCCTCCTATTTAATTTCTGGAATCGACTTTTTGCTGTGGTAGCACTGTAAATTCAGTCGCTACTTTTTTTCCAGTACAATCCATGATAGAAATCCTCTATATGCTGTGGAGAGAAAACACAGTTCTAGAGTGATATAATTTTCCCAGAATGGATGTGAGAAATCCAAACAAAGACTTTGCTCTGGCCGTGCATCACTCAGACAAGGTAATGATGAAAACCATTCTTACTTCCATTCCATAATCAACATTTCAAACAGCTAACAGGCATGAGTACAGCAAACAGGAGATTCTTACCCTAGAAATTTCTGCTAGATGGGTATTCATGTCTTGGTCACTCACTGGCACCATCTGACGAATACCTTTGTAGTAACTGCAAGATATGAAGAAGAATTTCAATTAGGTGAAACACACTGTGGTTTTTCTGGTAATTCTGTCTTTCAAATACAATTATTTTAAACATTTCTAATAGTGCAGGAGATGTTCTACCACAGCAGACCAATTTTAGTAGTCCTGCCTTCCAACAGTCGTTAGTACCTTTGCAACAGAGCCAAATCATACCTAATTGTACAAGGACATACCACAAGAAAGGAATCTATAATTGCAGATGATAATTATTTTAGGTATTAAAACTGGCAAGAGTTTTGATCCATGGCAAATCTTCCATGATATTGACAGAATTGCCAATGAGTAAATGCATAAGGTCAGATATGGAATAGAAAAAAATGTGTTTGTGAAAATGTTTTTAGGAATTGCTGTCTACTGAGTTATGGAAGTGCAACATTTATTAGACAGATTTTATGGGTAACAACTACCACGGCAGAAAACAGCATCATATTTTCTCCTGAATAAATCTAGTCATCTGTCTATACAGACAATAACACACACTGGCTTGTAGCAGAGCTCCATTTCAACCCTGCCAATGCTACCATGAAGGGAATGTTTTAACATTTGGATGTAAAATTTTTAATATTTGACAGCTGACTTTGACTATTTCAGCATTCCCTTTTCTTCTTACACAGGCTTAAGATCCTAACCACTGAATAAGCATGAAAAGAGTCTATACTTACTCTTCCACCATTTTCTTATAGTTAGAGATTTCTTTTGCATAAAGTAATTTATTACTTGGAGAATCCTGAAAAATTTATAATACAGAGAAACTTGGTTGATTTATGAACATTTCTAGGAAGCAAAAGAAAGTCAAGAACTTAAATTTAAGCCTTTGTATTCACATACACATGAGCTTTATAGATATTAACATTGGGATACTTAATAATGGTGGGCTTATTTGTCATAAAGGGTTAGAGTTTACACGTGGCATTACTGAGTTTTACAAGTGTACCAATGCAAGATGATACTAAATTATTGATAGACCTGAAATAATCAGTCCTTTAAGTTGCTTTTTACAAAAGCAGTTGCTATTTTCTCCTTTTTCTATATATCAATTTGCAGACTACACAGTAACACTGACACGTTCACCAACCTGTTAAGTGGTGAAATGCTAACTTCATTATAAAACTAAAAAGAAATGATCAAGGCTGTATCTCCTCCGAGAATGGGCATTGTCTATGAGGATGCCCTTTGTCTTGTCAGGCACGAGCATAGTCAGGATATAGAATGCAAATCACTTACTCTGCTTAATTTGTGCTCTGTTCTTGTGCAAGCATCCATGAAAGTCTGTGCAATGACTGACAAGGAAGCATCCACTACTTCATGAACATGAACATCAAAGATGAAGTGGGGATTTTTCAGTATGTTTACCCAGAATCTAAGAGGCAGGCTGCAAAGTGAGGAAAATATAAATAATCCTTTTTACACAATAAATGTTCTACAATAAGCAAATCATATGAAATTAAATATGGGCTTTGCATTTTGATCTCACAACAGCGATGTTTAATTTTGTATTTCAATATTTATACAAACTTGTTTGGTTTCCATATCTGAAAACCATATATATATCACATAAAAATTCATAGGAGAAGAACCTTGAGTGCCCCAAAATAGCATGAGAAGATGTGTGGTCAGAGAAACTACCAAGTATGTATTAGATTTTGTGATTTGACAGGTAAATTGAGTCCTATTTGCTTCTTGCTTTCCTTTTCTCTTAGGAAATACAAACAACAAAAATCAGTAAATCTGCTAGTGACAATCCCATAGGTAAGTTGGTTTCATTTTTTGCAGCTTCTAGGCTTAAAGGGAATCCTTTTGATCACACAAACATGTTACCTCAATTAAAATTACTCTGAGCATTGTAAATGAAATTCACTTTGATTTGTGGTAAGAGTGCTAATATCTACCTGGAAATTACACTCTCATTTCTCTGCATTAGAAGTATGACTCTGTTCATATGGTACCTGTTTGTTTTCCAGATGTGAATGGTATCTTCATCCTTGATGTCGTGTTTTTCTGCTTGCTCATCAAGAAAGTCAAAAAAGTACTTCACAGCTGGTGGCACCACATGGTTTGAGTTGAGGACACTATGAAAGAAGTCATCTACGAACTGCTGAAGTGTCCCCTAAAAGAAAATTTTAAAAAATCAGTTACATTTGGGTTACAAGCTGAACTCAGTGCCATTTTTAGTATCTTTTCTTCCTATTGACAATAAGAGCCCATTATCCAGTTGCAATCACTGATGACCTTCATCTTGAGCGCTAAGGGTGACAAAAAGCAAGCAACTTCTTAGGGCAGTGACCTTGTAAACTGCCAACACAGAGCACAATTTTGTGTTCTAGACTGGAAGGTTGTGACTTCACCAAGTACCCTACTGTTTGCACAGAAAGGTGTGCTTTCTGCTTGACTGAAGCAGCAGAAACTGGTTGTTACATTTACACCTCAGGGTCATCTCGCACAGAAAATAGTCTTTAGCCACTTTTTAATGGTTTTGCAGCTTCCTACCACCAGTTTCTCTGACACCAGAACACCAGGCAATTTTTAGAAAGAGATTAAGAGGAAGAAGTGCCAGTGAACATTTGATTTTTTGTTTGAGGGCAAGCACTTGGGTCTTAAGAGACATCCAGGCTGACTCAGCTTCATGAGCTCCACCGAGCCCAAGAAGTGAAGTGTCCCAGGAGGGCTGTGTGCTTGGTTGGATTCCTGCATCTGCCTGAACCTTATCGACTGTGACCTCAGAGACATCCCCTTGCTTTAGAGATGACACTGTCGAGACCACATACAGTTCATCCCAGCTCAGCTGAGTGGCTGATACTTTTGAAGAACTGCATCCTCTTTTCTATCATCACTCCAGCTGCCAGCCTCCAAACAGGGCAGGAACCCAGATGGCAAAGAGCCCTACACTATTCCGCTGTCATTAAGGACACATTGACAGTCCTTAGGTTGTAGGGGTAGTTGTGATTCAAGCCATAACCCCTCACCAGCTCTGTGTGAGTCAGTAAAGCTCCAGACTGGTAATAATCTATGAACTGGCTATTGGGAATAGAAAAGCAGTGGCTGCTTAGGAGTTATTAAAAAGAAAAAGGGTATGTAAATATCTTGCTACCTCTTTGTCCCGAGTCTATGCCACTATACACAGACTTTCCTTCACATCCATTTTCACACTTGGACAAGTGGCCTTAGCTGGAGCCAGACCACCCTTATTTTCATGAGGAGCCTGACTTTATGGTCATTAAACACATTATTCTAAATTCTTTCTCCATGGAGGAATGCTTCACAAAACTATTTTGCTCATGATCTATCCTGAAGTATAGGCACTAAAGATACACTGAAAGGACTATTATTGTTTGCAAACTATTTTTCTAGGTTGTACTGCAGCATTGATCATACACAAGAATATGGAAATATAAGACTCTGTAGGACTTTATAAAGCATTCAGTTCAAAAGAAAATGCAACAAAATATTACCTAAACAGGTGACACAGCAGAATATCCATCTTTGTTTAGCAAGGAAAATCCTTATTTAACAATCATGTTATAATGGTTCTCAGCTTTGATCAGGAACAGTACTTTATCTCTTTCCCAGTAATGTTCCTCAGGGCACATCAATCACTTGAAACCTCGAACACCAGCTTGGATGTACATGACACATATTCCAAATCACAGCCAAATAAATGACTAATAGTTGTACCATTTCCTTCTGTTGTACCTCAAAATCTATAGAATTAAGGTGTAGCCATAGCACATCTGAGCCCTACCTTCACAGAAAGAAGTCTTGTCAGGTAGATTTCTGTAATAGCTTTGGTCCTCTCTTTTTCTTTCACACTGCCCCGCTTTGATTTACCTTCGTCCATTTCATCTACTGGCCGGACTAGATGCCAGACTTTATTTTCATCTTCAAGGAGTGCATGCCCTAGAAACAGTAATCGCAGTAATTACAAAAAACATCCCACACCCAAAACAGCAACACAGAAATAATCATATACATATGTGTATTTAAGGTATTTGTTCCCTATCCTTAACATACACAGGTATGTTGCCTCTTGCCAAGAGGATCTAGATTTCTCTGTTGCTGTCCAGCATATACAACTCAAGTACTAAATGTTCAACAATACATAGCTGAAAAAGCTTGCTTTTGTCAAGACCAAAGGGAGAGGAAGGAATCACACAATAATGAAACTCCTGTTTGGTCTTGTAAGCACAGTATGTGTGTTCTTTGAGGTCCACACACTGAAGTATTCTACTCCTTTGTGAATTCTTGGAGACATGATCAAGTTATAGAAACTCAGCTAGGTCTGACCCCACAGCCACCACAGAAACACCAGCTGCAGACTACTTCAGGTACAACCTTTTTTTATTGGGTAATACCATTACAATTCAGATCTTGACCCTAACTCCTGAGGTCAAAGTATTGTACCTCAGTTCAAACCCTCCTTTATCAGCATTTGACCAACACCACTTGACTTTGTAGCAGAGAGGAGGAAAAATGCATCCCTTCACTGAGATGACATGAACTCCAGCAGCCAGAGGTAATGACTGCAGCAAATTCATATCCATTATCATAAGATTTTTAAAATTTTTTTTTTGTCAGTATGCATTGTTGAAACCAGAGAGAGACATTTCCATCAACCCTGTTACCATATAGCATGACAGCTCATCTGATTGCAGTTCCTCACTATGCTATCAGTGTCTTGGCCATGCATCTGGTCCTCAGCTTAGTTCAATGATCACACAGATGAAAAAGGGAATTTTGCATTTCAGCATCAAGATTATTATTCAGTCAAACTCTACGCTTGAAAATCTTTTATTACACACAGTTCTAAAAGAAATGATACAATTGTTTTAACTTGCAATTAATATTTCTTGAAAAGAGTTTCTGTGTCACAAACTTGCTTTCAAATCTCCTAGTTTTGCTTGTTCTTCCTTTAATTCCTGAACTTTTGTATCTATTTGGCATAGTCCCTAAAATCAGTGGTGCTTTTCCAGTCAGAGTTATTGAACCAGTACATTTAAAATCATTGATGTATTTAAATTATGAAAGTTATTTTTCCTTTTAAAATTGTGATTCAGCCCCACAGCACAAATTATTTTTGCATTACTGTTAAGTTTTATGCTTTAATATACCTCTCTAATGTAACTGAATCCCAGTTACAGCACAAAATATCAGTTGCTAATTGCACTAATTTTGACCATAGTAGTTTATTAACTAAGTTCTTCAACAGCTACATTGAATTTCCAAGCTTGCATGTATGTTCAATATTTTACAACACAGGGGAAAATAACATTTTTGTCTAACCTGGCTACACTGACATTTTTGCCTGAATCTGCTTCTTATATCCTCATGAAAACCATTAAGTATGCAGTCTTCTGGGACCTTTACTTCTTTTTAACAAGGTAGGGGAAAAATATAAATCCCACATTAAATCACATAGTCCTTTGTGGGTCCTTAATTCAACTTGGAAGTTCATATGAATTAAGCCAGAAAGAAATAAAAGCAATCACTTTATTTTGAAGCAGCTGTGATTTTGCAATTGATACCATTCATGGGATTCTGGAATGTCTTTTGCAATCGCTGGTATTTACTTTTGTAAATTAACAGATCAAATCACACAGTTAGAGCAGAAACTATTTTCCAGCCTTATGTCAGTTGTTTGGTACACTTCTGCTTCCTCTCTTTGCTTTCCTGATGGTGTATGGCCCAGTTTAACTTTGGAGAGAAGAGGAAACAACTAAATGTCCACTGAGATTACTGGCTCTTAGATGCAGCTTAATTTGTCCTATGTTTGTTTAGCAACAGCAGAATCAGCTACTAATGGAATAGTAGTTATTTGGAAAGTAAGGATTAAGGGACTACAACTCAACCAGTTGTAGTCTTCTCTGCAACACAAAGAAGCAGGAAGACAGAGGAAGAGAAATTTAAAATATGGGGCAACAAAACACGTCAGCAGTAGGGCTAAGAGAAAATATTTTCCCCAATGGAAAAGTAGGAAGTGAAGAAAATAAAAGATAGGGGAAACACCTCCTTTTTTTTTTTTTTATTGTCATAGTTTAAGCAGAGAGAAGTTTGTGCCCACTGGGTCAAATGCTTCCCCTTGAACTCCTTGTCTTTCCCCTTGGGCATACTTTGGCCAATATAAAATAATTTGGAGGGGGAAGGGTTAATGGCAAATATAGACTGTGATGACTAATTATAGTGGTATGAACCATCATGTAAACATGATGAAAGCAAATGAGATGATGACAGCCAATGCAGCCCCTTTTCCCTTATGTGACCTGCAGCAAATTATCTGCCTTCCAGTCTCCTCCACCCTGTGAATACTCCTCCGTGGAGATGAAGGAGGGGCTACCCTCCTGGATCTGTTTTTCTGTATTTCAGATCAGTATTTCTGATCTGTGAACCTGTGTCTATTTTTATTCAGAATTAAAAAAGAAAAAAAAGGAAACCAAAACCCAGAGAAAACACCCAGAATAACAGAATGTGTTGTATTGATTTATAGTTCAGTACAGAAATACTAATATGAAATCACTGAAACCATTCTTCATTTTGATACAAATTAGTAATTGCATTTATTGTCTCCAGAAGCAAAAGATGCTGCATTTAATTTGTCACAACCTCCAGCTTTTAGTGTCTTCCTATTATAATCTGTGAATTAAAAGCAGCGTGGAAGCAACGCCAGGTTTTAGAGCAACATCTCTGAACATGGTTTTACATTTTCTTTCTATGCAAAACCTCCTACTTTGGCCGACAGTCAAAGGCTTCAGCTGACACTTCTCAATGCAAAAGGTGCAAGTTAATGAGACTCAGAAGAAAAGAAAATCCACTTGATCACAAGCCTCATTCACAGAGTCAGGATAGGTTTTCTCTTTATTCCAACCTTGTAAATGCCTATGTCATATAAATGTGTATGTGTGGGAGGAGAAGCCTCTGGTGCTCTCCTTTCCCTTTTATACACAGTGTCTCATAAATCACTGTCATGGCAGACTGTCACTTTGCACTATCTTTGCAACATTTTATAGCTTTCCAAGAGAACAAGTTGGCACCAGATAGCTCCGGGGACCCTTTGGTGCTAAAGAAAATGGGGTAGCCTGGCGTGAAACACTCTCATTCCAAATTTGTACACTACCATGGTGCAAGACAGGGTGTGGAGAAGAAACATGGTGGAAGCTGTCTTCACTTGATACTTCAGGATCTGAATTTTCTGCAGACTTTTCTCTTTTGTACAAGAGCCCTTGTGTGACAGCACTCTCCCCAGAACTCAGCTTTCCCTTTACAATTTGATAGGCCACATGTATAACTAAGGAATTCACCTTGGAGTACAGATCATGCCTGTTCAAACAGCTTCATCATACTGAATCATAGATAATGATATAATTGTAGAGAAGGAGAAAAGAAAAAAAACCTAACACAACACAAGAAGAAAAATACCTGATCTGGTCCTCTACTGCCTGACACAAGGACAGAGCAGAGGGGAGGACTGGTCTCTGTTAAGAAAGCAAAGCAAGTTAAGGGCACCACCAGGCTCCATTCATGGTCTGTACCACTTCTTTCAGAAGGTGACTACAGCCTCAGCAATCATTGCAACCAAACTGAACAAAGACTAGGAATCAGCTCCTTGCTTGGCTGCACTCCACTGCCCTCTGTATTGAACTGGATAGCTTTTAAAGTTAACATGCTGGGTTGGCACCTGCTGTGACAAAACAGTCACTGCTTGGTCAGCTGTGCCAGGCACTTGCAGTAAAGGGGCAAGAGGATAGCAGTGGAGGTGTAAACTTGACCATTAGAAGATGTCTTTCTGCTGGAAAAAGTCTCAATAGAAAGAACAAGGAAGACAGAGTAAAAAGTAGACAGTTCTGTCTGTCTTAATTTCCTCTCCAACACTCAAATAAAATGGAAGTTTGCACATTTTTGCTAAAGAGTGATATACATGAGAGCTATCAGCTGAGACCCATCTTCTTGAAAAATGTACATTTCTGGCGTATTATTTCCAACCTGTTTGATGGCCCAGCCCTTGAAACCTATTAAATCTAAGATCAGTAAATCCGTATAAAGGAATGAAACTATTAGGTAAAGCAATGGCTTTTACAATTGGTGCTAGACAGAAAAGGATATCAAATGAGTTCATAGGAGGAAGAATGATCTCAGCAATTATTGTTCCATAAATCTAAGTTCTACCTCATGTAAAAAACTGAATATAAGGATAAAAAAAAAACAACAGAGAAATTGAACATCTGGAATCTGTAAAGGAAATACACATGACAAAGAATATAAATTCACAAGTAAATATTTCCATAAAAATCTGAGTGCATTCAAGGATGTAATGGATATTGTCTCTCAAGAGATATTGAGGTATGGAAAATTGGTCTAGACAGAACACTAACATGTAAGAGTAAAAGCTTTAAAAGACAGGCTGCAAGCTAACAGGTTGTTTTCTGTGTTGAGAAGTCCGGCATACTGTAGCAGACAGCAATACAAGAATTATACAACAGCTGCATTAGTGATGTGAAAGAGCAGAAACACTATGAGGAAATTCCTGACAGTAACTGGCAGTGGATTGCAAACGTCAAAAAGAACAAAGGAATTGTGAAAAACGCTGCATCTAAGCAGATAAAATGCATGGAATGAATAAAGCCAAACAAAAAGCCCTGGGAAAAAACAAGCTAGCATAGCTGGTGAAGCATCACTCAAAGAGAGAGAGACACAAAATATCAATATACAGAGATGTGTTTGCAAGACAACAAAGTTGTATGAAATGCAATTAAAAAAATCACATCAGATCCATTATGTCACAGAGAGGGGAGCTCGTCTCTACCATGGTTCATCTAGAATACTGCATTTAATTCCCAGTCTAATAAGAACTGGAAGAAACTTGAAGAGGAAAGTGAGTAAAGGATGGAGAGAGCAGGGAAAAAAAAGCTCTGGACAGATGAAACCTACAGTTTGACTATAGATGTAGTGTGATCAAAAAACTAAATATGCAAGGAAATGTTTAGTAAGAGTGCTTTCTATTAAGCAATTATGGTCAAAGTCCAGCATTTAAGACTTTTATAGCGAGGGCAAAGACAACTATTGCAAGTCTATAGTGGGCAACACACAACAAATAAACTTTCTATAGTACAGTGGGAAATATCTAGCTCCACAGAAGTGCTCGATAAACAAGACCAAGACAGCAGCATCACTGTATGTGGTTTTTGACTTCTAGTCACCTTGGAAAGTACAGAAGGCACAAGATACTTACTTTCCCCTGGGACATCTTGCTGATTATCCTCTGGCTGCTGGGAAATTCCCATTTTTGATAAGATGAGTGTGGCACCATCTCGGACCTTTGAAAATACAAACACAGAGATGTTCTTCGAAAGAAGCACGCAATACTGGACATTTTTATTAAAACATAAACTGCGGATTCTGTAATCTGTTGCAGGGAATCTAGATGAATGGTGCCCTTCAAAGGCTTCTTAGGCAACTGACTCTGCAATTCAGAACAGACTCCCTCCCCTTCCTTTCATAAGAAATCAACACCTCTGAGTTTACTGAAATACTGGGAGCATCTCCAAGGCTTAAGGTGGTTCCTCAATTTGGTGTGGTTGCCCTTTATACAAAAATGGGCTTTATCATGAAGAATCAGACTTGACTGTTTTCTGAGGGAAAACTAACCAACTTCTCTCTTTACTAAGCAGGATATCTGTTGTTAGAAAGCAAAATATAGTATACAAAGGAAAGATAAGTGGATTGCAAGTGCATGGTAGCATGCACAGTATGAAACCTAAAACAGACGGTACAAAACCATCAATATCTGCTCTCCTGACTGGGCTGTTGAACAAACCAGACCAACCCAAAATCTATTTAGCAGCACAGCAAGGACAAAGACAATTCTCAAGGGTAGGAAGTGGTAGAGGAAAGAAAACATGAACATGAGACCCAGCAAAAGGAGGTTTTGAATGTTCAAAGGGGAAATTCGATTTGGGTACTGCAGTGATGAGGAAACCAAAGTACTGGCATTTAGATGATGTGTTTTTACGTAAGATGTTTAGGCAATATGTCTAGATACAGCCTTTCACACTGAAGCTTTTTCTGCCTAGACCCAGATCCCATGTTTTTCTTTTGATTCTTTATCATAGAATCATAGAATATTTTGGGTTGAAAGGGACCTTAGAGGTCATCTAGTTCCATCTCCCCTGCCACAGCCAGATCCGCTAGATCTGACTGTTCAAAGCCCCATCCAGCCCAGCCTTGAAGACTTCCAGGGATTGGGCATCCACAACTTCTCTGGGCAACCTGTATGTAGCACTGAAGTTTCTTTAAAAACAAATAAAGATTTTATTTATTGCTAGGGAACATTTAACAGGTACAAACTCTTTTGAAATGCCTTACATTATAATGCATTAATGTGTTGATACGTTTCCATCTGCCATCTCTTTGGGATGTTAAATCCAAGTCTGAGAGGATCTGTGCAGTAGAACCTGGACGCCACTCTACAAATAATTAAAGTGAGAAAAAACAGTTCTTAACCATGTGTGAAAACAATTACTTGAAGAATGTTTTACAGACCCACTGACACATTGTGGAACATTAACCGAAGTAATTTAGCACATGCCCAAATGTGTGGTTTTTATTGCTTAATGGTTTGGTCTTTATTACAGAAGTTAGCATGAAGTATTCCTAACCATGTATATGGCTTCTGATTATTTTCCACAAAAAGTCAAATTCCTTTGCATGGAATACTGTAAGTATATATCATAAGATCTGCTATCAGTCCAAAACAGAGTACAACTTCATGGAAGAGAAAAGACAATTTTAGGAAATCCACTAGGATTTGTTGAAGAGCAAGAATTCCATCTTCTACTTTCATATTAATTCAGGAATGAAGATATTGAAAAAAAACTATTAATTGGAGCTTTTATTATGAGATAATTAGACGTTTTAAAGTAACACCATTTCTTTTTCTTTTCTTAAGAAGAGAGCAGCTATTTTGAAAGCCTTCAAGGAGGATGATTTTCAGAAGCTAGGTCGTTCATCATCTACTAAAAGTGCAGTTCCTGTAAGTTATAATTCTTTTGAATAACCACCATAAAGGCAACTAAAAATCAGTACCAGTTTCTGAAATTGCATCATTACTTCTCTATCAGTTAATTATCCATGCTGTCATTATCACATTAATTAGTACCTGAGATACTGACTCTGTCAGACACGAATACATTTATGCTAACAGTCATTAACAGGCTCTTTGCACACTAATGACAGTATACCAAAACTTTAAGAGTCAGGAAAAATAACTCTGTAAGAAAGCATTCATTTTGAAGGCATATTAAGATCGCTGCAAAATGCTGTATTTTTGCATTCACCTGAACATGAGTTCAACTTTTTTTTTTTTTTTTTTCTTTTTAAAGAAGAAAAAACAATCCAAATCCAAGGAATAAATGCTCTTATAGACATCTTTAAAGTAAATACAAAATCACGTCTTACCTTTTCAGTATAGTATCACAAGTAGCTACTTACCAAGAACTACACTGTCAGCTTTTGGCCACTGGGAACATGGCAGATTTCGATAGACTTGGTCTATTATCTTTTCCTTTACTTGTGATATAGTATCACAGTTCAGCACTTTCACAGGTATGGAATCGTTTCCTCCATCTTGCACATATACATTAACTGTCTGCAAAGAAAAGAATGTACATGATTACTAAGACAAATCAGTGCTGAGTTACCTCTGAACCTGTTTTTCTGGGTGATTTAAACGCAAACAGTATCTGAAATTCACTGTGCAACGATTATTGCACAGCAACACATATTTGCAATAGAAGTATGGATTATCTGAAGGATTATTTGAAAGATCCTTTGCTCTTATGCAGCCAATTGGCCATCACAAATTCCAGTTAATTCCTACCACTATGACAAACCAGAAAAGATATAGAAGAGATTTAGTCATGTCTAATATGCTAATATTATTGAGTCTTGGAAGTTTATTAAAGAGGAACACTAAAGAACAAAGCAACTGGACCAATGACTGATAATTCTAAACATAAAAACATAAAAAAGCCAAGTAACACAGTGTCCAAACTTCATGAGTTCTCAATAATCACTTGAACTGCACTTTGGTGAACTCCTAGAATATTGTGTGCTTTTGCCTTCCTTTATGCTGTCTAAAAGGCTGTGGTTTTAAAGTGAAGCAGACTACTTCTGTACATATGGTGATTTAACACGGCTCAGCTGATGAGGACTGAGTTGTTCAGCTCCCCTAACTTTACCTCCTGCAACCAGACGTTCATTAACTACACACACATACACACACATACATATATACATGTAAAAGCCATTTCTATCATCTTTGGTGTTTGTACTGCTTACTATTGTCACAATAACTCTAATAGTTTGAAGAAATACACCTAAGTAGTAGCTTATGCTAGTTCTAAAATATTACTGTTTTCTGATAGTATTGACATGGGCTTTTTAGTGTTAGAGAGAATTTCTTGAAAGCCTGTAATTTTCTAAATCTAGAGTTATTTTTTTGAAAGTAGCTTTGCTATGTAAGTGTCAGTTTCAATACAGACAAAAGCAAATAAGAAAACCATGGCCAGGAAACCTCCTCAGAAGGAAAAAACCCCACACAAAACCAAATAGATGTTATGAAAATCCTCTTTCTTTCACTAGCTGAATCAGTACAACCACTCAGAGCTGCTGTGGATCTTCTGCCAGTCAGGTAGCTTAGGAGGCCAAGCACAGCACCACAGCTCTCAGGTACATATGGTCCTGCCAGCCATAATGCCTGAATTTATCATATCAGACCTCGGAAATAAACGTGCATAGCTGATATTTTTAAACAGTGAAGAAAAGCTACACCATACGGCAATCAAATTAAACATGATTGCACTGTCCCTTGACAGAACTCTCAAACTAATCATGAGATTTCACCTTCCTTTTCCTATTAGCTTTATGGTAATTAGACATGATTTTGCTGCTGGTTCAGTATGCAGCATGTCAGTGTAACCAGTGATGCAAAACAGATTCATCTTTTAAATAAGAACAATTAGAGAGCAGACAACTGCTCTATGCTGTACTTTCCCACCTTGTCTCACTTTCAGGCAGAAGTGAGGGAATTAACTGATGCTTTAACCCACAATGATTCACAAATGCTCCCTAACTGTTCAGTTACCACATCATGATCATCATTGTGCCAAAGATCCCAATAACTTCTGGGTCTAGTACCCTCCTACATAATATTTCAACAGAAATATATACACATATATGTCATCATCTTCCACATAAGCACACACATGACACATTTGTTTGATGGGAAATCTGTAGGTCTGGACCAAATACTGCTACTGTACAATGTTATAATGTTTAATATCTGGTTAATATGCTTGTTGAGCCCACATCTGATTGCACACACAAACTTTCTGCTTTCACACTGATTCATTTAGCTTAATTGCAGGCATTGGGGTGTTTTTTTGTGAGAAAGACTGAATAAAGAGTTATTGTCATTAAGTCTTACATGATGTAAAATGCAAATAAATTTTTTTCTCCATACACAACAGAAATTGCAGCTAGCATTGCCAGTCAGACTGTTTTCTGTGGGTGGCACTTTTGGCTCGGATATAAAGACGATAACTCAACTAATCCCCAAACTATCAGTTGAGCTTAAAATATTTCTTCTTGCCCACCACACTCTTCCTCCAGGCAGTCTAGGTCGCAGTCTGGTAACTCCGTGAGTGAAAGTCCCACAGCAATCTCCTCATATCAGCCCTCCCATCAGCATCTCTTCAGAATACATAAAACGGTGATATCTTTTTTCTTCAAATCAAGACTTACTAAAGTTTTTTTAAGTTTCTCTCCACACTGAATATATGTCACTGCATTTTTCTCAGCTGAAGACAACTACAAATGACTCCTAACATGTCAATAAAAGAGAAATCAGAAAAGTAAAAAAAAGTCCTCTGTTGCTCTCTGAAGGACAATCTGTGCACCTTTCATATTTACTATGCTGTATCCTGAAGAAAACCAGCAAGACTGTCAGAAAAAGTAAAACTCGATTTTATACTCCCTGAACAGCAAGAGTGGGCTCTTTCAGTTTTTTTTAAAGGCCAGTGAATCTGTGTGCTGGAGTATGGTTGAAAAAGTGGTGGTAATTTCTGGCAGTGAAGAGAATTAAGTCAAAGCTGGTGATCAGATTCAGGGGGTGGTCAAGCTCAGCGGAGGAGCCCCCTTGGCAGGAATGTCGACTTGATCCCACTCG
>JAWWEW010000041.1:19436930-19476981 GCA_035583185.1 Anabacerthia variegaticeps
GCCAGTGAATCTGTGTGCTGGAGTATGGTTGAAAAAGTGGTGGTAATTTCTGGCAGTGAAGAGAATTAAGTCAAAGCAGAATTCATAACAGAAGAAAACTGGACCATGGCACTGGTGATCAGATTCAGGGGGTGGTCAAGCTCAGCGGAGGAGCCCCCTTGGCAGGAATGTCGACTTGATCCCACTCGAATGGGATGGGTTTCCACAACTGCCTGTAGGGGCAGCTTCCTCTCGCCACTGTAGGGAATTATTTCCCTAAGTGGAAATAAACCCCTTTTAGTACCATTTGGGCTGCCCATGTTCAGGATAGTTTGACTCACATAGAAACAAATGCAGAAAGAAGTTCACAAAGTGTTCTGGAGATTGCGGAGTCACCTCACAGGGCTGCAGAAGAGCTCATCGTGGTATAGTAATAGAATGGTCTCTAAAATGATGCTTGATATGCTGACCGACAGCAATCACAACGGAGAAAGACAACCTGAAGTTCAAGCATAATGGTAGTGCAAGAATTCTGCAAAAATCAATTGCCTGTTACTTTAGATGGAATAAGGGGAGGAGCCAAACACCCTGACATCTCTTCAGACAGACTGAAATTTGTGAAATGGGATTTATTGAAATGGGTTCCACAGTGGCAGGATTTTGATTTTTATACTAGAAGATATTTGAAAATTCTGTTTTTCTGCTTGGATTCTTGTTTTGGTCATAGACAGTCCTGTCCGTGACCAGAATTTCTATGCAGTTCACCGTAGTCTAGAAGATTATGTACAGACTTGACACTACAGGAATTAATTAAAAAGAAAACAAAACAAAAACACAATTATAATCTGTTAGTCATGCTTTGCTTACCAATTGTGTATACTCTACATCATCTCCCAGTAAACCTGTGTCATTCAATGTATACTTGGCTTTCTTTAGTACGGCATCCACAGGGCCTTTTTCTACCTGATGTTTGATAGCCTTGAACAACTTATAAAGAGGCTCCCCAGCATTGTCCTGTTTAGAGAAAAGGACATGAAATTAAGCAAACCCAAAAGATATACTCAATGTATGTTTAAGTCTTACTGATTTAAAAAAAACCGAACCCACCAGCAACAGACTTCAACTCTTACCTTGAGGTACTGATACAAACAAATAGACATCCAGTTAGACAACATTCTCTCAACAACTGTTTCAGACCTGAAAAAACCCAACAAACCAATCCTGAGCATGGTAAAGATACTTAATGGCAAGATTTTAAGGAAAAACATTGGTCAATTGAAATATAATATTTTTACATGCTTAACCGCACGCACTCTCCTAATGTAATGATTTCCCTATAGAGCCTTGAAAGCATATACTTGCTTTAGGATAAGTGCTTTGTATTGCTCATCATTCCCAGGTACCTTCAGCTCATTGCTGAAAAGAACACATCCTTAATGCAAAATCTTAAGCTGGATCTATGCTGTAAGAGCTAAACAATTAACCCAGTTGTGCAGTTACTGGGAAATAACCTACAGATTACAAAGCTACAATATAAACAGAGCAAGGTCTAGTGTAATTTATTTGAGATAAAAACTGGGTTAAAACACTAGAGCAAGCCCTCACTGAATTCACAATGCAAGCTGATTATGTGTGCTTGTTACACAGATGACGTCTGGTATAAATGCTAGATCATTTGGAATGAAGTTAGATTAAAAAGTAAACAAAATGTTCAGTATGATATTTTAAAGTAATGTAGGTGTTTCTACACTGCAATATTTGAAAAGGAAAATCTGTGGCCAGCAGTCCTGCCTGTCCACGGCTGCTCTTGGTGAGCTCGTCTTCCTAATATGCTTGGGCCAAGCTATTTCTGACTTTCATGGATAGCTGGCATTTTAACACAGCCACATTGCAAAAGAACCACATTTACAGAAAACTGGAGACCTACAGAAAATATGACAATAATTCAAACCTTCTCAGCATCAGCTTTGGGTTTTTGGCCACAACATACTGCTCCATAAGTTCTAAGAACAGCGTCCTCATGATGTCAGTATAGTATTCTAGTTTTCCATGTAAAGCGACCGTCAGTAAAGATGCAAAATACACTTTAGCTCGAGCAGAGAACTCCCTTTGGTTTTCCAGCGTGTGAATAAACTGAAACAGAAAACAAATGTAGAATCAAGTCAGATGACAGGTTTCTGAAGAACCTCAGCACTTGTCTGCACTGAGAAGCAATATTATTTTAATATTAATCTCCTAAATGCAGAATGGAAAAGTTTTCAGAAGTTTGAAAAAACTACTTATAAGAAAATGTTGCTTAGAATTTTTTTCTAGATACACACACAGTGTACTGGACTGACCCAAGGAATGCTTAGGAACTCAACTAAAACCTTATCTAAAATGAATGCTTTAATTAAACGAAAAACAGTGTTCATGACAATTTTCTAAAAGAGAAAATCAACTCCCTTCTCCCTCAAATTCCCAGACCTTTCACATCAAATTACAAAGACACTAATATAAGTACACCTGGGAATGTGCTTTCATCTGCCATAAACTCTAATACTACCATTAACTAGATCAGGACTGGAGCCTCATTATTAAAAAAAAAAAAAGAGAGAGAGAGAGAAAAAGTTAGAAGCCTAAATCTATATTTAGGTGTCTGACAATGAGCCTCATTTTTTGAAAGTGAGCAATTAGAAGTCTCTTCAGAGCTGCTGTGAGCATGTCAGTCTTGATGAATAGGTCACTAGAGGAGCCTCTGCCTCTCTGGGGCAGAGATTCAGCAGATGGCTGCTTGCAGGTGACTCCCATGAGATGCCAGGATTCGAATCAGTACTCTGATCACATGTCTTAAAATGCTAAAACAAACTTGTAACACCAGTTTTTATGCCAGATTGGGTTAAATCCATTTTCCTACAGCCACGGCAATGTTGACTAACTCCATACTATATGACCTGGCAGAGAAATAGGATCTTGTCTTTCTGTCCCACCAGAAAGCTCTGGCTGTGATGCAGTGGTTAGTGTGGAATCAGAACCATAAGAAAATAGCTTATTTTTAATAATTTTAGTTCAGTTGTCCTTGCAAGCCAAATGTCTTTCATACAGTTATGCCTAGCTAAGAGACAAGGTGAATCTACTTCAGTACTTACATTAATGAGAAATGATTTGCTATTAAGGAGGTTGGAGAATTGGTACAAAGCCTGCTCCACAGTCTGGCGCCTGGCCTCAGGAATATCCAGCTTCCCCGTAATCATCACATCTTTCTCTCCGTCTTTGGAGGGCAAGAAGAAGACTCTGTCCGTGTAGGTTTTGTAGTCCAGTACTGGAATTCCAGCTTCATTGATATCATTTGTCTGATCCTCCATCTCTATCATTAGATCTGCAATAGGCAATGCAGTTTAAAGGTTCATTTAAAAAAGACTGCAGGTGTTTTAGGCAACACAATCTCTTTGGGAGCCTTCTAATAGAGAAAAAGCAGCTCAGTGTTAAAAACTCTTATTTCATCTCATGTTTTCTCTTGCTATTTTTACCAGTTATCCTGTTAACTATGACCACAGCTAATCCTATGGTGACATGAGGATAACTGCCTTTAGCACTGATGGTTTCCTTGTTGCTGCCTCTCTGGAAAAGGGCCTTAATGGGTGTTTGTGTGAGTTCATATATACAAATGTAGGATTGTAGAACAGAAACAAAAAAAAGACACTGCAATTTTTTTTTTGGTTCATTTGATTGTTTTGTTTTGGCTTGTTTTTTTTTCCCAATCCACACCCTCTGAGTCTGGGTAGTAATGAAAGTTCTTTTAAAAACAATCAAGGAAAGAAAGGTTTAAAGTGTAACGCATGCTAATTTAATTTAGTTGAAAGGAAGGGGATGGCAGGAAGGAAGAAGGTTAAATGGTTCATTGAAATTGATGGGAACATTTTTGTGGGACTCAAAGGCTCTGAAGTTCTTAAAAGGGACAAAAATTAGGGAATCTTCTTTTGGAGCAGCTATTCTAGCTGAAGGCTTTCCAATTACCCAATATTGCTGATTGACTAGAATACCGTGTTAATTAATCTAGTGACCTATTGCCTCAGGAGTTTTATTGCTCTTAGTCATTCATTTATCTCTTTATTTTATAGGATTCAGCAGAGCTGGGGCAGAAAGCATCTTCCGGTTTCCCTCCTTGTGCTATTAGCACTTTCATCCTGATGTCCCTTTCCTTGGCTATCTTTGGTCCTTCTATTTAGACTGCCTACACTTCATGCTGTTGACATTACAGTTTCACTGTATGGAACCAGAATGTGTTTTGAATTCAGTGCTTGATTTAACTGTCAGTCAAGATGGACATAGTTTAGGAACTGGATTACTCCTTGGATGTGCATTCTACTTCCCCAGTGTTTGCAGTTTGTGGACCTTCAACCTAACAGGCAGCAGGAATCTGTAGTCCCCTACTCTCACCCCAGCAAGAGAAAGGTATGAAAAGCCACAAGACAAGTGGAGAGAGGAAGGGAGGACCTTGATAGATCCTCTCACCATTCAAAAAGCAGCTTGAAATAAAGCCTATTTGGGAATAGTTTTTGACTCAAACGTTTGCTTCTAGTTTGTGTCCAGAACCTGGAAGGAGTTGGTTCTCCAGAAAAAGCAAGCTGGCACAAGTAAAGAACATCCTGCCTCAGAAATGCCAGAAAAAACTTGACTGGTGCTGAGGCTGAGGCTTCCAGCATGGCTGAAATCTCTGAGATACCCTAAGTTTCTTAAATTAATTTCCAAGCCTAACCTGAAATTACTGTTTTATTCAATCCTGCTTTTCAGCCACTGTCAATATGAAATAATGTTTTCTCTTTAGAAATAAAACATGTGGGTATTTTTTTTAACAGAGATTATTTCAACATGACCCAACAGCGAGTATAATTCCGATAATGAGGTAACATTTCATGGTAATCATTTAGTCCAATATTTGCTATGTTTACACCCATATGCCTAATTTAAGCATTGCAATGAGCAGTTCAACATGTAAAAATGCTGAGCCTTCACACCTCCTGCTGCCTTCCCTGGGATGATGCCTCTACATTTACACAGAGCAATTAGTTAGCTCTTCAAATCAACCTTGGGATTTTCTAATGATAAACAACATAAAATGCTATTTCTTTCCTGTGAGCTTATCACATTACCCCTTTGTATGCTGATTGCTGCAAATAAATTTTGTACCATTCAAAACAATTGTTAATGTGCATACTTTGCATATACAGTCATTGTGCTAAATAGTCAGTGCATGGTTATTCAATATAAAACATTCTTATCTTTGTATTAATGACCACTCACATTACTGGCTATAAGTAACCCCTATCTCAACTAGTTTCTACTCTTACTTTCTGTGTTTCCTTTAGACTAAAACGATCAGTTTCTTTTAATAACTTCAGCTACCTATTTTATTTTACTTCTTTCACATATAGTAGCAAAATATCTGCTCTATGTCAATGACAATAATGAAAACTACTAAGATCTACTAATTATTTGTTCCCAAAAGAGAGTTTTAGCATGCTATCACAGTTCCTTCAGTCTGCCTTCTGATTACTCAAGAGAATGAACAGCAGTGAAAATATCTGTCATACCTGTGAATTCCTTCTTGCAGCGGTCTCTGACACTCTCCTCCAGGCCTTCAAGCTGTGATTTAATTTTTTCATACTCCCGTTCTGCTTGCTGGCTCTTGCGTCTTTATGAAATAGAAGTCAGATTTTAAAAAAGTTACAAATTACAAAAGTAAACAATTTGGAACAGCTCTGAGAGGAAAGCCAAAGGACTTGAGGAAATTTTCCTGGCTTTGATTTTCTAAAAACACAGCAGACAGAGAAGAGAGGAGGAAAACAGCAAGAGTGACTGAAGTCTTCATAGATCTTCATAGATCAACTTGGCACCATCACGGGTCAGCTGCTTCAAAGCACACTTAGGCCAATGATTTAAAATCCAATAAGAAGTAGCTACCAATTCTTTTAATCACATATCACGTAAAGAAACTCAATATGCACTGAAGAAAGATTGCTTGCAACATGTCCTGAACTGTCTCTAAGACACTCAGGTGTGTGTCTGGGGTTGAACTGAGAAGGCTGATAGAGATCCATGAGAACATTAGGAGTGTACAGCACATACTTCATCTGTACTCATAGGTACCATAAGAGTGAAATCCAGCTCCTTCTGAGGGACAGTATGAGGCCCTCATTATGAACCTTAAAATTGGACTAAGTAGGTCTTAAATGAAATACAGATATAGCTCTGGCCCTTTATAAGTGTGGATTTAAATGTTAATTATGCAGTTTGTGCGTGGGCAACACTTTTCTCAGCTGGAAAGGCCAAAATGACTCCTTAGTAAAATCCATCCAGCTCAGACCTACAGTGCTGACTGAGGCAGCATAAATGCTGATGGGTATGTATACAGAATAAGTTATCTCTTTCACAAGTGGCACTTTGGCTGCCATTTCAAAAAGGTATGCAATTTTGTACTTGGGAAGTCTGGGACCAATTGTTGTGTTTATACATAAAGGACGGACTGGGCTGACTGACATCAAGGAATTTGGTGTGCATGAGAGGAATAAATTGGTGCTCATGCATATTTCCAGCTGTAACTCCCTTTCTTAACTGTATAGCTCATAAAAAAAAAGATGAAGATAATTTCTGTAGACTGAGCTGAAAACAATTAGATAGTACCTTGAAAGCTTTGGGACAAGAAAAGGAACTTACCTGTAACAGATGATAGAAATGCCGATTATTGCTATCATAGGAATAAGTACCAGTGGCAAAATAAGATTCAATGGGATATCAGTCACACGTGTATCATATTCTACCCTTCCAAGGATCCATTCCCGGAGTCCAAATTTCACCTAATTGGATAAACAGAAATTTGTCTCAAAAAGTGCAAATGAATGGTGGTCCATTTACCAGTTGCACTCTAAATTCTTGGTAATACCCACAAGTGAATTTTTAGCTCAAACTGTCAAACAAAGGAAGCATTTCTTAATATTTTATACTGAATTTGGGTCACTAGCACTTTATTCCATGAAGTATTTTAATTTTGCTCAGCAGAGGAAGAAAAATCCACAGTCTGTCTAGCTACAGTTTTACATTCCTATGTAATGAAGGTAGAAGGCATTCGGCAGCTTGGGACTGCTCTTCACGTGTTGCATCTTTTATGCAGCAGGCAGAAGCTGGAGGAAGAAAGAACTGCAAGAAGTTTCTTCATGGTACTACACCAGCTTTGGAGAACAAATTACTTCAGTTAAGAAGCACTGTATCAGTGTCACACATGATACTAAATTCTATAGAAAAGGTAACCTACAATGAATTCAGGAAGGTTATTGATGGTGTCTCTCTTCTGCCTCTTCTTTGGTTGAGGCTGTACTTCTGGTGGCTCACAGTATAAGTCTGTTTCAGTCAGAGTTTTAATGTTGCAAGGCTCGTCACCCACAAAAGCCTGGGCCTCGTCTATTGTCATGGCTTTGTTCAGGTTACTGCCCTAAACAGAAAATAAAAGGCTAAGTCATTATCACAAAGTCTTGGGAGACAAGAAATCCTGAGTTGTAACTTTCCATTTGGATCACTGTTAGCAGCAGATGTGATTTGCACTGCAGCCTACAGAACAGCAGAATGATTGGGAATTACACAGTTCCTCTCCTTTCCTTGTGTGAAACGAGATGTCCCTTCCAGTTCCTGTAAGGTCTACAGGGAGAGGGCATCGTCAAATGCCAGGCTCAGCAGGAGGAGTCATCCCTGGCACCCCCAACGTATGGCTAAAAAGATAGTAACTGTCCCTGAGAAGGGGTGGGGAGAGGAAAGGGGAGCTGTCAGTGTTTGTTGCCTAGCAGAGGAAAAGGACTCCACCAAGCATTTGGGGTATGGCACCAAACAGCTGTTAAGGCTTTGAGAAAGGAAGGAAAAATTCCATAAAAGCTTCAAGGACAAAATGAGCAACCAACTCTTGACAAGTTTACCTTTGCGTTAATAAGTTTATTGACTTGTTTTTTGATGCCATCTGTGAAGTTTTCAAAGGTTGGGTCTGCAACATAAGCAAAGGAGTGGCTCTCATTTTTTACAACCAACTCATAATGATCCATTAGAATAACAGTGGTAATGTTGTAGTTTTCTGGGTCTTCCAGTATTGGCGGGGATGAAAATACCACCGTGGTTTCATTGAGTCTTGTAACAAGCTTTCCAGAAAACTGAAAGAAATAAGACAAGAAGAATATGCACATTTTAGAGTCTGACTTGTTCCTGTACATAACTGTCGATAATTTTAGACTGTAGAAGTAAAGGCACTGGATTTATATCCTCTCCATACAGCAGAAATAACATAGTATAAGGTATTTTCCAAAAAGAAAATGAAACAAATTTGTTGATGTGAATAAATCATTGATTCATTATGTTCAAGCAACTACCTGCAGAAAAAGCTTAGGCTACAGATCAGTTTCCATTGCTTCCAAATTCTGTGGCTCTTTAGAACACTGGACTGATACCATTAAGTACCTCTGAGATTAAGAAGTTAACACGATCATCTTCTGTACCATTAAGTATCTCAGGTAGATTCTTTTCTACTCAACACTCTATAATGCCTCACTGAAATTCAATACAATACTAAGTGAAATTTTGGGATAAAATTTACCAGTTGTCACTCAACTGTTGTTCAAGGCAACAAATCAGTTTGCCTGTCCTCCATCCCCTATTAAACAAATGTTTTTACTCTGACACCCTTTCAGTAAAATCAACCCTAGTTAACAACACTCATGGGAGCCCTCAACTTTTGTTCTATCACCTCCTCCATTTCTCACTTTGCCTCTCCATGCAATTTGATAGTTTCTCCCCAAAATTTCTGATATTGCCATATAAGTGGAAACAATACAAAAGGTTAGAAAAGCTTTTTAACATAAGAAGAGGGGAAAGAAATGTTGATAAACACTGCCAAGAATGCTAAATAGACTTTTAGATTGTCCTGGCAGTCAAGGTTATCAAGATAATTACCTCTTGCAGCTTATGGCCTAACAAATGTGGGCAGTTTTCGTCTTAAAAATCTTTAGGAATGGGGTTTTAGTGGATCCAAATTCAGCTGGATTTGGCATACTCTAAAAGTTGCATCATGCATATATTACAAAATATGCACATTAGTAACTTTTTATGGTTCACAAGACAGTCTTAAACTGAAGTGTGAGCCTTAGAAAAAGTCTTATAATATTCTTTCTGGAAGATAATTTTTTAAGTCCTAAATCATGTCTTTAAATTGTGGTCTTCATTAGAAGAGTGGAAAATTGAGACTATTGGTAATGTCAGTTCCTTTAAAAATGAGATGCAAGAAAGATTTTTTTAATGTTATTTTTCACAACCTTTTGTGAACCTGCTACAGGTGGAATATGCATGAAGCAAGAAAGAAAAGACTTGGTTCATTGAGATGTGAGAAAAATAAAAGGCACTGACTGTGCAAAGCTGAGTACTCTGCATTGCCTACATTTGGATCTTGTTTCAGGCAAATCTCTAAAGCTTGCAGGGGCAGAAGAAGGAGAAATATAAAGAAAAACCAGTTTCAAATTCTGAAATACATCCACTTTATCACTCAAAACTTAATTCTTCTATCCTTATTCATAGTGAATGAAACTAGTTTTAAAGCAGAAGATGAAAAGGTACAAGTGAATATAAGTCAAGATGGTAGGAAAGTCAAGATCTTCTCCCACAGAAAGCCTGAACAGACCCAGAAATCTGCTCAAACCTTATTTTACTCCAAGCCCAGTGAAATCCAGTGGACAAAGTTTAATGCAGTATTTTAACATATTGTATGCTGTGCATCCAGTGTGATGCCTTTTGGGAGAAAGAAATAAAATTACCCTTTTTTGATTCATCTTCCCTGCTTCTGGCCGCTCTGCATATACCACCAATAAGAAACTCTGGATGAGCTCAAAACCGGTTCCAGTTACTGTAATGTTTCTCCCTCCACTGAAAGGCAGAATTAAAAAAGAAGTCAAGTCATTGGCAAAGTATCACAGCTGTGCATTGCTTCATCCTGCACTGCTACTACTTCCAGTGAAACCCGCCCATATATAATGCCTATATGACAATTAGATATCCTACAGAAAGGACTTCTGTTAAAGCTATTGATGGCCATAGCATTTAAAACCAGCAAATCAACTTAAAACTCATTTTAAAACAACACAACTAATAAAAGTACAAATTGCTTTGACAATTTTTTTGGCTTTTCATTTATGCCAATCTTGTGTGCTTTACCTGTCCAATATTATTATTACAATCACTCTGCCTGCCATACTCACACAGAGACAAAGAGGAGAGCATGTTTTCCACAGGTCTGTAGGGACCTGGCTTCTCTATTCCCTTTCATTTGCAACACATTGTTTAAAAAATAATACATTCACATAAGAAGAAGAATGCACGCAAGTTGCCAGTAGGAATTAAAGTCATTGAAGTAACATGGATTTAGAGGAATAGCAAGCCTCAAAGCAATCCATAAAAGTAGGCTTCAGTTTACACAGAGGGAAAAAAATCAAGTAGTTTAAATTCTGTGGGATAAACAACTATTGATCTACCAAAGAAACATTCCAGGCCCCAAAATCACACAAACCAAAAAATGAAAAGCAAATGTTAAAGACAAATCCTATTTTATATAAGTGACTACTCAATATTCAAGGAGACAGGTATTAATATCTCCAAGGGAAGTCACAGCCAAATTTATTTTTAATGTTCTGTTTGTTAGGTCATGTTGTTACACGTTTTTTTACCAAAAGAAAGTGAAAACAACATGATTTCTCCCTGCCAACTGTACCCCACTAAGCAGAAAGACCAGAATATTGGGGAACAGCAGATACCAACATGAATCAGGGTCATGTTTGTCCCTGTATTGGTCACAGAATGACTTCCAAAACCAGAGGTGTGCTTCAAGGGCTTTTATACAGATGATTTGCCACATTGCTACAAGTACAAGAAAGGCATACATTTCTTTGGTTTCCCAGTTAGTGATAGGTGAGCTTTTTTCAAAAGGAACAGCTACCAGATGGGGTGTTACTGAGTACCACTATAGAACAAAGAATACGTTCTAAAAACATTGCTGAACCCTGGTCTAGATTTCCTAAAAAGATAGTTTTTTTCCCTTATGAGACAAAGAAAGAGATTACATGTCATAACTTTCCTCTGTTCCCAGCATACTTATTAAAAGCTAAATAGAAGAGCTTCTAGAAACCTGTACATTAGAGACTCTTTATGTAGGTTATCCTAGTACGATAAAAATTTGTAACTAACTCAAAGATCATTTTTCTGACATGCTGAAATGCTTCAAACCTCTTTCTTTGAGACATCTTAATTCAAAAGAAGCTCATTGCCTTTCCTGCTTTCAGAATTGACCTTTGAAATGGGATAAAAATTTGGAGGTCAACAGAATGCTTTCAAACATCAGTTGCAGTTAAGGTCACAAACCCTATGTACCTAAATGTGTGCATGGCTAGAGTGCAGGAGTTTATTTCAAACAGTTCCATATGTAATAGGTTTTTTACATACCATACATATTTTAACCCAGTTGTAAATAAAGTTAAGACAAACATTTCATTACCTGCTGAAGCTATTTACTGGCAGAAATTTGGTAACAGTAGGATTCTCACTGTATGTAAACAGCTGTGGTACAGTAATTGTTGTGCCCCCATAGTTCATTGTGACTGGAACAGATTCAACCTTGTTATTAGCTCCTGTAATGCAAACGATCTCGTCTCCAAATTCAGTGCTAGATTGGAGAAGAAAAAGAAGAGCAAACATCTTCTGTTACTAATATTATGGAGGTTTGTATTCTTTTACAGTAGTACCACAGAAGTAACAAAGCCATTTTTTTCTGGTACTGAGTAGTTACAAGAGGAGAAAACACATTCTACAGATCACTTAGTCTTCTTAAAAAAGACACAGAATATGACAATGAAAAGTGTACAAGCACAGGAACAATGCAATGTCAGCACACTTAGTGTCCTTTTTTCCGAGGAAAGAGAAGAGCAGCAATTAATAAAAGGAAAAAGAAGAAAGAAGAACAAGCCAAGGGGCACTAGAAGATTAAGATTTTATACAGAACCACTGAGGAGATCCTGAGTGAAAGCATGGGTGAGTTTGAAGCAGACAGTGAAGCACAGAAAGCCAAAACAGCAGAAACCTTTGCATATCTAAATTCTCCCAGTCTGGGTATTTTTACAGCTCCTTCTTCCCATTGGAGCCTCTGAGTGAGTTTCTGTCTGCATGTCACATGCAGAACTCCATTGCATGGGATAAATAATGAAGAGATGGACAACAGATTTGTTTAATTTCTGAAGGCCAGAAAAGGTTGGTGCTTCATTAGGATACAGCTCTGTATTGCTAGTTACTCAGGCTACGTACACATTGCAAGGCTGGCTACCGACATAAACTTGAACATCCTTTTTGGAACCAGTGGCCAGGTTTGTACCAGTGATGGTAAGTGTGGTTCCACCCGCTTGTGGACCGCTTTCAGGTCTTATTTGAGATGGACGAGGCTCCTACAAAGAGAAGATGGTCAAATTAATTGAGAAAATTAAAATTAAATTTACATCAATTTATTTGGTTTAATAGCTAACCAAAGTTTAATATTACAACCTGAAAAATAATAAAATTAATGACAGAGAATTTTTCTAAATAAAATAAAATCTTTTATTATTCATGCTGAAGGAAGAAGTAACAGATGATGTGATTGCACTTTTCTCCTTTACTGCATTTTATGAGGCTTTATACAATTTTCAATTCCTTTTTCACAAAATGTAGAGTTGGCTATCATTATGTTTGTGAGAGCTTCCTGTTAGATTTCCTGGTGCCATACTTATTTTAAGATTTTTCTCTTCCTTATGGCTGAGTCTACCTACACCTTTTCTACATCCTGCGTCAGCTACAGGAGACAAAGAGCATGGGTTTCAAAGCTTGTACCAAGCAGAAGGAATATGAAAACTGTCTTTATTTCGTAAGGTTCTTGATTGTGGTAAAACTATTATACTGTTCTTGAGCAAAGAGCTTGCAAAGAAAGATCAGAAAATGCTCAACCCTTCTTTATGTATCTAGAACCTTGCAGTAGCTTCCCTAAAACCAATTAAAACAAGCAGACATGCTTCAAATTGTTATGATTTTTTTAAAATATTTAAATTTTCTCAAATAACTTTCCTCCTTTTGTTCTCAATTCAGTCTTTGTTTCCATGATTGTATCTGGGAGCTATGACAAATACAGTAAATTAACAGCGAGGGCTTTTCATGAACAGCGTGATTTAATTACTTCATCACTGAGTAGTTTCTGCTTCCAGTTGAGAAAGGCATCCTTAATCAGGACCACACTGAAGTTGCTGAACCAAGAGGATGACTGAAGCCGAGCGAGGCGCGTGACAGGAGTTACCAGCCAGCCCGGGTGGGCACTGCCCACCAGCCCCACGGCTCGCCAGGCCTGCAGACGTGTCACAGCCCTCGCGCCACCCCGGCCGCAGCTGCTGTGCCCGCAGGCAGCGTGGTCCTGCACAGCCAGCGGCCGCGGGCACTGCACGCACAGGTCGGATGCCAGCTCCAAGCATGTGGCTGGTGCGTTAGGCTGGGGCATTGCCACGAGGTATCCTGATCCTGCACTTGCTGAAGCATACCAGGGAGGCTGTGAATAGGTAATGCTTTTTCTGATATATAACTGTGCTGCTTCACCCGTATTAAAACACAAGCTTTTCTTGAATGAGTCAAATAAGCAATAAGCTTATTTCCGAGTCTGGTGCGTATTTGTAAAGGACAGCTGTTCTCCCCCTCCTCTTGCCTAATCTTGCTAAAATGGTTGACTAGTAATAAAGTCCAGGCTTGGTGCTATTCCATATGAAGTATTTGCAAATAAAGAGCAGAGAAGTTTGAAAACTTCCCTTGCTGATGAGGGTTTTCCTGATCACCATCACAGAGCACAAATATCCCACTCCAAGGAGGAAAGCCCTATTGAGAAACAGAGCAACATGCCAACTTCTTACTAGTCATGCAGCAAAACCCTTTCTCTCATGTCATTTCACCCAGACACAGATTGCCATCTCTGTGACAGCTTACAGCTACAAAACCAAGGGCCCACCAATGGCAGGGAGGAAGGGGACTGATATAATGCACTTTGGTTCAAAGCTCAGTGAGTCATCCACAGTTTTTAGCAAGCAGCAGGAATCCATAAAAATACACCCAATTGACCTCATGGTTACTTTACAAATTTATTTTATTGAAGCTCAGATATTATAGAAACCTGGAGAACTCATACATGCTCTGCTTGGTTTCATGTCTGAGCAACTTCTCTCTGAAGGAATGCATCATGGTTCAGCACACTTCACAAATCCACAATGACAACTGTAATTTGCTCTCGAGTCATTGAGCTTTAGGAATATGCTTTAACTAATTGGGTGTCAATTGCTTTTCTTCCCTGAGAGAAATCTGTTTGTAAACCCTTCACTTCTCAAGAGTGAGCATATGACTACTCTCATGCACTAACCTTTGATTTAGCATTAATTTAATACATCACTCAGGTTACAAGATTTTATATAGGAAAGTCACTCAAAGTAATTTTAAAGCATTTTAAAAGCTCATTTAGGTCTATATAACCCTCTCTGTGCATCCTCATATTTGGATTTAATTGCTTGCTGATTTAAGCTAAATTGAAACAAGTCACGCCAGGGTAAATAAAAAGTTTTAGGGGGTCAGTTTTAAAAATCACATCTGAAGTTTAAATTAACATAAATCTAGATATGCAATTCACAGAAAAACTCATTTGTGCTTTTTATAATGATTTTGTTGCTAAAAAGATTACAATCAAAACTACATAAAATATGTTGTCAATCAAGAGTTTATAAAAATGTATAAAGTACTTACTAAGCGTAATCTTACCACATGGACACAACTGCACTTTTTATTAAGTTAAAATTAAATCTTAATTGTTGCAAATTGTAAAGGAAATTGGAGCTTTGTGTTATCTATTTTAAGAAACCACAGCAATGATTAGACAATTAGCTATATAACATGTCTAGGATAGCTTTCAGATGGAAGTGTTGCTCAAAAACCACTAAAGAATCAGTATGGACAAATTTAATCTTGCTGAACTGCTGAAAAAAAATATTTAAATATTGTATCCTTTTCCCTAAATACTACCTTCCCTGAAAGACTAGCCTCCAAGATAGTCTTAGGAAACAAAGGAACAAGAAAAGGTTTCTGAAACATCATGCACCACTCTTCTCTGTAACTTCAGCATAACAAATGAAAGGAAGCTTGCTAATAACTTCAGCTAGACAGTCATATTGCTTTCTTCCAGTAAAAATGTGAAATATTTGCCCTGTTACAGCTCTGCTGGGTTATCTGACGGGTCCCTTTGGCAGGGTGTCAGCTGTGTCTGTTGCCAACAACCAGTAAACATGGAGTGAGCCACAAACTTGAAGTCAAACCATCTAGCATCATTTTCTGTGGTGGTCTGTTAGTGGTGGTCTACGTTTGCCTCCCTAGGAATAGGGATGTATTGGTAACCAACTAGCAAAGTTATCTCTGAATAACACAGCTGTAAGGGGGATGGGAAACAAGTATCTGGTTCATTTTCCCCAGAAATTGTTTGTTCTGTTTTTTTTTTTTTCTTCTTAGAAAAATTCCAGTTCTGCTGGGATTTAAAGGCCAGCTACACCAGACAGAGAAACTTGCCACCCACTCCTCACAAATCTGTGATGCAGACACATCTCTGTTGCACATCAGGCTGAACGGAAAACTGGGGCCAAGAACCACTCTGGGAGCTAACTCAGACAGCAGACAAAGAGGAGATGGAATAGTTGTGTTTAACCCTTATTCTGTCTTTAATTTCTGATCTTGCAGCAGTCCCTCAAAGGAGTATTTTAAAAGAGTTTAATTCAAAATATTCATATTTAACACATTTAAAGTAATTTTGCAAATACCAGGAGCTCTCCAGAGAACAAATACTGTGGATGCCTCATAAAGATGATCTAATAAGGAGAAGCTGAATGATGCTTTGTGTGCAGAGGAATTCTTCAGCATGACTGATAAGACAAAGCATTATATAGTAATACTTTGTTACAGCAAACTTGGCAGGAATATTATTTGATTAATTTTAAGTTGCTATTTTTTGTTTCATTTTCCCCCTTTCCCTTCCTCTTAAGGATCTGCCAGAAGAAATAAGCAGTTAAAATAAATTATCAAGAATTTTAACGATTTTAATAATCATTTTATTGCAAAACCAATGAGCTATGAGCAAGTTTTAGTGCTGTTCTAAAATACTCATGGATGGCTCAAAGAACAAAGCTCCATTGGCCCACCTGGCGGTCTTCTTAAGAATATCAGTAAAGAAAAAAAAATTGTGTCATACAAATGCTCAACCAGAAAGCATTTTTCAAAAATGCAATTAGGTAGATAGGATCAGGAGGTGAGTGGTATCTCACTGAATGCCAAGATAAATTGAAAGAGTGCCATCAGTGGTGGTACGAGCCTTCAACAAGAATTGTGTTACCTAAGGAGAAGGTAGTCCCTTCCCATGGCACTCACAAGTGGGACTAACAGGTTCAGACCCTTGAAAGGTGCCAGGTCTAGTCTTGTCTGACCATCTTATCTTATGCAGTCTGGCAAAGCTGCACCTAACCCACAGCTTTGTGTTGCTTACCATGACCCTATATCAGATTCCTTCTTCTTGCAGACAAAAATGAGGGCCAAAGGGTGAATTCTTAACTTCAATCCTTGTTTGAAGGATATTAAAAATGCTGCTTGTAGCAAGAGGCAAGCCCCTTTTAATTTGAACTCAACTGTAATAGCAATACTGCATTCAGCAATACTGAATTACAAACATTACAAATGGCACTGGTAAGGTTCTGACCTCAGTGCTGCAAGATCAGTGATGCCACCTTTTCCAAATTCCCTTGAGGATTTCTTCTCTCCTTGTTTCTGCCCCTTTCTCATTTAAGTCTATGAATCACAACTACACCTGCTGTCATGATGAACACCCCACTCTTCTATTTCAGCCCTCTGCACTTTGAGATCTTTTTTGGTTCTGTCAGAAGACACCCAGTGGAAGTCACACTTTCTATAACATAACACTACAATGCTCCGTGCAATTATGATGTTAAACAGAACATTTGATTATGTATCCTGTATGGAATTTGTAGCAGTCTTGTAATAATTCTTCTGGAAAACATCAGCCTTTGCGAGGACTTGGCAATACTTCATTTCTCATAGATGTGATGCAGTAAAATTTAAACAACCCTGCAAACACTAATTTAACCCTTGTTTTATAACTCCTTAAAGAGTAGAAAATAATTCAAACATATCTCAGTGTTTTTCTTGTTTTGTTTGAAATGGAGGAATGTTCTTTCAGGTCTATGCTTCTTTTGTCACCAGGAAAATATTGTTCACATCTTCCAGGTAGTTTAATGTTTGAGCATAAATATTTTCTGCAATAACAGGCTACCTCGTTATGTGGGCTTTTTGACAGTCTAATTTAAAAAAGCCTGTTCGAATGTCTGTCAGCTGTTCAGTGGCCTGTTTTTTGATGAGTCTGGCAAGCCATCTCCCAGCAGTGGGACTTCATGTTACCAGGGCTCCCCACTGCCTTATGCTCTCACGATCATGCCCTGTGTTTGTATGAGGTGGACTTGCAGTTTTGATAAAATGTACACAAACCCACAGCTATGCTATTCAAATTAAAATTCAGTAGAATAGTTCAGTTGGGAATGACCTACAATTATTATTTAGTCCAGCTTGTTAAGAGATATAACTTGCTCCCTACTGCACAATTTATAGGTCTGAGCAGATTGTAGCTTGTTAGTCATGGGAAATTTGAGCACCTAACATATTTTACACATAAACCTTCCTTAAATCCTACATAGGTGTAATAATATTGAGCTAGAGATCTCAAAGTCCACCTGCAACCCAACTTTCCCATGCTGTACTAGACTGTTGGGTAAGTATTTCCAAACTGGTAAGCAGTTTTCCCAATGCCTTGATAACCACAAGACAGCTTCATTGGAAGGCTAGTAATGCTACAAATGAGTTACCTCTAGTGCTTTTAGACCTGTGGTTCGTGCCCATCCCATTGATATGGTTTACCCAAAAGCAGTAGTTATCTACTCCAAGCAGTGAGACAATGACACTTTCTAAGTCCTTGCACATTGCTTATGGTGCATAACGTTCAAATAATGCTAGCATGTTTTGTAGAAAATTCATTTATTCTCTTTGTAATACCAGTGAATTCCCTTATGTGGCATTTGCATTCCTGTATGTTACTGTCTTATCTTTGCTTCATCAGCACAGAGGTACTGGAAAAAAGATACAAAGAAAAATACTGACAAAAAAGCTTCAAGTGGTCCAAGAATGTATATGACTTCCCATTCTGGCCATTTTCCAGCATCCTGTTTTCTTCATGACAGCCAGAAATTTCGTCTTTGCTTGCTTTGTTTCTATCTTTTGCCCCCTACTTAAAAATCTCTTCACAGAAATGCGGATATACTTTCCATTGTAGTTTCATGCTTTCTGTGTGCTAGAGGGTAAATTATCTCCACGTCTGTTCCACTTATAATCACATTTAAATGTGAACTTGCTTATTAGCAGTGTACATGACTGCTGCTCTTACACAGCTACTGTGGATGCTCTGAGCATTCGCATTTAGCTCTTACATTTTTCATCCTATTTATTAATCTAGAATGTACTTTTTAATTTTTAATATTTTATGAGTAGCAATTAGTCTTTTTGCAGAGTTAGGAAGGTGATCTCTTATATCTTCAGATTTTTTTTCATTACAATTTTAGTAATAAAATACCTTTTACAGTCTGAAAATGCTTTCAGGGAGCTACCAGCATTTTAGATCTCTGTGGTCTGCTGGTGCAAAATCAGAGCACAGTTTTAAGCTGGTTAGCAGTGGGTATGTTCCTATGCTTCATTTATTCTTTTTTGTTTCCTGGTTCTTTGCAGTTTTCTTTGCAATTAAAGACATGCAGGTATAAAAGAGAACCATTCCCCCAGCCTCTTTTTCACTCACCCATCTTGCATCTGGGATCTGATTTTCCAGGTTGATTCATGTTCTTTTTCACTTGTTTTGTTTTCTCTGCAGCTTTCCTGATTTGCACTGTCATCTCCAGCCAACTCACTTCTGGTCCCTTACACAGTATCCAAGAACAAGACAAGTGCAGCCCTATGGAGCATTGTCTAAATTCTGCATGTCTTCTTTTTCCATTTCTCTACTTTTCCACTTGTCTGTCACCAAGCACAACCTCTCCTATAAAAAGTTTCATTTTCCCAGGAGAATTCCTGGGCATGACCATGTAAGCAAGGATACTATCTACTATAGTATCCATCTGTGGCAATCTGTGGTTTCTAGCCCAAGAACTATACCACTGAGATAAAATTAGTTGCCCTTTATCCTTCACTAATGCAGAAAATCAAAGAGAGAAACAACTAGCTACCAAGGAGGTTACTGGTGGATCACAAGAAGGGCCAGAAATTCAAAAACAGTTGGAAGGCAGAGAAAAGGGGAGCCTAACAGAGTTGCAAGGAAACATTGGCATAAAATCTATGCTTCAGCGGGGGATGCTGGAGAAAAGAAAACTGTGCCAGACCACAAGCAGAGAGACAATTGGGAAGGGAAAAGAGGATGGTGTCAGAACATGTCCCCATGATGCTGTGAGAGATGCCAGCTGCAGCACAAGGGGAAGCAAGCAACAGATGGAAGTGTTCAAACGGACATGATGGGCGACAAACGGTGAAGCCACCTAAGCTCCCTTCTGTCAGCTCCTGTAGACAGTGACCTCCAGTTGGGGGTTTGCCTTTGATGCAAGTGCACATCTTCACAAGAAGAAATGGGCTCTTGTGCTTCCATGCAAGCAGAGAACAGGGATGCTGTTTCAAGGACAATGCACACGGATGTGGATAAGATTTTCACAAATGTACAGACCATGTTATGGCTTTGCATTTGTCTCATGCATCCTTTCCTTCACAAGCAGCTCTTCCCTCTCCTCATTCTGGGCCCAGCTGCAGTAAGTTCTGGCTCTTGAAACAGGTCTGTAAAACAACTAATTTGTTACTGAAAATACCTGCCTCACACTGAAAGTCAAATTATTGTGCCAAGTTTGGCATAGTATGCACACAAAAGTTAAAGGCATAGCCCACGAAGTGCTGTAGGCACTAGCCACCTTATTGGAGGTCAAAATGTCACTTCATGGACTATAAAGGTAACCACAAGAGCTAAATTAAGCTTCTAAATGTGGGACTCCAGTCGTCAGGAACTGCTCTTTCCCCCTCCACTTCCCTGCTTTCTCAGACTCAAAGGAGCCTGTTTCTTGTTTCTTCAGACAAGCCACCCACTCACAGGATATTCAACCAGAGAATTTTCATTGCACATTCTTGGCAACCTGGTGTTTACCACAGTGGCTGACCCAACCCGCCAGCTTACCTCATCACAGAATCCATAACACAAGTCAGTTCCTGGGTTATTTCTGCAACAGCAGAGGGGTGAGCTGAGTGTTACCTTTCTGGGGCTGCTTTGTCCAAACCTGACACCATGTAAGCTGATCAAACACTTCCAGGCACTCCAGGTACCCAGGCAGAGCATTTGCCTGGCAATGCACATTGTGTATTGGCTGCTGTGGACGGGACACTTATGCAAAGGGCTGGTATTTTAAACAACTAATTTTTTGGACTGAAAGTGGCATCTTTTTCTCATGAGGCAGACACCACATGATTTTCCGAAAAGATCACAGAGCTTTGCTGACAGGTTTGATGGAGAAATGGAAGCATGCACTGGAAAGTCTGCACTATCATAGAGCCAGTGTTTATTGGCAGCTTTTGACAACAATCATGAGTACTGGATGGTGGGATGTGGGCTATGTTTAAGTGCATAGCTCAGATGATAGAGAGTTAGAGAGTTAGAACTAATAACATCCACATGAATATGGACCAACTTTGCTATAACTCTCAGCTAGCAAGGAGTTCTCCTGTCCCCTCTATAGGCTGGCACACAAACAAGATGCACTCCAGGACTCAAGAATAAAATCAGATCCTCTGGAAGCAATTCCAGACTGCTGTAGATATGTGGTTTATCAGCATCAATCATAATGGCAACAAGCATGTAATAATCCTCCACAAAATAACCACCCAAGGTCCCCAGCTACAGTGTAAAATGAACGTGTTGAGGTAAAGACTCACGGAGAAAAATCAAGAAGTGAGTTAAAACGCTCCACAAAAGCCTTGAGGCACTGCCCCGGTGAGAATTCCCAGAGCAATTGCTTCAAACATCAAGAAGCAATGCAGGGGATAGATGCAGGTAAGAGGAAACCGCCAAGGCAGGAGTAGATTAAGGTGAAAGAGTGCACCTCATTAAGCGTAACTGTGCTGTTCATTTCACATTCAAACTTACAGTATGGTGAATAGTCATGTTCATGTTTGTTTTCATGTCAGACTCTAATTTATCCTCCCCTTTTTCCTCTTTTTGGTTATTCATCTCATGTTGTTTAGGTAAACAGACATCCTGATTTACAAGAAGTCATTATTTCCAAGCCAGTTCCTAGACTGCCTTCAGCACCTCAGAAATGGATTACACTTTTGCAAAGTTCTACTTCTAATTTCATCAGCTTAGATTTATTTGAGCTTTCTGAAACCATGTAGTGTTTTTAACCTGCACAGCCTAAAACTCACAGAATTGTTCTGGTAAAGATGCTGAAGATGCCAGAACCAGGTGCAAGCTCTCGTTCTGGTGGCTTGAGTCTGAAGAAGAGGTGTTCTGAGAAAGGAATCAGCGCTTGTATGGAATCAGCAAATCTGGGCCATATACCTCAGAATAACTTAACTGCTTCCTTTGAGACTGCTTCTCACTGCTGTAGTAGTAACAAGCAAATCAGATAAAGTTAACAACAAATGAAAAAGCAGGACTGGCCTTTAGCCATGTTACTGCTTCACCTGCTTAGAGACCAGCCAAGCTGTCAGTACTCCAGATGTACCACATAGCTGGATATTAAAATTTAGCATAACTTCATTTCTATTTCACTAAACAGGAAAATGGTTATTGCCTGATCCTACTTATAGTGAAACAACAGAAATGTCAGCAGATGACTGGGTTATCAGAATTTAATTTCACTGGAATGATTGGACTTGAACTTCACTCAAGTTGAATAGAGAGGTTGTGACGGGTAGGTAGAAACAGAGATTTCTTCCCCTACTAGGCTGCAAATACAGATGAGGTGTTCACTGCATACCACAGACACTTGTGAACAAGGGCAGTTTGCTCAGAAATAATTTTAATTTGGAATGATATCTTCCCTTTTAACTGGATTTTGGACCCTTTTATTGGAGGTCTGGTGCATTCTTCAGTTCTGAAATGCTCTGTGCTGGCAGATGGGGTAGAAGCATCAGTCTGAGCCCCAGTTTGTTCTGACTATTGATCCTCATCAGTCCACCTTTAAAAATAAATCTCATTGTTCAGAATGTGTGTCAACAAGACCAAACATAGCACTACTTACAGAATCATTGAATGGTTTGGGTTGAAAGGGACCTTCAAAGATTATCTAATTCAAGCCCCCTGCTATGGACAGGGACACACACCTTTCCCTAGATCAGCTTGCTCAAAGCCCCATTCAACCTGGCCTTGAACACCTCCAGTAATGGGGCAGACACAGCTTTTCTGGGCAATTTGTTTCAGTGACTCACCACTCTTCTGACAAAAAAAATTGCTTCCTTCTATCTGACACTTGATAAGTGACTACGTGCTTTTGGTGGTAGATACTAGTCACATGTACAAGGCTGAGACCACGGGCAGTATGATGACACCTCTGGTGTACACAGACACAACAGGCTGAACATCTGCAGTGTTCCTTCTGCACTGCTTGTGCACTTTTACCCCATGATGTCACACAATGCATTTAGAACCATCACTATTAAAGCTGAAGCTATTGTGTTTCAGCTGATCAGAGCACACAGTAAACACAGTGATAGTAGAAGGGTAGCCAGCCAATGTGCCAAAGAAGGGGGGAAATTAATAAGAGAAATGTATTTTAGGAAGGCTCTTGAAAAAAAAGATTATTTTCTTTCCTTTGTATATACTGAATAGAAGAGGTTTTAAACAAAGCACAATTTTGCATGTCTGCTGAAAGAAATCCCCAAAGAACTGCCTGAAAACAGCACTGAAACAAGATTGCAGCTTTAAAGTCAGCATCAAGTAATGCAACTTTCTGCTCTGACCGTCTGTTCTCATGCCAAAAGCATTTGTGTCACATTTGCAGAGGTGTATGTCAATGTGATGCTCCTGTACTAACTTCAATCCTACTGCAGTCTGCAGCTGGCTTCATTTTCTTGTGGAATAAAGAGAAATGAAACTAGAAACCAACATCATCTGTTTTAAGGTGTGAATTGCATTACATGTCATTTCTTTGCATATTGTAAATAGAGTCCCCAAGGAAAGAATTTTGCAGTAAATAAAAATGATGTCTATCAGCAGTTAGCTTAGGCATTTGATTTTTCAGTAACCTCAATGCAGGCAGAGATTAGCACACAGGGACTCTTGGGTCTTGCAGGAAAACAACCACCTGGATGGTGCCCGTGCACAGCAGCTTCTTCTAGCGCCTCACTGATGGGCAATTAAGAATCTTTCCCTGAAGCAGCCATGAGCAGTGGCTGCTTATCTCACTTCTCAGATGGGCTGAGCAGGGAATCACACCAGAACAAGTGCACAGACAGGCCTTCAAGTCTACCTGTGGGCTTCAGATTACATTTCAACACACTCCAGAACAACTTCACATACTTTCCATGCAAACCGTGAGAGAATCTTTACACAGAGATCCATAGGAAAACTGGTGCAAAACATACCCCACACAACAGATTCATATAAAAATCTCATCTCCTGTAGGGCTTACTGTCATAGCATCTGTCCTAGAGACCACAAACATACACATGGAAGATTATTTTGTTGCTCTCCAGTTAAGATGATGAGATGGACAAAGAAAGACAATCATAACCTACTTTTCCACAAAAGAACAGATGACATATTCAAGCAAAAATGGTGTTATGTTGTTTTTTTTTTTATTTCCCCAGAGAGAGGAGGTATTTGCTTGGAAATTACAGGAAACCCACTTCTAGCCTGTTTTGTAAAAACAAGAATATCCACTTCTCAGTTATCAATGTCATTCTTGACTTATTCCCACTGCATATTGCCAACTTCTTTCCTTTCCTTGCAAATATCAAGAATTAATGAGACAGAAGTTTAAATAAGGGAGAAGACAAAAGCCTAACCCATCACTTATGTTTTATAGTCTATAGGTGCAATTTTAAGTATCAGTGTGAGGACTGAGATTATTTAAACCTCTCAGCTATCACGGGCTCCTACAAATTTTGAAGACCTCATAGATGCAGATAAAGATGCTCGCTGCTAAAATCACAGCTATAAGCTAGGGCCACATTTAGAGTGAAGCAATTAAGACAGAAATGAAATTCTCCTTCATAGGCACACTGAAAACAAAGCACATATGTTATATGAACACACATCATGCTGTCTGTGGCTCTGCATGCCATACTTTTGAATGAAATAAATTATTAATTAATGTAACTTCATTACTTATTCCTCAGCTGCTCTGCATTCATTCTTCTAATTATGAACATTGGCTAGACTAAATATCGTGATTAAAATACTGCACTGTGTGTCTAGAGAATATCTAATTTTTTGCAGTGCTGACTTTTTTCAATTCAGTAGTGACTCTTAAGAGATATTATGTCACTACTGAATAAGTTTCTTACTGTTGTTTTTCTACCACCTCTTTTTAATTTGAATGGCAGACAACATTATCCTGTGTTGAGACTCTGTATCTATTGATCAGAATAGATTTTTGGTACATCTTTTGTATACAGAAATTCTGAAGTTAAGTGTTTTCTAACATTCTTGTATGACAGTGCTATTGATCAAACAGTTTGAAAGACAAACACAAGGGATTCTGTGCTTAACAGGTAAACCTCTAACTTAAGTCATGCACAAAGTATAAAACGGGTGTGTGAAAAAAATGCACTTACCTGGTATGTAAACAGCACTTCACTTGGTGATTTACCCAATTTTCCACTGATGTTAACTTCAATTTGACCTCGTTGTCGTTCATTCATTGGTCCAACTTGACACACAATCCTAACAAGAAAGAATGTAAGTTTATCTGCTAGAAGTAACAGCTGCAATACCAATGTACTGTCTGTGAGCTACCACACGAACTGCCAGCAAAAGCACTCAATTTGCTTTACCCTATACAATGTTCTTCAATGCTGCCTCAGATTCCCAGTAAAACCATCCAAGAGTAGTTTGCTTGTCTATCAAAAGGTTGGTAAAAGTGAAACCTGAGCACTGTACACAGCAGATATTTTAGCTACAGAAGACTCAAATTCAGCCCATAAATCAAAAGCTGAACCTTTCCAATGAAACACAAGGTTTACAGTGGACTTTGTGATGATAAAAAAACTAAAAGGGCCCCACACCCACTGGATGCATACATCAGATCACCAGCCATCTTAGAATTTTGTGTGTTTTAGTTGCTGATAATTTTGTTTTGCATCCTGCTGTCTTTCAGCTTCAAAATACTGCCTTTTTACAGGATCAAACCCCCTTCAGAATTACTGTTCTCTGAAAATAAATTCTCAGATAACACATGGAAAATCAGAGGTCAAGAAACACTGGCCAAGAAAACACTGCCTTAACTAACACTGCTGCTGAGTGGTAGCTAGGATGCTTAAATTTTTATTTCAAACAGGTGATGCACAGAATGAAAGCATGAAAAGGCAATAAGGATTTGACACACTTGAAAACTGGGACAAATGCTTAATGGAAAACTGATAATACGATTAGATAAGGAGGTATACAATGCTTGCAGCCTGCGCAGTCAGACAGTTTCATATAGGACACATCCTGAGGATCACTGCTCATTTCTGTCACTCTTTCCCTATTCTTCCCTAAGCAGTGCACAACTCCTCAAAAAAATCCCAGAGCAGAGAAAAACCCTCAACAACTCCAAATTACTGGGTATAATGTACTTAAATTGGGACTTATAATAAAAGGATTGTCAAGTTCTCTGCAGATCACTCCAGACTTTTTTTTTTTTGTGGGTACTGGCAAATGGACAAAATTCTCCAAATTCCTGCATGTCCTGGCATGTGTATGGCTGCCTGAGCCTGTTCCTCATCATCTCTTTACTGTATTCTTGGAAGTTTTATCTTCTTGTCAGGCAGAAACAGGAAACGGTGCCTTTGGAGGAATTTTTACCATATGTCAAGCTGGGGAAACAGTGAGGGGCCGGGGCCGGGGCTGTATGGGGGAAACACTGTAGCAGGGATTTTAACTGCGAAAAAATTCCCTCCCCTCCTCAGCACTGGCACTGCCTCCCTTCCCCCACGTTACGAATGGAAAAGTACAAAGAATGAGAACAGACTCCTCCAAGGCCAACAATTAAATCACTGCACAGCTGAAAAGCAGACTTAAGTGCCTTAAATCTTGTTGCACAGGGGAGCAACTGTCTCCTGAAAAGACTAGCTTTTTACTGGAGAAGGGTAGGGGAGCAAGACAAGGCACTTATTATTGTTTTTTTAATTGAACTATATAAAAGAATGTAATAATAAAACAAAAGAATGAAGATAAAGACAGAAAATTATAGATATCTACTTGAAGATTTTTAATAACTTCTTTTTTAAAGCTTCTCTAACGGATAATGTCCTTCAAAACTCACTAATTTGTTGATAAATGACACGATGCAAGTTGCATTTATTCTCCCCCATTACCACACTGCCAGAACTTAGGAAACTGGTAATGTTGCTATGATACAAGGAACCAGTCATCTCAGTTCTGGCTCCTTTCCATGTATTTAAAAATATCAAAAAGCTTAAGAAAAAGCCAAGAGGCTGGGGAAATTCTTGTAAGGCTATACTGCAATTCAGTGCAGCTTTTGCAAACACTGAAAATAGAGAATAGGAAAAGATGACTGTACAAAAGTTTGTAATTCTGTGGATAGTAAAGTACATGTAAATGCAGGATTGATGGCAATAAAATTGGGAAGCAGTGAGAAATAAACAGTTATTCTTTACATTTTTCAGCCCTTGGGGCCTGAGAAGCTTCTAAATAACCGATCCACAAATTGAGTAAAATTAAACATTTTCCAAAAGCTAAACCCCAAAAATCAGCTACGTATCTTCAAAACCCCTTTCAAAACATGCCACAAGAATAGCAAAAAATAACTGTGTCACATTTGAAATCAATTTAAGAGAAAGAAACTCAGTGTTGCAATTGAAGCTTTAAATATCAAAACTGAATGAAAAATCACACTGCCAAAAATGTGCCATTACTCTTAATATTGCTACTGAACCGTCATGCCATGCTTTTCATCAGGTAATATCAAAAGGGTATTTCCCTCTTGAAATTAGGTACTTGATATAATCTGTAACAAACACCTAGATACCTACCTAGAAGAATTTAGGCACTGTTTTAATCTTTGGCACTGCTTAGAAGTGTCACGAGTAATCCACAAAACATCTACCAATCTGCTTAGGCAATTCATCATCCATGGACTTGTTGGCTCTGAGATGAAACTTAGTCATCTACAGCTAAACCTAAACCCTGGGCTCCCTCCCTGGCCCCAGGAAAGAAACTCTGTGGATGGACTAAGCCAAAAAGATTTAAGCTTTCTCTTGCTTTGCCTACTTTTCCGTAAGTCTTGTATGCTTGGCTTCACTGTGGTTCAGATTTCGCAAAGGTTTTAATGACTAGATGCACATGTAGAATGCCTTTAATTTAAAAACAAATAAATAGTCTTGATATAGGTACAGTAATAAGTTTACAAACACTTTTTAATCAAGTAAGAAAAAAAAATATCAGTCAGAAGCAGAATGGTAGTACACCATTGTAAATTTGTTGCTGTATTACAATCTGTAACAATTGAAAATAACAACTCAAACATGTTAGTATGAAATACTGCAAGTATATCACACTAGTTCTTTCTTCTACTAGCAACCTTTTGTAACCACAAGAAGATCATCTTTTCCAGAAAATGCACATAACTTCCTTTTTTCGTCTAAAATCTTGTGAAAAGGATCCATCAATTACCTTGTGGAAACAGAGTAGAACTCCTCTTTGAAAATACATTCCTTGTCTGCCACCATTATATTTTCCACATCTTCTGCTTTTATTCCCAAATTAGATCCCAAAATGGTCAAAAGAATTCCACCACTTAGTGGTCCAGTTTTTGGCTCAATCTGTATTTTCATGAGGGAAAGTTAAAAAAACAAAACAAAACAAAATTAAAAACTGCAGTGACCATGTTGCTTTTTCATATTATTTAAAACTACTTTGACTTACCCACCCTTGAATGCAGATGTTTCTTGTAGAACCCACACAAAAACATGCTATGTATAATTTTAATGTTAATTAATCAACTGGTTAGCTCAGAACCAGTATTCATCAGCTGCAGACTTCACACCTCCTGTGGCAGACTGTTATGTACAAACCTCTAGCCTGGGGTTTGCTCTGTTTTAAGTTTGCTTCCTCCACTAAAGCACCATGATTTTGGAAAGTAAATGGATTGGATTCCTCTCACAATCCTTCCATGGAGATTTTTTGTTTTTGTTTTTTTTTTTTTTTTGCCAGGGTTTTCTCGCTTTAGGTTCACAGAGCAGTGCACCTTCCTAACACACAGTGCTGCCCTACACAGCGTCTTCAAAAGCTTCTCTAGTCCCCTGATCTTCCTTACTCAACCCATAGTAGAGTGCTACAGTGCATGTGCTGATGCTAACTGAGTAATTTGCAAATAAAATGAGGACAGAGAGGATACTGAAGTTGCAACGGACTCCTCAGGCTGAAGTATGGCCCAAACAGGCACTTGAAGTCAGAATTTTTGTTGGGAGGCTAACCTGCTTTCTTATGTAATATTGTAGCACCTCCAGCAAAAACCTTTTGGGTCTTCAGCTTTGGAGGGCTGTAAGTTTGCCATCAAGAAGAGGGAGGTTGCACTTTAATGTCTGGTCCATCAAAATCAGTTTCTTAGGACTAAGCAGGTCTGAGCACAGAGACATGGCTACCTCTGCTGCTGGTCCACCAAGGTGAAAAACACTCTTCCCTCACCCTGGGTGAATGATCCAATTGCAGAGTACGTCAGGGGTGCACACTTGGCCTCTCTGACTTCTCAGCTCCTACAGCCTTGGGTTTGACTCTGCTATGGACTGGAAAATATCAGTGATGCCCAGAAAACATATTGTGATGCAGACACAACCTGCTCCCTCATTAAATACTATTTAAAAGTCTAGCTTGAAGCCTGTAAAGGAGCCTGCTAAGTGATTGTAGTTCCAGGAGCAGCAAACCTCTCTTACAGACTTATTTCAGGTATAAAGAATTTCAGGAGAGAAAAAACCCATGCTAATTCTCAAGAATCAAGTGCTACATTTAAGCATACACTGCTAGCCTGGCTTCTGGCACAGTGAGGACAAGGCTTGAAAAACAAGGAGTCTCAAAGACTCCATTCAGTCTCTTATTTTGAGTCTTTACAAATCTCTCAAACACATCACTACTGACATTATTTTCTTTCAGCTATTTCAGAGGCTGAAAAAGCCCCCTGCATTTCAGTATGAGTTTTCTTCGGATGCTTTCTCCTGAAAAATATTACACTGGTAGGGAGAGAAAAAAAGCAATCTTACGCGAGTGATTTCTGGAGGAGGACACGTGTCGGTGGGAGGAGCATGACAGAGTTTTTCATAAATGCACTTGCTGGGCTTGCCTTCTTCTTCACACCAGACACACTTATAGTCATGAGGAGCAGCGAGGCATAAGCTGCAGTCACTTCGTCCATAAGAGCAGTTGTACAGAGTCACTGAAAGATGAATTGTAAATGCACTTAGACATTTCCCTCTGTCTTAAGGATACTCAGTGTACTTTAAGAAGGAAAACTAACCCTGTGTACAAAGCTCAGTGGAGTCATATGAGTAATATGCACACTCTGTACGTAACTCTGAATGATATTGAGAGAATATAATTCTTCCCTGTATGGACAAAACCTGAAATATATCCATGTACAGAGTATGAGTAAACTATCAAGTAGAACCCAAATATATTTTTGTTACTCAGGCACTGTCAAAACATTCAAGTAAAAAGTCCTTACTTTGACTAACCTCAATAACCCCTACAACTCTTCAAAGATTAGTTCAAAAATCAGGTCCTCCCGAAGCACCAAGAGTCAGATGTGAAAGGGTATAGTCTCTGCATGGGTGAGAGTAGAGACAGACATCAGCTGGCATGGGACATCTGCCAGTTTCAGATTTAAAGGAAGGGACCTACCTTTGTAGGCTGTTTCAAGGACATTTGGGACTTTCCATAATCATCCCTAATGCCTGAACTAAATACAAAGTTAATACTTAATGTTTTCCCTTGTTCAAGTTAATACCTCTTCATTTCTCCATTCTTCTCTATTTTCTTGCTTTTGTTTTCCCTTTTGTCTTGAATTGTCATCCTGGTGCTTGCCTTATTCCTTCTGTAGTGGGGTTCAGTTTTAGCTCTTCTGAGCCAAAAAATCATGTCTGACAGTCATGCCTTTCCTACCGATGAACGACACACCAACTGTCCCAGACACTAAGCTTGTCTTGGCCCCCATCAATCTGTAGCATGATGCACAGTCATTGAATAAAACTAATTTTCCCAAATCGATGCAAAGCTTTGAGACATAGGGTGGTTCAGCACCATACGGAGAGCCTGGGCTTGCAAAAAAGCATATGGAGATGCACTTGAGAGCTAGCCCAGAAGAAAACAGACTGAAAAGATGCCATACATTTCTCTAGGGGAAGTCTACAACTTGCACAGATTACAGTGTGTGAGTGCTGTGCTTCCCTGGAAAGGCAAGATGGTTGTTGTAATGAGGAAAACTTCTGCCTTTTCTGCTCCTTCTTTTTTCTCTGCTTCTCTCTACTATTTGCTGCTCTGCTTTTCTGGCCACACAGCCTCTCATCCTCTGGCACTGAGGCTCTGGCACTTGTTGAGCCTTGTAAATCAACTTAACTTACCAGAACAGCAGAATATATCCAGGCTTCCTCCTGTGCTCTTTCAAGAGTTAAATGTGCTTACAGATGGAAATGGGGCTGCCATGGTCTAACTGTAGCTGGCAACCAAGTACCACACAGCTGCTTGTTCACTCCCCCACCAGCAGGATCGAGGAGAGAATTGCAATGGTAAAAGGTAGAAAACTCATGGGTTGAGACAAAGACAGTTCAGTAGGGAAAGGAAAAGCCACACACACAAGCAAAGAAAAACAAAGAATTAATTCCTGCTTCCCATGGACAAGCAGGTGTTCAGCCATTCCCAGGAGAGCAGGGCTCCATCTCATGTAACAGTCACTTGGGAAGAGGAAGACAAACATCATCACTCCAAATGTCCCACCCTTCCTCCTTCTTCCCCCCAGCTTTACATACTGAGTATGACACCATGTGGTCTGGACTATCCCTTTGGTCAGTTTGGGTCACCATCCTGGCTATGTCTCCTCCCAACCTCCCATGCACTTCCAACCTCCTTGCCAGGGTGGCAGCATGAAAAGCAGAAATAGCCTTGGATTTGTGTAAGCACTGCTCAGCAATAACAAAAACATCTCTATGTTATCAATGCTGTGTTCAGTATAAATCCAAAACACAGCCCCATAATAGCCACTGTGAAGAACATTAACTACCCCAGCTGAAAACAGCATAGGGGTGCACAAGACAGAGACTCAACATCTCCCAGTAGTGATGAGTTGTTTCATGTGCTCATTATGTCTGACAAAATACTAACCTTAGTGACAATGCTTATTTTTCAAAGGCAGTTCATCCTTGAAGATGCAGGAAATAAAGGAAAGTAAACAGATGTGGATGAGGGTAAGTCCCTTTGAGATTGCATATGGTAAAGGCCATTAAAAATGTCTATTTAAAGAAAGCTTTTGTTCTCAGAGGAGCAGGACTCAAGGAAAGAGACTGGCAAAACCACCTTCCAGTCACTAACATTTCAATGTAGTTGATATCTTCCCAGATAACAACAGCAGCAGTAGCTTTTAAAATCTAATTCCAAGAGAGTACCATGTCAGATTTCTACTGAAATGAAAGAGTAAAATGAGAATGCTATTTTTTTAGCAGTGGCATTATTCGCCTGAGAGGCATGAAGAATGTTGCAGATGCCCAAACTTTGGCTATGGCCTCTCTGCCACTTGCAGGAGAGCATGTAATCTCATATGGGCAGTTTTTCCCTAATTGCTATATATTTAAAACCCTCAGCATTCTGTTTCACAGCTAGTCTTTAATATAATAATAGGCTTTCATTCTTTCCCTTAGACTGAAGAGTTAATGCAATTATGAACCCTGGTTTTAACCCCTTCTACCTCTAATCAGCATCTCTCCAATTGTTTTCAAGTAACTTTACCAGCATAAACACATTTGAGGTATCATTGGAGGCATATGCAAAACTAAAGGACTTTGGCATCTGTAACAATAAAAATGAAAGAGTACACATTTGGTTCAACCTCTGTCTTGAATTTCCAAGGAATTGCACAAAGCAGGAGTAGCATCATCTGCTTCATAAACTAAGCACATTGATATGGCAGTCACTGTGGAACAAACATAACCCAAGCAACATTTCCAATAGTTTGCACACAACCCTCTGTAGGTTGGATATAAACACAGTGCTGGGGAAAAACACCAGTATGACAGCCCTGGTACACTGCTGTTTGCTTTTATAAGCAGAAAAGACAACGTGGACAGTAGCAAGGAAAAGTTTCCTTGCATCTACACTGAGAATTGCTTTTGTAGGAACCAGATTCCTTTCTTATTGCAGCACTCTGAAAGGTTGCTACTGCACAGACACTTGAACAGGTAATATTGTTAAGCAATAACTTCCTAAACCCGGCAGTTCCCACTCATATCACCACATGGCCACCAGTTACAGCATGGGAATATGTCTACTTTGTTATCCTTCACTGGCTGGACAGGGATTCTTATCCCATTCCCTGTAAACAACGTCAGTGCTGCAGTGCCTTGACGTCCCTCACATCCAGTTGCGTAAATGCAATGGAGAAAGCCAGGGCCTTAAAGCATTAACCACTCCCCCTGTTCGCTGAACAGCTCATTAAATGCACCAGCAGCAAGCCACTCATTAGATTCAGACTCTTATCCATCACCTTGAGATACCAGCTGTGATATCATTGATAAAAAGGACAAAGGATAAAAGGGGTATATTGGATTTCATACTGTTCAGAACCCCTGATGGCTTGAGATGTAAAAATGCTATCATAACTTGGTATTCACTGAATGTTATTAAAAAGAAAGGGTTCTTTCACTGGCAGGTTCAAAGGTGCTTCTCAGCAGCAATGATATACCCAAAGCCAATTCTTTTCAAGATGCATAAAAACACATTACACTGTGGATTTCATATGGCAAGGAAATCTAAAAGATAGAATTTGGATTTTTAAAAGTCCATTTTATAATAAAAAGAGACATTTGCTGATAATTTTTCAATTCCTTTGCAAGGGTTCTATATTTCAAATTGAATGATAACATTTCTTTAATAATTTAGCTACTTTGGCGGGGGGGGGGGCAGAGTGTTACGTTTTTCCCAGACTTGGAAAAAAGATGTGGGGAATATTTGGCCAAAATTTTACAGTTTTAAACATGAAAGACTCTGGAATGGAAATTAAGACAGTGTGGGTTTGTAATATGACCTCTCCGTGACATTCATGCCAGATCCTCTTTTAAGTACTTTTAACACTTCATACAGGGCCATAAGGAAAATCTTCTAAAAACATAGTTTTATGCTGCCAGTAAGAAAGGGCATAAATTAAAATATTGTACAGTTAGAAAAATAGAGTCTGAAGATTTAATCTGCAGAGGAAATTTCTTCGGGTATTAGTATTATTTTTCCTGATGTTGACTCATCATGCAAATAACAAATGTGTTGCCTCACAGTTTTTGCAATATTCCACCTAAAACTTCAGTCCAAAGGACAGTAAGGTAGGTCTCAACTAGACAATATTCCACTGATTTTGAAGTTAGTTTTGATTTCCTTAGTTCAGCTCAGGACTAGGCTCACAGACATAATTGCTTCACTGTCATATGTCAAAAGAAATAAAGAAATTTATATTCATAAATTTTTATCAGAGATTGTTATGCTATAATTTTTATTTTTTGTCATATAAATAAATGAATAAAGTAATGAGCTGAAAGTACACTGAATGTTTCTGCGTAGTGCTTATTTCTAGCAGACATAGGGAAACTGTCTGAGCTGAGACACAGCTAAAAGTTGAGATTTCAAGCGAAGTCCTATGAGCAGCAGTGAGAATAACCCCCTTTCTGCTATTTGATGAGGAAAGTTCATTGAGGAAGGGAAATAGCCATTGAAAAAAAAATAGTCAAACTACTTAGGTAAGTTTGAACTGTGAAGCTTTGCTATTAAGACTACTCTTCAGAGCAAAAGCATCTCAAAAATCATAGAATTGTAGAATCAGAATAATTTGGGTTGGAAGAGACTTTTAAAGGTCATCTAGTCCAAATCCTTGCAATGAGCAGGGACATTTTCAGCTAGACCAAGTGAGTTTTGAGGTTGTCTGGTGTACAGCCAGGAGCTGGACTTGATATTTGTGGCCTTCCTACTCAGGATACTTTGTGATTCTACTCAGAGCCCCATCCAGAAGGACATTCAATGTTTCCAAGCATGGGGCATATACCACCTCTCTGGTATCCAAAACATAGCCCGTACTAGTCACTGTGAAGAAAATTAACTCTACCCCAGCTGAAACCAGCACACCAACCTGTGCCAGTTTTTCACCACTCTCATTGTAAAAGAACTTCTTCTGTGTATGTAGTTTAAATCTACCTTCTTTCAGTCTAAAACCATTACCCCTTGTCCTATGCTAACAGTCCCTGCAAAAAGTTTGTCCCCATCCTTTTTATAAATCCATTTTATGTACTGAAAGGCTGCAATAAGGTATCCCCAGAGCCTCCTCTTTTCCAGGCTGTACAACCCCAACTCTTTCAGCCTTTCCTCATGAGAAAGGTGCTTCAGACCTATGATTGTATCTGTGTCCATCCCTGTACTCATTCCAAAGGTCCATGTCCTTCTTATGTTGCAGACCCAGAGCTGAATGCAGTATTCCAGGTGGGATCTTATGAGAGCAGAATAGAGGGAAAATCATCTCCTTTGACCTTCTGGTCATACTTCTTCTGACCCAACCCAGGATACAATTGGCTTTCTGGGCTGCAAGCACACCTTGCTAGGTCATGTTCAGCTTTTCATATCCAAGTCCTTCTCTGCAGGACTGTCTCAATCCCTTCATACTGCAGTATTTGTGGTTCAGATTCCCTGAACCCATGTGCAGGACCTTGCACTTGACCTCGTTGAACTTCATAAGGTTCACAAAGGTCCACCTTTCCAGCCTGTCAAGGTTCCTCTGGATGGCATCCCTTCCCTCCAGCATGTCAACTGGACCACACAGCTTACTGTCATTGGCAAACTTGCTGACAACACTGATGTTTAATGCATTAGTTTAGTATTAGTCACTTTTGATCTGTCAGATTTAATTGTTTCAACCAAACTAGTAAAGCTACAAATATTCTTATTCACATGACTCAAATTATGAAGGAATAGATTTCTGTTTACTGCAATTAACCTCCCTTTAATCCTGTGTTTCATACTTACCCATCAGTTTGCTGTCAATCTTGACCTTATCTGTTCTTATGGATAAGTTAAGTTGTAGGGTCTCATTTGCACTATAAGAGAACTGGAAAAGATGACAAAATAGAGATATTTATGCCTTCATTTGGCAAGGTCGATTTCATGCATTTTCTATTATTCTTAATAATCAGAACTGTTAAGATTTTAAAAACTCACTCAAGCCTTTTGGTCTTTTCTTCATCTTGGCCAAATACATTTACAGAAAAATGTTTTAATGAACCTAATCCTTCACAATCAGAATTTTCAGGTACCAAGGGACAGCAATATCTGAATAGTCACTTTTCATTAATTTAATTTACATTTGGTTATAAGTATCTAAGCAGCAAAAGTACTGTTCATATGCAGTAAGAATAGCTGCTGACCCTGCTGAGTTCTCCCTTCCCACACCATCTGGCCCCATTACTTCTGTAGGCACAGCAGACTCGCACCACACGGAGAGAAAATCTCTTGCATCTTTTGCAGTGCAACCTCCTCATTTTGCAGCCAAATCATAGGGTTCACATGGTCCAAGACATGAGCTTCTGCTCATGTTGAAAGAGTAGCAATAATAATTGTTGGAAAGGAAAAAGAGCAAAGAAAAATACAGCAGCTTTGTAAAACAAATGCTTTGTGTTAGGCACAAATGATGCATGAATGCTCATTAGTTCTCAAAACTACTGTTAGTGAGCTCATGAGATATAAATTTTAAACTTTGAGCTTAGCAAATAGACTATTTTTGAAATATTGCTTCCTTTCTTGGTAAAATAAACCAGAGTGAAAGTGGCATAACTACTTGTGAGAGACTGAAACTGTTAATGGCTTAAACATTGTTAAAATCACTGAAAGACTTTTGTCCACTGTAGCAAAGTGTGAAAAGAAGCAACTGCTCACCAAACCCATCTCTTCCCAAATATGCCTACTAATTTGGACTGTGACCTGAACTTGTGATAACATAAAGGTGGTACTGTTTTCCAATTATCCCAGGAGAAGAATGTATCCAGAAGTGTGAGAGACCAGAATGCTAATGATTCAGACAATCAAGCTGATGATGTGCAAAGTAACCACCCAGGTGCAAAGGGCATGCACATCCAACACCTCATGCTACAAACTGGGTGTTGAATGTAAAGAAAGAGTCATATCCTGCGAGGCAGGGTAGTGTTTCTTTGTCCTTACACAAATGACAGCTGTGGTAATTCCCCTCCTGAGAAGTTCTGAACATTCACATGAAGCCTCAAGGTATTCACCTCTGCTAATGGGCCATAATTGACTCCACTGCGCTGACATAACAGGTAGTTGTAACATCTTAGAAGGCATCAAAGACTCATGAAATGTCACGTGATCCAGTATTACATCATCCACTGTAAAACTTCCTGCCTCAGGAGAGGTACTGAGGGCGTCTCTATCTAGTCTAAGCATAATAAAACTCCGTGGACCTTCCCTCACCATCCTGGGCTTTCCTCAAGAGATCCAGACTGCAACCAACACTTAGATCAAACTGGGACTCTCACCATTGAAAAGACCACATGAAGAGGATCAACAGTACGTTGTTGGAATCCATGGAGTGGTGATCTTTTTTCTACTTAATCTGTCTCTCTGTTACTCTCTTTCTGTCCCACTGAAGTCCCTCTTTTCCATATCTCTCTCTACCTAGTATTTACTGTTAAATAAAAATCCATACTACTGACTTCAGCATATGGTCTCCTTTGCACCTTAATTCAGGCAGAGGCATCTTTCTAATAATTTTAGTAACCAGATCATAACACTACTAAGTAGCCACAGAACAACATATTGTTACCATTCTTGCCACTTGTGTTTTTACAAAAGCCAAACGGGAAGATAATGGACTGAAATGTGGAGATAGAGAGCACTGAAATACTTATATTGTCACAGAATCACAGAATATGCTGAGTTGGAAGGGACCCACAAGGATCAGCGAGTCCATGTCCTGACCCTACACAAGTGCCCGAGAATATCATCCAAACACTTGAACTCTGCCAGGCTTGGTGCTGTGACCACTTCTTTGGGGAGTCTCCTCCACTGCCCAACCACTCTCTGGATAAAAAGCCTTTTTCTAATATCCAACCTAAACCTCCCCTGACACAACTTCTGGCCCTTCCTTTGGGTCCTGTCACTGGTCACCACAGAAAAGAGATCAGTGCCAGTCCCTCCTTTTCCCCTCACAAGGAAGTTGTAGACTACAATGAGGTCTCCCCTCAGTCTCCTCTTCTCCAGCTGAACAGACCAAGTGCCCTCAGCCACTCCTCATATGGCTTCCCCTCAAGGCCCTTCACCGTCTTCATTGCCCTGCTTTGGGCACTCTCTAACAGCTTAATAAATTTTTATATTTGGTGACCAAAACTGCACATAATACTCAAGGTGAGGCCTCAATGATTTCACCAGATTCCTCACAGAATGTGAGGAATAAAACCGTAATTGTCTCAAATTCCTCCAGGGACAGTTCAATAAATCCATAGATTGCATGTGTAGAGAAATTAAGGAGAAAGACCCAGGGCTTTGATGGGAGACCCCAGGGACTCTGAGTTAAAGATGTTGTCTTTGAGTACTACTGCCAAAGGAGAATCTCCATCAGAGCTGACCTTCTTTTCTGAGGGAAACCCATATTACCTGTATAACTCTGGACACATGTGGCTATTGGAACAGTTTAGAAGAACTGAATCTATTTGGTAGGTGCATCATATTTTTGCATTTACCTCTTTAGTCATGAATGAAAAATTTCCTTCATCTGATTCATCAACAGGAGCTTCAAATTCAAATTGGCTGTTTCCAACTGCAAATTTTTTACCCTATGGAAGAGAAAAGTTCAGTTTAGGATTTATATAGCATCTCCAGGCTTTAGTAAAACATCACCAAGCAATATCCTGTTCAGTAATGGAAGTAATTAAGACGAAATGCAGAAGGCTAACCAGCTACAGTCATCTTCTAAAGCAATGCTAGTGAAACACTGAGCCAGAGCAATCTGCTGCTTTGATGCACTCCTCCAACATTTTTTCACAGTGGACACAAGTAGTTCAAGGAAAGCAAGATCATATGTAGCACTCTGTTTTAGGGAGCAATAAGAAAAAGCTAAGAGATGTGAACTTCTGGGCATGAACACTGGATGCCTTCACACATCAGATGTGTTATTAACAGAGGTGTGAGAGTTCTGTTCTTAAAGGTTTTCTCTGTGGGGATTCTGAGCAGAGCAGCAATGCAAGAACTGTATGGGAAACTGGAACATCTCTCAAATCTTTCTGGCTTTCTCCTGCCTTACTACGACTCCTGTATTTTCACAGGATAGTCTTTGATGGCAGTACCAGTTTAAGGGTATTCCTGCCTCCTAGACACGTTCTTTCTCTCTCTTCTCCCTAGGTCCTAAATCCATTAATTCCTGTCTCAAGGCTGAAGCATATACTGACCTTCACTGCACTGACAAAACTCTCAGCTTGGCTGTTCTGTGATTCAGTCAAGGAACTGAGCTGGTTAGAACCCAAACACATCACCCCACAACACTGTTTCTGTGCTGGGCCATTCTCCTGATATAGGCAGAGACATCTTTCCCTAGACAAGGTTTCTCAAAGCCTGGCTTTGAACACTTCTAGGGATGGGGCACCCACAACTTTCTTGGGCAACCAGTTCCAGTCTCTCACCACCTTCACAGTAAAAGATTTCTTCCTTATATCCTATCTAAACCTACCTTCTTTCAGTTTAAAAACTGTTGTCTCCTTTCCTGTCCTACAGGCCCTGGTAAAAAGTCTCTCTACATCTTTCTTATAAGCCCCCTTTATATATTGAAAGCTCACAAAAATGTCTCTCTGGAGCCTTCTCCTCTCCAGGCTGAACTACCTCAACTCTATCAGCCCTTCTTCATAGGAGAAGTGCTCCAGCTCTCACACAGCCCTCTGATTATTTTCACGTCTCTCTTCTGGACCTGCTGCAATAGGTCCATTTCTTTCTTGTGCTGGGGATCCCAGAGCTGGATGCAGTACTCCAGGTGGGATTAGGAGAGCAGACTGGGGGAAAATAAATCGTCTCCCGTGACCTACTGGCCACTTCTTTTGATGCAGCCCAGGTTGCCATTGCTTTTTTTTCAGCTGCAAGTCTGTATTGCCAGCTCTTATCTGATTAGTACAGTGGAAAGCTTTCCTATTGCACCTTCACTATGGCAGGTTGGGCAGTGGATGTGAACCGACCAAGGTGTGGAGCTGAGGAGGACAAAATGTTTTAACCAGTTAAAGGGCCTGACTCAAGTGTCTGGGGGGTTTATGTTGATGCCTAAGGATTTTATGTATTTTTTAGTGTGTATTTTATGGATTTTTAGAGCTTTAGGAGTAAAGGATTCTTGCTCACATATTAAGTGTTGTTTAGAGTTACTAAGGCAAGTTTCTCAGGCCTTCTGAAGGCCACGGTGTC
>JAWWEW010000041.1:19477290-19519590 GCA_035583185.1 Anabacerthia variegaticeps
AAACCACAATAAAGGTAATATCTTATCTCCATTAACCTTGTGCAGAGTGTCTGTTTTGCAGGATTTCAGGCATCAATGTTATAGAGGGGAACATATCTTTCACTTCTGCCTTCTCAGAAGCTACATATAGAAAATAAACTACTGACTGAGCCTAGTCTGAAACTTTTCTCCTTACAAATCTGGTGTTTTGTTGTTTTTTTTTTGTTTGTTTTGTTTTGTTTTGTTTTGTTTTGTCTTTGTTTGTTTGTTTTTGTTTTTGTTTTTTGTTTTGTTTTTTTTTTTTTCAGGAATGCTGCCTTGTTTTCCCTACTCCACATATTTTAATGTAACATGTGTCTTTCAAAAGTGTTCAAATTCTGCTGTTGCTGCGTAAGGCTTTCCCACATGCTTAACAGCAGGTGCTGGGACAGAAGGGGAGCTCCAGTGTGTGTGACAGCTGATACCTGGAGTGCAATGAAATCAGGAGTTGCTATAGCAGGCACTTGAGCAGAAGGCCACAGAGCTCACAGTCAGCAGTCTGGGTGCAAGATACACGTAGCAAACACTAGGAAGTGGATTAAACATCAGACACACACGACAAAGAGAAATCCAAATGGGAAATTACTTTTAATGAAAATCTTTGGTGAGATAATAAGGTTAACTTGATGCTGGTGCATCTGTCTCTCCTACTCTGCCAATCTTTCAAGGACTCAGCTGGAGAATGTCTCTCAGAAATTGCATGCAATATGACTGATCAGTGCTAAACTTTCCTTTCAACGGCCTATCCTGGATGAGGCTATTCCCAAAAGAATGACAACAGCTTAGATTTACCTCTCCTTCCCAGCCAAATACTTTCAGAGAAGGGAGGGGCAGAAAAACAGTCCACGGCTTCTGTTTTAGTCTATTTCCCTCCAGTGGAAGTCTCATGAGGAGACATTCATTGTTCTTTAAGCATTCACAAGTTAGAAGGCACATACAAAATGTGCAAGCATATGCTTTCTCCCTCAATTCTGTAATAGTAGTTTTTTAAGCCATTCACTTCTCCTACTCACTTAGTAAGCCATTCACTGCTCATCTCCACCTAGAAATGAAGATGCTTATACACACAATGTTGGCTCCTGCACTTCCTCACCCATGATAAGGCTGGTTGTGCATTGCCCTTTTAAGTAAAGCACATATTAAACCAAGATAATAGAACTAGTAGTTCAAAGTGACAACAGAACATTAATTTTTGCTTTTTCTAAGCAAGAATTTAGGCAAGTAAAGTGGACATACCAATGTTCTAATCAATAAAGACCTTAAATGTGCTCATAGCTGCATGACTGCTAGCTCTAAACACACTATAATGCCCAGCATATCCTGTGGCAAAATTGTTCCACATGAGAAGCCAAATGCTATTTTGCATTTGGGCTGCAGGCCAAGCCCTACAAAATATCCATCCATGGCTTCTCCTGAGCCACCCTGATTTCCAAGAGGTGTTTACCAAAGGCTGAGTGTAAGTTATGCCCTTACTCAAATGAATTTTCAATCATCCAAGTTACTGCTTCAGATAGCATGACCTCACAGGCATGACTGCCTGTATGATTACAACTATTTTATGCCTTATTTGTGTTATCACATACACTTAGAGGTCTGTGTATACAGCTGTAGTAACTGTGTGTGCCTATTCAAGTACTGGCACTGAAGACATTACATTGTTTTGACTTAAAAATGCACCTCTGCAGCAGTATATATGGAGCTGATCCTGTGACAGAGATGACATTCCCACACGGGTCTCACCCAAGAAAAATTACTCAGACATCATTTGACGCTCATTGCTCTCCAGCATCTTTCCAACTTTGGGCCTATCCATTCACCTTGACTTAGAGAGACTTGAATTCCTTGAAAACCTTCCCAGGTCCAAGTTAAAATAAATACATAACTAGGTCTGTCTGCAGGCAAATTGTTAAACATTGCTACCCATGACAAAGCATTCAATCCGCAGGATGCGTCTCTGGTTTTGTTAAATGCAATTGATAGCTCACAGAATTAAAAAAAAACAACAGGTTTTTTTCCCGTTCTCTTTTTTATTTACTAGTAGTTCAGAAAGATTAAAGTGCTTTATCACAGAATGATAATGAAGGACTTTTTGAGTTTCTTTTGCTGCTTCTCCTCCTTGGAGGGAAAGGGTCCACTAGAAGTCAAATTCGACACATCTGTGCTGAATTTGTTCTTGGGAGTGGCGTTTCCACTTATATCTAGGGAGCAGAAAAGATTTTCCTCTTGTGCAGAAAAACAGCTCTCCGCAAGGTTAAACAAAAGAAATATGAGTTTAAACTCTGGGATACTTTTCAATTTTTAGCAAAGAAAACTGTAGCCTTTAAGAGGAGTATTGTGTGCCACGTGTTGCACACAGCCAGACATCCTACCTGGGACCAGTCTCAGAAAACAGACCAAATTCACCAAATTTCTTTTAATTATCTGCATATATTTTAAAGTCTTGAAACAAAAATATGTATTTTTGAACCTATGTTTGTATAGCACAGTCTTCATATGTCTATAGTGGTGACACACAGCACGGTCTTCACATGATTACAGTGCTTACAGGTTTCTTTTTCCCCTTCTCTGAATGCCCTTCTTACATTGCTACTCTTCAGACCTGTTGACCCTTTTCCATCCCTTGGCAGGTGTATCAGAGATGATATAAGGAATTTATAAGCTATACAGTACTTCAATTTGAAAAAGGAAAAAAAAAAACCCAACAAAAAGAAGAGCCTTCTTTCCCTTGATAGATGGCCAGTAGTTAAAGAAATCAATGCACTCCCCAGTGTATCTATCATCAATTCACATTTACACAAAGTCAACACAGAAACAATAGAAAGTAATAACAATACTTGAGCTAGTATCTAAAATGAGCTTTAAGCTTCATTTTTATTCAACTAACAATAACATTTTATGCATTATTTATGTTACAAAGCAATGAAAATCTTAGGGTCAAATTCTGACTTCTCAGAAGGTTTGTATTTTATTTTCTGGAAGCAAGTACTGAGAAAGAGAAGCCTTTGCTATAGCTGAGAAAATGCCTCATCTTCTGGTTTGATGGTCACACACAAAAGCAAAAGATTATTTTATCCAAACTAAGAAACATTTCTGAGTGCATTTTCATGTTTGAAAGGTGAAAACTGAATTAAGCACATTGAGTGATGTCATTCAAGAACAACAACAAAAACCACCAAGTATTTAATTAGAAAAAGGCTATGAAACATTCACAATTCCTACATCTCCTCTCATTTCATTAGATGAAAAAAAATTGTCCAGTGTTTCAGTGGGTCTTAAATTACCGCAATTTTAGTAGTTAAAATATTTTCTCCTGCTCTGATTCTCTCTTGGTGATGACCCTACCACAGTAACCCACATTGTATCAAACTTGAATGCGTAGCACTTTTCTTTCTTTAAAAACAATTAGGACCAGATCTCCAAGGCACATAAACTAATACTTTAGTTTAGGGGTGTGGATGCAGTTTAAGTGGCATTCAAGTGACAGCTAACTTTGAATTAATCTGCTTACCTGATAATAATCTAAATGCCTTCCCTCAAAATACACAGTTGTTCGGTATTCCATAGGTATTATTGGAGGGTCAGGGTTTAGAAACTGTGGACATTCTTCTTCCTGGGGAGAGAAATATTTCAAATGTTATTACAAATAAAAAGTCTTATCACAACAAGCTCCAATGGCCTTTGGACAATAGAATGATTGTTCTGAAGAACTTCATGCTTAAAATACAGTGACAGATTTGATTACACCCTTTCAAATTAGACATGCTAAAAATGACTGCAGCATATGTCAAAGCTGTGGGTGATTATCTTTTCCTGCCTTGAAATCTTGTTCCTCCCATTGAAGCAAAATAGTAAAAGGAACAGAAATATCCTTTCGGGAGGTATTCAGTCTCACTGCCCCTCCCCAATCACACCCTGAAATTCCCACCCCCGCACTGCCACTAAAAAAAACCACCTTACACTGCTGGAGTTAACTTTAGGATAATTTTTAGATCCCTAATTCAAGCAATTGATACGAGAGATAAAGCAAACAACATACTGAAGTGTTCTAATAAAAACCTAATAACCTTATTTTAAAACATTACCATATTTTGTTTAATCACATCCTGTATTGAAGAGGACTCTTCACAGATATGTCTCTTCCAGTCCCACTGGCAATTCCATCTATTGCTTGCACAGGAATAGCATCTACAAATATAACATGGTAGTCATGACAAACTGTTAGGTTTTTTCCCCTGCTGACAAAAAAAGTAAATGAAATTCCATGTTTATTCATGGAGGGTAGATCAGTCTGTTATAATGTCCTTACTATATTTAGCTGAAAACTTTATAATAAGAACAGTTGAAGAAACCTAAAAAGCTGTTTTATCCATTAAATATTTGAGCAAGGATCAGAAAACCATAGCATCTTGCACAAACTTTGAGATCAAGCCTGAGAGGACTTGAAATTATTTTGATCAATTTTCATACCTTCACAAGGATGAACAAAGGGTTTGGGCTGGCTGTGCCTGCCCTGGGGCAGTAACATCTCGAACAGGGCAGATTCTGGGGGCAGAGTCAGCTTTGACTGTCCTACTTGAAAGCATCACAACCCAAAGCACCAATCTATCATTTCAGGGAACAAGTAGGCAAGCAGATATCCACAGATACATTAGCAGCTACAGAAATGGTAATCCAATGAACTGGCCTTTAATTACATGTACCATGAATATTTTTATTCCACACTTTATGTTCCTGGCTCACCTGGTGCCCCTCAAGCATTTTTAAACTGCATTTAAACGTAAGAAAAAGGATTTGGACACTGGCAAACTTTGAAAGTGCCAAAGACTTAATTATGAAATGATTGAGTAACTCAGCTGTCAGTTACCTCACACACAAAGATACAGGATCTAAACACTTCAGAAGCTGAAATACTTACGGCTGATTTTCAATAAGATTCATTGCTTCTTCACAGTCATAAAAAGGGTAAGTATGTGATGAAAAAAATATCTTGTTCTCTTCAAAGGTTAACTGAAGTGGAACTGAAACATGATCTATCACAGAAGAGAAAAAAATATCCAAGTGTTTGTTGAATTCTTCAGCTCTCAAGCTGAAGGATACAATGACAACACTTATTATTTTACAGGACATAAGCAAATATTTAACTATGCTGTTGTCACTCTGGATCTCATGACTTTCAGTCTATAAGTTCTGTTTTGTCGCTTTAAGCTTTACAAAATTTTCAGCACATGGTTCTCAGAAGAAAAGCAGAGATAGAAAAAAAGGAAGAAGCAAAATTAAAGAATAGCTTTGTTTTATGGAAGTGTTTCTTAGTGGTGCTATCATCATGCTACAACTTTAAAGAGCCTAGAAGAACAAGGAAAACTGAGTAAGGAGATAATTGAACACAGATGAAAACTGGCACAGTCATTTTAAATAAAACATATTCTTAAATATGAATATGTCTGCGTGTAAAATTACTTCTTTCATTTATGAATTAAAACTGTTGTCATGTGAATTAAAGCAAGTGATCTTTGTGGTTAATGCCCAACAGTGCCTGCAACACTAAGTTACCACAGGCACTTGTGAGTTTCAGTTTGCCATACACGATTTCTCCACAAATGTACTTCTCATCTGGATTATTACTAAACTAAGAGTGGTGCTTCCCCAGTGAAACTGTTTGAAATACCTTTTGCAGAAATCATTACACTCTTATGACAAGTTATTTCACAAGCTATTGAGCAATCTCAAACTCTGTTTTCTTAAACAGGTTCTTGGAAGATCATCAGCTGCTTGGCTGGAAGTTACCTTTACCTGCACTGGGTCCCCTTGAATATTTGACTGATACAAATGCCAGGGGACTTCCTAACAACAGAACTGAGAAAAAGCACCCTTCCTAGAAATGTGCTATTCCTTTTGGAACCAACCACAATTAAAGCAACCCAGACTTTTCCAACACCAATAGGGTTTCTTAACAGTAACTTGATGGCTCAGGATTGCATTGATGTGAATAAATACACAAAACCATGTTAAGGGTAGGGATCGAGAAGATGGTGTCAGATTCTCTTCAGACAGAACAGGATAGTCCATTTGAATAGGAGGAAAAACGTCTTTACTTTGAGGGTGACAGCACCGGAATGGGCTGCTCAGAGAGGTTGTGAAGTCTCCTTCTCTGGAGATATTCAAAACCTACCTGGACAGGATCCAGTGCAACCTGCTCTAGGTGAACCTGCTTCAGCAGGAGGGGTGGATCAGATGAACTCCACAGGTCCCTTCCAACCCTAACTATTCTGTGGTTCTGTGAACCACAGCCTGTGTTTGTAGCTGCCTGCCTTCTGCTGGTGTCTTCAGAGCTTCTGAGCATCCTTATATTACATTTGAACATCCTTTCAGATGGATCCCTATGCAACCAACTCAGAGACGTATTATTTCTGCGTGACTTGCTTACTCTAAAGCCTTCTCTGATAGGCTTCCAGTTTCACATTTTACGCTGGATGACATCAAGATGCCATGTTTATCAACCCCATTGCTTTATGTCCTACTTTACAAAATATTTAGGGAATGTGAGTTGGCTCTAAATAACAGAGCACTGCTTTAACACTTAGCAGAATCTGATACCATGACACACCTCAGCTAGTGCAAAATTCAACAACAAGATATTAACATAATTATTCTCCACTCAACTGAAACTGGATTTTGAGCCCTTTCAGCCTTAAGAGAATTGAAACTTACCTTAAAAAGTCTTGTCAAGTACTGCTCTAGACAGTTCATGACTATTGTGATACATATAAAAGGTTTATCCTCAGGGGTACTCTGCAGGCTGTATTAGCACCTGTTTTTTGTTTGTTGTTTCTTCTCAGTTTTTAAAACTTGATACATAATAAAAAGTGCTGTGTAACCAGTTTCAGTCCCTGTGTTTATGCATCAAGATGTATGAATTAAAGCACCAACAAAGCACTGTCTAGGAAATGAATTATGGCTGGCAACAGACCTTAAGCCTATAATCAGTGGTTCAGAACAACGATGCAGTCTTTAATTATATTGATTAAGTATTTTTCCACCGGGCTTACTACTGCAGAAGTTGGACAATACAGAGTGAAAGAGGCAGAAGGCTTTATGATACAAAGGACAGTCTTGTGACCAGAAAACAAGCCACCTGAAGTATTGTAGAGTAGAGTGAATCTAAAACAGACATGAACAACTTCAAAATTGAAGCACATATGCATCTATTCTGACCCCAGAACTCAGATTAACTTTGTTTTGTTTGTTTAGGGAATAACACCTGTCTGGCTCCATGTGAGCGTCTCTACCAAGCTACTGTTTCAGGTTCCCAGCAGAAACACTGGGAATGCTATAGCTTGTAAATACATCAATGCAAAAATTTTGAGCAAATGGACAGTTCAGCAACAGACTGTTTGGGGAAAGGAACTGGAAGAGGAAAAAACCCACCAGGTATGCACCCCATATAAAAGCATCATATTAGAAAAGCAGTCTATGTTCTTTTCTCTTACTATCCATGGAGGGTAGCAGTATTTCTTTACCTTGATGTTTTGGTGTTGGAGGAATTATATCAGGTGGATCACAGATAATAACCCCGTCTTTCAACTGAGCAGAACGCGTTGTTTCCCCAAATGTACAGCAAACCTTGTCACTGGCAGTCAAAGTTGGCAATGGACTTACTGTCAGTTCCACCTGGAAACAATTTAAAAAGGGTAAAATATTTGGAAGAAATGTGCCAAGACCCTGTAAGGCTTCTAGTCACCATATTTCAACCGCTTTTTTGTTGTTGTTTTGCTTTGTTTTTTTTGTTTTGGTCCGTGGTGATATTTGAGCTATCATCACAGAAGCTGGCTCTCCTTTTCAATTTTCATTTCCTCCCATCTAGTAATCTTTTCTTCTTATATCTCTACAATTTTTTCCAGGCTGGGTCTCTGCTGAATTATACAGATAGAAAAATCTCTTGTCCTGTCAAGAAATAAAAATGTCTGTACAGACACACCCAAAGCCTTTTATTCTTGTCCTCATCATCCAGTTTAGGAACAGTAAGCAGAGTGATTAGCACTTAAATCCTGACAAACTTAATTAAAACTACATTAACCTTCTGTGTTACTAGTGAATAATGGAAACAAAGGTGGATAGACTGGAAATGCTGGAGTCTGAAAGGGATGAACAGAAAAGTGGCTTCCTTAAGACTCAATGTAACTGCAAAAACGCCACTGAGATCTACCATTACTGCTGAAAAATGATTTCTGAGTGATGGTGAGTCTTTCTCCTTCAGGAAAGACTGTCTGTGAGAAACTGAAAGCAAAATAAAATGGGAAAATTTAACAAGGAAAGAGGAAACAATTGAAATGAAATTTTGGATGCTGTCCTTGACCTAATGTTTTAGGTGTGTTCATTATACAGTTTAACTTTTCCCATTTTGTATTGCCAGTAGAAATGATAATTATCCTTTTCTCATGGAAGCCAGTTACACTCTACTAATGTCTTTATTCAACATAGAAATAGCCCTAACACAATGCTATTTACATAATTTAGAAATGGAATTAAAATTACTTGAATGACAGTATCTTTATTTCTAATTAAGAGGAATTAAAAGCCATTTACTGATTTTACTTGCTGAGCACCCCTGGGAAGGCCTCAGTCTGCACTGGCATGCTCCATTTGTAATTGGAGCAAGTTATGACACGCTGGTCACACTCCAAAAACTCAGTTTTGTTGCCACTGAGTCATTTTGCATGCTGAATTTACCTTCTCCATGTACCCAGTCAGACTTCGCTGTGTAGGCAAATCCACTGCTGATTTTAAAGCAACAGCTTATGGCTTCACTGCTTACTTAAGTTTATGCTCAAGTAAGCTGAAAGGGCAGCATGAAATCTCCCCTACCAATTACTTTTTATGGGTTATACAACACTGTGCAACACTTCCATAATATTCAGATAAATATCAGTGCTTTATCATCCATACTAGTGCATCACTTAGGTTTACAGAGGTTAAATTCAAAAATTTCTTAGAAGAAAATGTGAACAGCAACCTGCAAGAACAGCAGGCAAGAAAGAGCACTGTGAGAAATGCCAGACACTGAGATGCCAAAAACACTATCCTAGTCCTAGTCTTCACTGCACATAAAGAAATGCAGATATTCATCTTCCTGGTAGTCACATCAATGTGCTTTGAGAATATGTAAGGAAAGCATTTTCCTGTTATACCTTAGCAGGGGCTCTGCGACTCATATTTAGAGGCTCTGCACTAACGATAGTCACACATGTACCACTTGGACTCCACAGCCAGTGGTTCTCCTTATCGGCTGTTCCACAGTCTGCTTTCTTTGTGCACCTGAAAAAAAGGAAAAAAACCCCAAAGAAAAGCAATATTATAGCTGGACTCTGCAACAATTTCAGTATTACAGACTGAAATTACAAACCGAGATGACTACAAGTTTGCTTTTATATTGACTAATGGGGTTGCTCTTAAAGATGTTTTAATAGAATAAGTAGTGTAATAATTATTGTTGTTTTGAGATACCAAAAGCAAGTGCCTATACTATTTTGGACACCACCTGGAATTAGACTACTCAAATCCAAAAAGAGGCAGGACGGGAACCATAAGGCAATGGAACCATAAGGGAATGGAACCATTGCCTGATCATCTGAAATCAAACTGATTATTTGTCGCTGTAATATACAATTGAATGAGTGGGCACAGCCTGTTTTTCTGCAGGTTAAAAGGCAGACACCTATGTGTTGCCAGTGATAAGACACAACATTCATGAGAGCAAAATGTGACAGAGAACGATTGCTGAGGGAATTCAAGCTTGTGGTGAGCTTCTGTGAAACCACAGCACTAGAAATGTTACTTTTATAGTGAATATTTTCATTAACTCCTCCCACTATTTAAGACCTCTCCCTGCTGAGGCCCTGTTAGAATCATGGGAAGACAAGAGTAGTTGTGCAGCCTCACCAAAAAAATGGGAGGTTTTCATAGTTCAAATACAGAAAGAAGAGATGCTGCAGCGCAGAAGCCGTGTATGTGGTTACAAAAGCTTGTTGAAGTGCATGTGGGTACAGTCTCAGGTGTATTCTTTCCATTCCGTGCAAAGCTTAGGAGAAAATTCTGTAGGACCTCTGGTTACTGCAGCAAAAGACTATTAACTCATCAGGGCCTTTAACACTGTACAGTTGTTGCACAGTTCTGTCAAACCTTCTTTAAACAAATAATTTACATAGAGAGTCTACATTCACCCAACATATCCCTAAACACACTACTAAGTGCTGTGTGCAATCATGAGACAGAACTTAAATTTAGAAATGAAACACTTTTTTCTCCCCATTGGAAATAAATACTAGCAAATGTAAAAACTCATGTTTGCCTCTTCTCAGAAACCATTAATATTTTGAGATATTGAGGTCAGTGGTCATATCATAAATCTGAAGGGAAATCTAGGGAAAATTGCCTTTTTTATGATATATGACACAGCCTTCAACTCCCAGCAGTCCAAGAGGAGTTCGAGGTTATATCCCAAATCCTTAGGTTTCATCGACAGCAACTGAAACCCTGGCTGGATGAGTTACTGTATATTACATAAACCTGCACATACCACATAAGTTTCTCTGCAGTGCTCTATATTATGCTACATCAGGCTGATAGGTAACTTATATGCAATAGTTCACATTTTCAGGCAGGAAGGTAGAAGACTGAAATTCATCTGCATATTATAATTAAACAGCCCCTTTGTTCTAACAGTAAGAAGTTTGAATTAGGAATTCCCAACTGCTCATGCCAAGGGGTTAATTAACTTAGTAGTCAAAAAGAGAACTGCAGGACCGCTCTTCCCTCTCGGCACTCCAATCAATGCAGAGTGCAAAGAGACATTACAGAACTGTTCAGTACTGTCCTAGTTTACATGTGTTTGAATATTCATTCAGTGAACCTCTGCAGATAGTCAGCCAAATGCCACTTTCTGCTCTCTTACAGGTAGGTGAGAGTTCCCTGTAGCTACATGTCTTGATAGATCAAGTTTATATAACACCAGCTTTTGAGCTACACACTTTAATTCAGACATGTTTTTTTCCATTTACATTCTTTTTTATACTTTCCTGCTCTATTTAAAATACATGCTATATTTTCTGAGGTTGAAATGGGGAGCATTTTTTTATTTTCTGGGGGAACATTTGACCATACAGTTCAAAGAGAGATAAAACATACAGTTAGAAAGTGTATAAACATTCTCAGCACCAACAGAAAAGTATCTATTTTCCCAAACTAATCAATTCTGCAGAAGTAAACAGGGACTTTTTAGTGTGCACAGAATTAATGTCTGTATGATAAAATTAAATCACTAACGAGAGTGTAAGGCTGAGTACAAAGAGCTGGGATCACTATGCCGAGCAGTAAACCACGGCACGTGTCAAAACTTGAACTATTGCACCTCCTGGACCTGAGCAAGCAGTGGCAGCACTCACTCACCTGCCCTCTCTCACGCACCAGCCACAGTACGGATCCCTCGCCTGGGCACACTTCTCACAGTCCGAATATTTGTGGCAGTCCTGCACAGGTAACCGATACACCTGGAGAACCAAAAGCAAGGCAAACCATAACATCTGAAGAAGGCACAAGGAGATAGAAATGTTTGTGGACAGAGCTGTACAATGCCATTGCCTATGGCAACAGAAGAGCCTGTATTATAATCATCAGAGCTCAGCCTGATCGTAACAAAATAGATACAAAACCAGAGACTATTTCCCCCCTTAACAAAGTCCAAATTCACACACTTTTTCCTGATGTTTTCCCACTCCAATATTATCTAATCTGTCTTCAAAATAATGTAGGACATTGTTAGAATCAAGAATCCTGAGCAAGTCTTACAAAAATGGAGCTTTTCAGTTCCTCCAGTTATGTTACTTCTGGAAATCTGCATTACAGAAGTCACCTCAGGACAGAAACTGCATCAACAACGCTCTGTCCAGCTACTGCAGGACAGATACTTTCAAAAGGCTAACTTGGTGTTGGCTAAATAATTTTTTTAACAGAATATTCTCCCCTCCTTATCACTAGCATGAAGCTGGAGTTGTTTGGAAATGTACTTTTAGCCAGAAGGCATTTCAGAAAGTCTGCAAGCATGAGAGAGCCAGGGTGCTTCGGATTACTGCACTTCTCCATGTATAACCCTCCACCATGGAATATATTCACAAAATAAACCAGAAATAATTATGACAGGAAGCAGCAGGGAAAAAAATATCATCAGTTCTCATGTCTCATTCCTCCAGTAAATACTCAGCTTCTGGTTTTGATTTCCTTTGGTGCTGAGTATAAACAACTTTGTCTTTGGTGCACAGACAGAGGAGCCAGCAGACAGCCATTCCTTTCGGCTACACTGCTGAAATGATGCAAGAAGAGAACAGGACATACATCTTCCTGTTGATGACTATGTTTTACTTCTAAAGAGCAAAAAAAGTCTAGCAACAGTAACTCTGAGATGTGGGCTTTTTTATAATCTCGTTTAAAACAAGTGGCAATTACAAAGCTACTTTAACGGCCTGAGTTTGGCCTTTTCTTCACATTTGGAGAGTTAAGGAAAATTACTCACTTAAGGAAAATGTCAATATTGTGCAGTTTTCTTGCATTTATTAACACAGGGGCTTACATTTTCAGCATTCTCTTCTTTTTAGCTAACTGGAGCTGAATTACTGGCACTCTGTTTCACTAACTGGTACCCATGAGTCAATGAATATCCAGTGAATGGCTTTTTTTTTTTTTTTTTGGTGACAAAATATTTCTTTCGTCATTCTGGCAGGCATAAACAAGCCCTAGAGATTGCTGTCTCTGCAAGTTTCATGTGACCTTAATGATTAAAAATAACCCCAAATAAGCAGCTCCATTTACAGATAGTTTCAAAATGCAAAGAAACTCAACTTTAGAGACTTTCTAGTTGGCACACTAAACCAAAGAGCATTAAAAGCTAAAACAAGCAGACAAGCTAGGAATCATGGTAAGTGACTGGCACAGTCTTCTGCTTTCTTCACAGTACAGTATGCACTGTAAGGAATCTGGGATCCTACCAGTGATGTACACTCGCAATGAACCAGCATGAGCAGTTCAGGGGTGTTAAGCTCCTTTCCCAGTCCCCCAAGAAGTTGCAAGGGATTTCTCCTGCTCTCTGAAAACATCTCTTTTGACAGCATTTGCTCTGAGCCACCCACTGCTATTGACACCACAGCAGAAAATGGGAGAAGAAGAGGGAGGAAAACTGAAACAGAAAAGGAAGAGCTTGGTTCTCACAATGGCACTTAACTTCTGTGTCATTCTTGCCTGTATTTCTCTTGACCTTATTTCTTTTTAAAGGCTGGTTCAAATTACCACCTACAACATCACAACTTTCACTTTGCTCATGTCCTTACAGAGCCCAAGCAATTCATTTCCAAATGCTGAGGCAGGCTGCATCTGCCAGGTAGCTCAGCTGCATGCACGTCTACCAGCACAGCTAGCTGCCCTTTATTGTTTACCTTATTTGAAATAACCATTTAAATTCAAAAAGCAGGGTTCTGATTTCGCTGTTCCTAGAACTCACAGCCATGCTTAACCCAGAAGTGCAGGTTTCAGCATTTATTCTTCTCCCCTCGCTTACATCACGTTGTTTCTCCCAGCTCTGAAGGCCCCTATTCTCCTCCTGTCTATCTGCTTCTAAAAGTGGGTGGGACTGCTCATCGTAATTAACTCCTGCAGATGACAGTAATGTAATGCCATTATAGAGCTCCCAACTTTAGCTATTCATATTTAAGCTAAACAGGTTTTGTAAAAGAAAACTATTATTCACATTATTCAGAAACTGCAGCATCTACAAGAGCTACTTGGAAAAGGTTAAATCCTTTCTTTGGCAGAAATTTCCTGCTTTCTAAATTTAAATGTTTTGTAGAGATGGAATGATTTTTTTTTGCAGGTTTTCTAAAAAAAAAAAATAAATTTGTGGCCTTTCTAAATCCTATTATTTCAAGCTGACTGTCACCAGAAAATTTGTGTTCCTTTTAGGTTGCTGTCATCACTTACACTGCTCAGCAGCACACACTGTAGCCTCATGGGGACCTTAGGGCTTTTATGTAACGTGCCAGCTTGTCAAATATGGTGCCAGGCCGCCCAGAGTTTTGTGGACAATGTTGAAGTTTGGAGTTCTGTTCCGAATCTGAACAGAAGCCAAATGAGAAGCATCAACTACTCAAAAAAAAAAAAAAAAAAAAAAAAAAAAAAAGAGAGAGAGAGAGAAAAGAAAAGAAGCAACCTCTCACACTGCCATATTATTTCCAATGTGGTTCTGGCCTGAAAACCTTCAGCTAGACCATAACATTCCTGCAACAGGAATTTATATTAATCCTTTTATAAAACAGTCAGAAAATATTCCTCTTGTATTGTTTTTCCAAATGCTCTCCTTTCACTGCCCCCCTCATTCTCTGTGTGTTACTGCTGCAAAGCATCTCACGTGTTGCCTTCTGTGTCACTGTCAGGGCTGCAGATGGTCACAGCCTGTTACCCACCTTGTACCAGAGAGAGGCTGAACCAAGCATTTGACACTGGCAGCTCCAGCCTCCACAAAGAAAAGTGTCAGAAGAGGGTTACAGCTGGAGGTGAGGAAGAAATCTGGCACACCTCTCATCTCCTACTTGCTTTTTTCTCCCTTTCTTTACAAACCTCTACTATGCTCTCAACTGACAGCACAAAGAAGGGGAACCTAGAAGGAACTGCCTGTGCCTTTCCTGGCAAAGTTGTTTTTTTCTTGCTGCATTCGAGCAGAAGCTTGAACAAAAGTGTTGCCCAAATATGTAATTCTCTCCATTGCTTCTTAGTTTTTGACAGTAAGACTCACAAAAACTCCTGGTGGTTTTACAGATGCGTCAATGCTAGTACATCGGTCACCAGAATCCTAAAACCTGAAGTACTCTGGAAAAGAACTGATGGCAGGTAGAGCATTCACTGGTGCCCCACATACATCATACCGAGCAGTAGGGCTGCCTGACCCCAAGGCTTGCTGGTGCCAAACATCTCCACTTCATCCTTCTCACATGCCCTGTATGAGAGTTTAAGAGGTGAACTCACTTCCTGTTCCCAATCTCTAAGCATTGTAGATTTAACAGTTCTCAAAGTCACAATGAACAAGTACATCAGCTTAGACTTGAGAAGGGTCTTCATACACACATTCCCACCAAACAGGGTGACTTCCAGGAAAAATCGAGAATTGTATAAATCTCAGGTCAAGTTACAAAGAAGATGAAAGCAGGGCTGGTCCTTAATGCAAGCAGGAGACATTACCTTGTCTGTGGTCATCACATACAGATTTTCTTGTGTTTGATCAAGGACCAGGTCCTTCTTTATGGGTTTGTTTAGTTCAATAGTAAGAGAGCTGTACTCAGTTGCAGTGGATGACAGGAACACCTGGAAGAAAGAAGCGGTTAATATTGCTTTTTTTCACTCAAATATTATTATATGTGGCTACTCTTGTAAAAGACAATAAAAATGTTTTCTAAAAATACATTAACAACAAAAGGAGGACTAACCAGAATTTCCGTAATTTATTGGTTGTGGGGGGAAGCATAGTGAAAAAAAAAGACAAAATGGCAGAGGTATTTAATGCCTTCTTTGTTTCAGTCTTTAATTGCAAGACCAGTTGTTTTATCGGTACCCAATGGCCTGAGCTGAAAGACAAGGCTCTGGAGAGCAGAATTTTTGGGAGCATGTCTAGAGAAGGGCAATGAAGCTGGTGAAGGGTCTGGAGCACAAGTCTTATGAGGAGATGGGATTGCTCAGTCTGAAGAAAAAGAGGCTCAGGAGAGACCTCTCTCTCTCTAAAACTACCTGAAAGAGATTGTAGTGAGATGGGAGTCAGTCTCTTCTCACAATTAGCAAGCAATAGGGAAAGAGAAAATGGCCTTAAGCTGTGCCAGAGGAGGTTCAGATTGCATGTTATGAAATATTGCTCCACGGAAAGGTTTGTCAAGCAACAGAACTGGCTGCCCGGGGAAGCAGTTAAGTCCCCATCCCTGGAGACATTTAAAAGATGTATAGATGTGGCACTTAGGGACATGGAATCATAGAATCATTAAAGTTGGAAAAGACCAAGATCATTGAGTCCAATCACTATCCTAGCACCACCATGTTCACCACTAAATCATGTTTCTAAGCACCACACCACATGGCTTTTGAACACTTCCCACATGGTTTGGTGGAACTCAGCAGGGTTAGGTTTATGGTTGGACATGGTCATCACTCTCTTTCAAGCAAAAGAAGGTGTTTGGTGTTGCAGTCTCGACATTTTAACTCTACAAACACGTCAAGCCTTGAGCACCGAACAATCAATTTATCAGAGCTTCAGCCTGGACTTTTTATTGTCACCTCCATTCACTGAACGGCCAGAATGATTACAAAATGAAAAGTTGCTCTTAAACTAGTACAGGCTTGAATGGAGATAAGGCTAGAGCAGCTGTTAGATTACCTACAAAGGCTGTTTATATAAACCTCTGAGTAGGTATGTAATCCTTTGGGAAAAGTGCCATTCAGGCAATGCTAATTCAATCTGTGTATTGGATAGCTGAAGAACATCAGAAATAATGCATTTTTTTCTTTGAGATTAAAAATTCCAAGCTCCAAGAGAATTTGCTCTTCATATGCGATCTTATAAATCCCATTTACTTTCAGAGTAGCAGTATGCTATCACTGCAGTTCACAACCTTTTAAATACCTTCCAGCCTTTTGAGTCCAGTTTGTTACCTTAAGAATTTTACCATCCGACGTTCCCAGAAAGGCCACGGTATGCCCGTTCTCCACAGCCACAGTGACAGCCGTGAGATTCATTCCTTCTTTTTGTAGTACCGGCTTTTCTATAACACCATTCCTACTTCCCAAAAGGTAGGGCAAGTGTTCGGAGCCACAGGGGAAATTTTTGCTGGCATTCTAATAGAGAATAGCAACACAAAGCGATGTTAAACATTCAGATCACTAATTCCTAGCTAAGAATGAAGTGCAGCCCTATTACCAGACAGTATAATAACTCTCAGGCATAGAAGAGTAAAAAGAGAGAAATAAATTGTCTGACCATTTTCCCCCAGCCAACAGACAGCAATCAGAGAGCAGCCTGCTTGCTAATTGCAAACCACTTCATGCTTTCACTTTCCAGGAGGCATGGGGAGAGAGAACTTTTTGTTTCTGTTTCCTTATAGCAGCACAATTTAAAATTAATCAGTTTGTTTAATTAAAATGAACACGTCACGGAGATTGGGTTAACCATTTTTGTGTTGAAGACTGTTTTTTTAGTGCTGTTTTGTTTCTTAATTTGATCCTATCCATAGAAAAGCAATCCCCTGGCATCCATCTCATGAAATTCAACACATTCCTTCTTCACTATGCTTTAATACTGAGCTGCAGTGAGTGCCACCAGAAGGAAGGTCGTTCACACCTTGCCTTTCCTGCTATATTTGGTAACAAAACTGTCTTTCTGATCTGAAATCCACATCTCCTTTTTGTCAGAAGCCATGACCACTCCACTTGTCACATTCAGGATTTCTATGTTTGATGCTCGTCCCATATGTGGGGTACTGCAGTGAGTAACACTGGTGATTTGAAGCAAAAAGTGTTCTTTTGGCTTCTGTCATTGCTAGTGACCTACAGTGTGGGAGATGGCTGTAGTCTCACCAGATGAAGAATTATGGATTGATACCAACAAAAGGTATTCTCATGTCCCATCTCTTCAGCTGTTCACTCCTCCCTCTGGACTATAGCACTCCACATCTCAAGTTATGCTCAAACAGCTGCTTATGCAAGTATGTACCTTGCTTAGGCTGGGGAATTAAGACATCCTCCTAAAAGCTTGCTGAGTTATTTTTAAGATGATTCAATTTCTCAGCCTAGTTTAGGGTTGGCTGCAGTAACAAATGGCATGCACAAGTGGGACTTGGGAATAGAGTGATGTGGGTAAAACCACCTTAAAGCCAACAGAGATGCTGAAAACCGACAGTTGTAAATTGAAGAACAGTATCCGGAGGGGTGTAACAGTACCCTCCAAAAACCTTGTAGCCAAAGTAATGACAGGCCATAAAAAGAAGATGGCTATCATGCTATGGAAGTATTTTGAGTCACAGCAAAATATAAACAACACCTGAATACAAGAAATCTGGGCATTTCAGTTATCTGAAAATAAAAATGAGAAACAACATTAAATTACAGATATCATCTAAAATATTCTTAGTATCGTTTAAAAGAACTATAATTACATCAATTGAAACCAGAATTGTCTACAGTAATCATCCAGAAGCTGGCCACGGATGTAACAAATCCCTGCATTTGACTCAGTAACTTCCATACCAGAAGGAAACCTTTAAAAGAAGTGCATTTAGGAAAGCAACATTCATCTTTCAGAAAACATAAATCCTTTTTACAAGACTCAAAATTTTGACTATCTTGTGACTTCTTGCTTGACCTGTTCCACAACGCCCCGACCATGTTCCATTTCTATAGTAAGTCCAGCTATTGAGTTTTCAGACATCTGATCTTACTGTAGTTTAGCTCAAAGCCACCCCAAAACATGCAGTTGTATATTTTTCACTAACTCTTAACAGAATCTAAAACTAATATTGATATTAGTCATATTACCAGTCCATGTAATGCACACGGGTTTTCTGTTGCAAAAAGTTTGTAAAATGAGCTGGTATTCTTTTTAGTGTAGCAATCATTTCGGTTTTTTTCCATCTTTTCATTGATTTGCCGCAAGGAAAACACACACATGGCAGATTTTAGAGAGCTGTCATCTTTGTTTACTTTGCTGAAGAGTGCAAGAAGAACTTTGTCATCTGAGGGAGTATCCACAGGTTGTCTCTGCTGAGCTATGCTCTCAGCCAGCTCTTTTCCTGGGGTAGTGACATAAGCAGAATGACAGTGGTCATAGGCACCATCATCATCTTTGCAACCCAAGTCCATTTCAAAGTAGGAATAGTAATGGGCATCGTCCTTGCACAGACGTGCAATCAGTGTGCGGTTATTGACAGGTTGTTTCTCTTGCTGGTTGAAAATAAAATAAACATATTTTTTATCCTCAAAGACTGCCACAAATTGCTGCGTGCTTGATGAATGATAAGCTGACTTAACAGCTGCTGAGTCTGTATACATTTCAAAAATGTCTTTCCCATCCTTTTCATAAAGCTGCCGAGTGCTGATTATAATCCCATTATCATTTGGGCCATTCCCTTTGCCAACAAATAGCACTTGGCCATCTTTCAAGGAAGTGATCAGTCCCACAGTTGATACATTCTCGTCGTTGCTTGCCACAAAGGACTTTTCTCCACTAGTGTCTACATAGTACTTCTCATTGCTAATGTTTTGTAGATCTCTGATGGCACAGATTCCCTTAAAAAGGCTTCCACATACCACAGTTGTATTATCCGCCTTGTTGAGCAACAATAATTTGTTATAATTGTCAGTCAGTATGGCCTCTTTACATTGATTTTCATCAATGGGAGGTGTGCATTTTTTGTTGTCCTTTTTTGGACCTGTTTCCACAGATCTTATTACTTCCAGGTTTTCTGTAAGCTGATACAGAGCATTTATCACTCCCAAATAGATTATCCCAGTGTCATTATCCACTGTTAGATGATTTAGCTCTGTAGCGCTCTGAAAAAATTTCAGTTCCTCACTTCTGGATAAATTGACGCAAAACCAGCTCAAAATGGTTAGTGTCCAGATCCATAAAGCCATTTCTGTGTAATACCTAAAAAGGAAAGAAAGGAATACCATGAAACATATTGAAAAATACAATTTACACAAAATTGAGAAATGTTGAAGTTTTTTTCTTTCATGTCTTCAGACACAAATATCCTTGTGCAGGTGTAGACATTATGAAGATTATGGAAAGCCTCAAATCCTGTTAATTGCCTAGCAATTTAATCTGCTGGGGAAGGATTTAACAAGGTCATATGTCTAAATGATTATCATATAACCAATTAGATAATCAATCCTGTGCTAAAGCACAAGGAGAACAACAGCCAATTTGAAACAACATGGAGTGCCAAGTAGTAGTGCTTCTCCAGACAGCACCATACTGTCTCAATATTTACTGCCGAAATTTTAAAAATAAACTGGAGAATCCCAGTGTTTCTGGTAGCTTCTCCTTAAGTGGGGGGAGGGGCATTTACATAAAAGTGTTTGAAACATTTGATGATGCAGGACTTTCCACTGAAAGGAAAAAACCTTCCACTGAGTAAAACCAAATCTGGATCTGGCCACTGATGCTCTTTGAGAAGGCGTTACACTAATCTTTCATCAAGGTAAAGCAGAAAGAGCAGAGAGTCCTCAATATACAACATGGCCTTTGACTGCTGGTATGCATTACAGTCCAACGCTTCCATTCACTAGAGCACTGCAACTTAACAGTTTCAAATCTGTCTTTGGGATTAAGATTGTGTTACTTCTTTTTTTGTTCTTTTCATAATTTTTACTTCCCAAACAGATGACCTGGCTGCTTGAAATTAGACAAAGAGCATCTGAAACTTGTAAGCAGGAGTCTTATTTTAATCTGAAGAGTTAAATGAGGAGGCCAGTCCCATCTGGCTTCCTAAATACAGAGCATTTTGTCAATGTCTTCTCCAAGTGTTTAGATCTGAGAGCAGAAAACAAAAAGTGTCATGCTTGGACATACTGATGGTTAGGGGGAAAAGATGAATACTGTTTGGAGGAAGAACTGAAAATATGATTCACTGTATTTTCATTTTCAAAGTTAGCCATGGATTTCTTGATCTGATGGAAGAACCTCTAAACTTACAGGGAATCTGAAGTTAAATCTGAAAATATCTGGAAGACTGAATAGAAAGAAAACAATATAAGCACAGGAAAGACAGGAGAAACATTTAACAAAGCAATCTAACAGGCAAAAGTCTCAGAGGAGGAGGAAAAGAAAATAAAATGCCGAAACGATAAAGTGAAAAAATAAAACTTAAAAAAATAATAATAAAGGAACCATGCTCCTGTGCCAGCTATTACTTCTGTTTTGACAGGAGTAATAGACTGGTGAGATATGAAAGACAATGCCTGAATCATCATTTATACTGGATAACTAAGATTAAACATCAACAACCCAGATGCAAAAGCTTGAACAAGGAGGTACGGACTCCTGTGAGCACAAGCCACCTGCCAGCTCCGCAGACCAGCCTGGCATTGCCAGCAATGTGGGAAGACAACTCCTGCCCTCCAGTATTGACTGTTTTTTGCTCCTCTATGGAGAAAATGCATATGCAATATCGAGAACAACCTTCCTAAAAGCAGAGCGATTTGAACTTCTACAACTCCAAAACCCTACTAAATATAACTCAGGATAGGAATGAAGACTATATAGAAATCTAACTTCAACCTTGTTTTGCTGAAGTTCCTATCATGTACCAAACTGAGTAGCTGACTAAAATGATGCGAAAGACAAGACAGTACATCACCAACAGCACAAACCTGACTTTCTAATGATAGATTGACCTTCTATGACTGTGACCAAGAAAAGGCTAAGAGTTATAACCCATTCTTCAGACACATAGACTTCAGTACATGCTTTGCAATGCAATGAAGTGTTGGATCTCAGCAAGAGACCTGCTGTAAGGAACCTAGAATTCTTCAGAATTCCTCTCTTCATTTCTTAATGTTCCCAAGGACACCAATTTTCCAAACAAGTTTTGATCCCAGCTTACATCTTCATGGCTAAATGATATGTGATAATGCATGTCATCTAGTTTCAAATATTATTCCTTACAGTTATCTGCAATAAAATAAAAAAACCCAACAGCTTGACACTCTACTGCAATGTTGTTACATAACAGTTTTATCATTCTATTATCTATTGCCAAAGGATCAAACACAGAAGAATTGAGATTCATTTCTTCCTGTTTTTCCCACAAGGTATTTATTTTTAGATTATTATAATCTCTGTTCTCAGTACAAAAAAAAAAAAACCCATAAATACCTCTACTTACAAAATATGCCTCAAATGAATGGAAAGTTATTTATTGTACCTTATTTTCTATACTCAGTTCACCTCCATGTTAACTTATTTCAGTGGATTGAAAAACCCCATTTTGTCCATTGGTGGCATGCAGGACACAAAGACTGCACTTGCAATACACCTGCCTTTGTCTCACAGGCAGAACAAAGAGTCTTGCTGGTTCATGCCATAACCAGGATTTAAGGAAAAGTATGTTTAAAGCAGACTCTTAGATGAGTAATTAATCTCTCCGTATAAAAATGAATAATGCTTCCTCCCTACTATTTGCTGTCTTGTTTACTTATAAAATTTTTGACTAAAATTATTCAGAACTACATTCACTTTCCATTAACTGTGCCTTATATTTTTTTGTTGTTTGTTTGTTTTTGTTATTTACTGCCTGCCACCCCATCTCATGCCAAACCATCAGATTATCTCAGATCTCTATGCAAGGTAACAGTTCTTCATTCTCTGTACTTATTAGTTTCACTTCCCATCCCCACTTCAAAGCAAATAGTAAACAAAAATTAAATATGCTATGAAAAGACTCAGAATTAAACTCTGATTCACTTCTCAAACAGCAGGCTTAAGAAAACAAAAAAGCAAACAGAATGAAATTAAATACACCACAACCATAGCTCATTTTCACCTCATCTTAACTGAACTGGGAAGCAGCTGCTGGAAGAATCCTGCTATGACCAGCTGATGTGTAAGAATGACAGTGCTGCTATTAACATAGATGTCCTACTGAATTAGGTGCTATGGGAATGTATGAAGGAACACTTTCCTCTGTGGAAAACTTCTGTTTTAAACGAACAAGTCACAGAAACACAGAGAAAAGGAATAAGAAGCACAGGCTGGAGCACGGAATCCATGACATCCAGCACAGGAAATTTATTTCCAATGTCTTAATTACATACTGTGTTTACATACAAGCCTGAGTGACTGCCAAAGTCATGCCTTGGTCCTGACATATACCCTTCACCCTCCCTTTGCACTTAGTTTTAAGCCCTTGGTAGACTCGGCATAAAAGAAGACCAACACAACATTTGACCACATAATTTTTTTCTCTCTCTCTCAGTCTTGTCTCCATCCTGCCTCTTGTCCCCCACCCTGCTGCTTACAAGAAATATGAAACTCTAGAAGCCATGTGCAGGAAACACAGGACACCCAGGAGAACTCTTCATACAGGGAAGCTGCTATAAAGGGACACTCTGTTGGAATGACACAGCTACCAGAGCTCTGCCCACAGCTACATCAATTTTAATGTTAGTACCCATAACTTTATATCTTTCTACTCAAGCAAGACCAATAACCTGAAGTAATAGTCAATTCTTCAAAAGACGTGCAGAAAAAAAGAGCATCTATAATCTACAAGCACAAAGTGAGCTTCAAATTATTATAAACACCCCTAAAAATTAGCACTAGCACCATGCTGACATGGATGGTGCAGGTGTTCTTCTCCTCCTTCACTGCACAATTATCTGCTGTGCCTGTATACAGGAACCCTCAACTTGTCAGCCATGCCCAGGCATTTTAGCCTTCAATATATCTTTATCTTCATGTTAATGAATTTCTTACATTTGTTTCAGCTGAAGTGAAATAATATGAGATTTTGCCTGAAAACTGAATAACTGAGAAGTAAAAAAAGTGTTACTCCCCAAAACAATGGACAAGAAAATCTTCAGTGAAGGAATAATTTCATCAGTTTGTCTTCTATGGTGTTTTTGTGAAGTATTTCTTCACTAATCACACATATCCTGAATTAAACACTGTTACCTCATCTCATCCAGACAAAGTTTTTTTACTTGAAATTCTGGTCTAGAGGCAAGCGCTTCTGCCAAACAAGGCAGATACAAATACACCTTAACAGCAAGCGATGAAGAGAATTGTGTTCTCCCTGCAAACTTCCCCTAATCAGGAAGACCCAAAAGACACTTAAATTGGAAAAAAAATGGTAAAAAGACTCAAAAATTGTAACATTAAAAAGTAGAATCCAAAGAATGCACCCAAATGGCATAGATATTTGGAGGAAAATGAATGAAATTTCTCTTTTCTCTCATTTTGAGTAAATTTTTACCTTCCAATAGGTTTTCCACAAGTTGAAAAGAATTCGGCTTTCATTTTTCAGCTCAAAGGAATTCAGAACAGAAACTGGAGAATGCATGAGAAGCAGGAGAGGAGCAGATTTTCAGTCTGGATTTCAAAGCTTCTACTTCTGTGAGAACTGTAGGCAAACCTGAGCACCCTCTTCCCCAGTTACAACTTTTATTACTACTTCCTGAAACGAATGATGGAGCTTGCTGGTTCAGAGAATGAATCACCTGAAACAACACTCTGCAGGATTCAAACCCATTTTCTAAGAGCACGGAAACATGCTAGAAAGATTTTGGACAGAAAGGAACAACTTTTTTTTTGGGACAGTATGCCATACATCCAAAATTGGTTTAATAGAACCACTGAGAATAGTGATCACTGTGATGGCGCCCATCTCTTTAGCTGTGATATTTTGCTGTTAGCAAATGGGACCTGGGGGTGAGTAAACTGTGGGAAGTCATGCTGTAGGGAATGACAAACTGATATCCACTTCATTAGCTGTTGTGGTAGCCTGTACTGCTTAAAAGGTGTAATTTTTCTTCTCTTTCCTCCTCCTCAAAACAAAATTTGCTAAGATATATAGGCCATCTTTACATAGGACAACCAATCCCATCTGGTCAAACTGCTGGTAAAGTGGCAAAAAAATGGACAAATACTTTTAGTACTGATTCTACTCCTGATGTGGAAGACAAAAAGACAAAAGTATTGCTTGCTTTCACAGGACAAATTCTCAATTGTTTTTCCTATTTTTTTTTCTTTGAGTAACTTTAAATAATGTAAGACTTTTTTTTTTTCTCCCCTATGTGTAATAGTCATATTGACATGGATCTTTTACAAGGACTGGTTGAAAATTATGGATTTGCCAAGGAAATAATGAATATTATGCCTTCAGATCCTGTGTATTCTTTTGGTGTTTTTCTGCAATCCTTGGGCAAAACAAAGGGAAGACATACGGAGCCACAAATTCAGGTTACAGAAAACCAGGATTTCAGTCGCTCCCCTCCTCAGCTAAACAGGATGAAAAAAATATGATGAAAGGCTCAGGGGTTGAGATAAGGACAGAGAGAGATCACTCATCAATTACTGTCACAGGCAAAACAGCTGCAACTTGAGGAAATTATTTTAATTTATTGCCAATCAAAATCAGAGTATGATAATGAGAAATAAAATCAAACTTTAAAAAACCTTTTCCTCACACATTGCCTTTTTCTTGGGCTCAGCTTTACTCCCAAGTACTCTATCTCCTCCCACAAAACAGTGCAGGGAGATAGGAAATGGGAGTTGCAGTCAGTTCATCACACATCCTCTTCACACTCTTCCCTGGTTCCAGCATGGGGTCCCACCCATGGGATACAGTCCTCCATAGACTTGTCCAATGTGAGTCCTTCCCACCAGCTGCAGCTCTTCATGAACTGCTGCAGTGTGGGTTCCCTGTGGGGCCACAAGTCCTGCCGGCAAAGCTGCTCTGGCACGGGCTCCTTTCTCCACAGGCCCACAGGTCCTTCCAGGAGCCTGCTCCAGTGTGAGCTTCTCACAGGGTCACAGCCTCTTTTGGGTGTGCACCTGCTCTGGTGTGGAGTCCTCCATGGGCTGCAGGTGGATCTCTGCTCCCTCATGGAGCTGCAGGGGCACAGCTGCCTCATCATGGGCTGCAGGAGAATCTCTGCTCCAGTGCCTGGAGCTCCTCTTCCCCCTCCTTCACTGACCTTGGTGTCTGCGGAATTGTTTCCCTCACATTGTTTTACCCCTCTCTCCTGGCTTCTGTTGCATAGTAGGATTTTCCCCCTTCTCAAACCTGTTATCCCATAGGCACTACCATTACTGCTGATGGGTTTGGTCTTGGCCAGTCACAGGTCCATCTTGTAGCCATCTGGCACTGGCTCTGCTGGACGTGTCGGGGCAGCTTCTCACAGATGCCACCCTTGTAGAGCCACACTACTGAAACCTTGGCATGCAAACCCAATACACTTACACAATGGCTTCATCTGGCAAGAATGAGTTGTACTCTGGTCCAAAGAGGAGTAAACCTATTTCTTGTGCCTGTAACATCAGCAGAGGCTGGCAGTGTCTGGGAGAGGAGAGCGTGCCCTCTATGATAGCCCTGGGAAAGGGGCACAGGCAAGAAGATGTTTCCATCACTCTGAAGGCTTTCATGTTTCAGAAGTTCGAGGTATCAGCAGCAAAAAAGATCAGATAACCACTCCCTGAGATAACCCACTAACCCAAGACATCCCACGGCCTGGTTAGCTGGAAGCTCAAGGGCAAAGGGATGTATTCAAAAGGATGAGGCAGTGTTGCCTGAGCCAAAGAGAATTTTAAGGACTTTTTCTGACTTTTGCCTACAAAGTCTTCCCTATCAACCTTCACACAAAGAAAAAAGATGAGTTTTGACAACCTGTACCATCAATCATTTACCAAAGATAGCCAAATCCTTCTCATCTCTCACAGTCTTCAAAGGGGTAGGGAGGGGATTAAACAGGGCATTTCATCCAGCTCTAGTATCCCTGGCAACCACACTAAAACAGTGTTGCTGCATACAAATGGGCCACCAACCCAGAGAGAGATGTTTTCTTGTCCCAACATGGAAGAGGTTTCTTCAGGCATTGCAAATGAATTAACAGCTGAGGAGCACAATTGCTTTTGAGAGTAGGTCATGTATCCACCAGCATCCCAGCATACCCATGCCGAGGACAGTCATGAATTTGGTGCAAAATAAGCAGGGTTGTGTCAAAAGTTTAAGTGAGGCAAACAGGTAGCAAATCCAGAGTTCATATTAATAATTATGTTATTAGCTTCAAGCTAAATTAATAACACTATTAGTAGTCTGAATAAAAACCTTTCATCCATGCACACCTGAACTCCAAAGCATTTAAAATTCCGAACCAGATCCAAATTTAGAGCAAGAGGGAGCCACGTGAGTCTTAATTTTTCAACTAGGAGTCACTCAAAAGAGCATTAACAACAGGTAATGAGTCTGGGAAAATGCATACTTAGAAATTTTGCAATTGCACTCCAAAACTTCCAATAATGTGCTGTCTCTGCAACATCAGCGAGTAAACAAAAAATAGAAGAGTAGCACTTTGCAGGTTTATATGCACTCTTCGAAGCAGAGACATGCTACACAAAGCTGAACTCTAATGAATTCCCTGGTTTATTCCAGACAGACCTGGCAGCGTTTTGATTTTGCAAATCTTTTACACCATGGATTCTGCCATAGTCCAAGGATGGGGTTTTCTGCTGCTCTTAGGAATCAAAACAAAGATCCTTTTAAGTGAAAATAATTTCAAGAGTTCACAGAGCCAAGCAGCTTAAAATAAAAGTCAATAAAAATAGCTTCTGTGGAGAGACCTCATTCGACAGTATTCGCTACCAACAATTACAGATTATAAACCACTCTGAGACATGGGTAACTTATGCCAGAAAGGTCTCTTCAAACCCTAATTTTTATTAAGAAGACAAGTGTTCATATTATCACCCCAAATAAGAGGGCTGCCCATTCACAATCCAGCCACACTAATGCACGCCAGGAGCACACACAGCAAAGAGAAACGCTGCAGAAGCAGACCTGCATTCATGCCTTTCTGGACCACACCTCTCTTTCAGTTTGGGCTCTGTGTTCATCCCTCCATCTTTTTGCATTCTCTCAGTAGAAATGAAGCACTCATTTTAATGAGGACTCTCTTTCTCAGTGTTACAAAGATATAGTTGATCTGAAAGAAAAGTAGCCGAGTGACGCATTTAATAGCAAGCAGCTGACTTGTCAGGAATCTGAACCCACAGAATGTCCTCTTTGACCTGCTTTGTGGTTTTGTTAAAACCATGAGGTCTCCTAAGTAACAAAAATTTAGGGTTTTATTTTTTTTCCCGGTCTCATTGAGCACTAAGCCTGGTGATGCCCTATGGATCAACACCCAGCTGAATTAGACTGCAGTCAGCACAGGACCACAGGCCACTCCAAATACTCCCAAAGTCACTTACAGACGTTTTTATGCTACTTGATCCTGCAAATCACCAAATCTAATTTGGTCCCAAGTGCACACACCTGCCACAGCTGCCTGAGCTTTGAAAGCGGGTGAATTCCTGCAGCAATCACTGTACAAAGCGGCCACAGAAGCCTGGTGGAAAGCAGGGATGGCCCATGCACACCCACCAACTTCATGCAAGACACGAGTTATTTTACCCCTTCTGCAACCCAGGAAAAAAAATTTGTTTTCTTTTAGCTGGGAGATGTGCAGAAAATGAGAGACTGGAGCATGTGAAGGAAAACTCAGGGAGTTAGGATAGCTTTAATTCATTGGCTTTCCTTGCACTAATAAGGGTATTACTGCACAAGGAAAAAAATGCATTTATACTGATAGTAAAAGGAGACTCTGTGTCACCAGCTCTCTCCTACAACAACGAATTGCTTGTTTTCAGTGCTAAGGTCATCGTCAAGGACTGGTTTCGGACTTCCCCTGGAAGAAGTAAGAAAGGAGTTGGATTTTCTTCCAGTGTGGGGGAATCTGAGCATGACCATGTGGAAACAAACACAAAGCATTTCATCTCCTTCCTTGCCAGATCCAGTTCTTCCTTTTAATTAACTGTTTATCACATGCACAAAAAATATTCAAATCAAAAGGACACTTTCAGAATGTGTGAAGATTAACTTTCCCTACAAATTGCAAAAACAGGCCTTGGGAGGTCACAGGCAAGCAATCCGTCTCACCCTCCTCCTCCAAGCAGGAGTTGAGATCCACACTGTGGATGTCCAACACAGCCACAGCCTTTTGTGGCAGCACCAGCCCATTTTGTCAGCACCTTGAACCTGCATGTACCCCTTGCTGACTCGAGCACAGCAAGAGGAGAGCTAGAAAGAGCCAAGGATTTCCTCGCTATGATGTGACTGCACAGGACAGCACACAAATTTTAAAGCTAAGCAGAATTTTGGCACGAGGCAGAGCCAACATTTTTGTCTTCCTATTATATTATAATGTTAAAGGACTGTAACAGAAGAATCATGTATAAACTGCAATGATAAAGCTGTATGAAATTTAGCCCATAAATCAGTGGGATAAATCAATTTTAACCCATAAACCAATGAAATGCAAATATGGCAAGTAATTAACAAGCCCCATGCAAGAAAATCCTTTCCTTCCGATTCTACCTCTCACTTGGTGGTGTTTGCTGTGTTATTCCCTGCCTCATCATCATGCCGTCTTCTCATTCTTCTGTTTCTCCTGATTTTATTTTTGTATGTGGGTTTAAGAGGTTCCTGCCTTCTTAATTTTCATGTATTTATCTGTCTGTGCCAGTGATTTATTCAAGACTTCTGAGAGGTGGCACAGAAGCTCTGTGAAAATGGGAAGCTGTCAACCACACTCAATGGAGTACTACAATATATATTGTACTTAGGCAGCTGATAATGCAAGCCACAAAAAGAGAGAGGCAGAGGAGGATGGGGAAAATTCTTGAAATGGAAAGTTTATTGATTGTTGGGGGCCAAGAAACACATAGATGAGGAATAGAGAATTTTCCTGGCTTCTGCTACTGGAGATAAATCACAGGGGTTTGTCTTTCTCAAAATTCTTTAAACTTTCACTTCAACCAGTTGTATGTCTGTGATGGTGTTGCTCATTTTGATTGCTCTGAGATTAAAGTGAAGTGCTTTTCTCTCTGTCCCTCAAATTAATGTTCATGACAATTTTTAAAAAGCCCTTTTATTTTTCTTGCCTTACACATCTTTTCCAATCTTCTAAAAGCTTCTCCTCCCCCCACCTTCTCCTTTTCCTTTCTTAGGCACAGCTTCCAAGTTTTCCTCTCCTACAGCTGACACTACAACAGCTTGAATATTCTTGTGGAAAGACTCTGATGACAAAGCAGGAGGTAGCAGAAAAAAAAAAGGGGTGGGGGGGAGGAAACAAGAACCCCAGATGACTTTCAGACTTCAATGGGGAGCCCAGACATGCTCACTGCCTCATTGACTTCCTATCTCTTTTCAAACCTTATCAGAAAACACCTCTTTTGTTTCTTGACTGCTTTTTCTTTCTGATTCCTTCTGCTTTTTCAGAAACAAGGAAAACATGCTTAACTTCATGGCATATGTAGCAATCTTCACTCCAGCTTGAGGAGGAGGAGGGAATGTATGTGCAGAAGAGATGGTGCTGGGTGAACTGGTGTCCTGCCTCAGAAAGCCAAGAAGAGGTAATGGTACATGATGCAGGTGAAGCAGCCCCACAGAAACAACAAACTGGGGATGGGAGCTGCTCATAGACAGATAACTCCTGCAGCCAGGAATGGAGCTGGGAGAGGGTGGGGAGATACACAACAACAGGGCAGAAACAGCTTGGAGAAGCAGAAGAGAGGCATAGCAAGAAAGGGCACATGGTAAATATTTGGCAAGTCTTTTAAGGTGAGATGAGTGAAATAGAATCCACAAGAAAAAGTGCTGACAGGAAATTGAACATGCTAAAACAGATACCATACACAGTATAAAGGATTAAGGACTGAGATGCAAACAAATATAGAACAGACTGTAGGTTACCAAGTTGCATTTGATTCCACTTACTCATTTATCTATTGTGGCTTTTGTCTGCCGCTGGCAAAAAAGAGAATTGCAGCATTTTGACCTGTGTTTAGCTTTTCCTGGTTATTGTTTGGCTTTGTTTTTATTGGTTTTGTTTTAATAAACACATGAGGCTCATCTGAATGAATGGAGTGTCCCTAGGTCTAACAGAACAGCATTGGCATGCACTGATCCAATCCACCTGGACAGACACTCTGTGCAGTTTTATGTTTCTATTCGTTGTATTTCACTCCAAATTTATATGGCCAGTTTACCAGTAATTTGCATAAACCTGACAGCAGCACCTAGCACCTACTAGGCCTGTTTACTTAAGGGCCTGCCAGCAAAAGCATTGTAAAATCTTCTTTCTATGGATGCATGACACAGCCATAAAATGCATTTGCCTCATTTCAGAACTGTCCAACACAGGAACACTTTATTTCAAAAAAGGAGTGTGATACAACGAATGATGAAAACGTATTGCTGGTTATTTTCACACCAGACTCTGCCTAACTCCTCCAAAACTGAGGTATTTCCTTTAAAGTTACAAGCCCTCAACACAACACTACAGTCTCCACAGAGCAGCTCTAACACACACCTGATAGTCATGAATAAAGTCAGTCAGTTGTCACAGGTGAGCTTAGAACCTGATCCAGTTGAGCTTGCCACCTGGGCCAGAACTGTTCATGGCCTGCCTTGATGGGTTTAGGAGGATTTAGGTAATAAACTTATAGAGAATCATAGAATGGTTGGAGATCAAAGGGACCTTAAATACCATCTAGTCCAACTCCTCTGCCATGGTCAGGGACACCTTCCAGTAGACTAGGCTGCTCAAAACCCCATCCAACCTGGTTTTGAACACTTCCACAGATGGGGCATCCACAGCTTCTCTGGGTAACCTATTCCAGTGTCTCACCACCCTCATCATAAAGAATTTAATTCTTATGCCCAATCTAAACCTACCCTCTTTCAGTTTAAAACCATTGTCCCTTCTACTGTCACTACAGGTCCTGGTGAAATGTGTCTCTCCATTTTTCTTATGAGTCTCCTTTAAGCACCAAACAGGCCTTCCCAACCCTGCAGAGTGCAATTTTTGCTTGGAAATACTGCTGTCCAGTAAGTGCACTTACATGCATGATCCTTTCCTCTCTGCCCTGAAAAAAAATCATAGGTCTAAGTCCCAGAATTTGCCCCTATAATTACTGGTCACAGATTTACAATTTTCTCCTGTCTCCTCAAAGGCTTTGAAGAACCACAAGCCATGCTTCTAAAGATCAGAGAATGCAATATGAGATGCATGGAAATAAAGAGCAACAGAAAGGAGACCAGCCCTTCCACTCCTACCAATAACAATTTATTTGTCTGCTTGTTGATTTTCTGATCAAACCATTCTCAAATAGTATGTTAACCTAAAACAATTGCAAGACTCAGAAACATATCTTATTAAAAAAAAAAAGGAAAAAACGAAAGAAAAAAACAACCAGCCCTGTTTGTGCTGTAAATAGAGCATCTGGTTTTGGTTTCCTAACACTCAGAGTTGAGTCGTCCTAAGAACTGGCAGCTCTAAACCTTCTGCCCTTGACTGATGAGCTGGGCTAACTGTGTTCAAATAAAGGAGTGGCATTTCTCACGCTTCTGGCAACACAGTGCCTCTTTAACCTATTGCTTAAATAGGTGCTGCCAAGGCACCTATGCAAAAAACACAGGACAAAAGATTCAAACCCACAAGTAAAGCCATGCAAACTGTTACTGCTTTCCTACTAGAGGAGCTGTAGGACAAGTTGGGCACAGCATTTGTCTCACACACAGTCCTGGCTATGGTGACCCCACTTCCTGACCCCATTGTGTTTTGATGTTTGCATAAATGCAAAAGTATGCACCGTGAAACAGCCAATGCTAACAAATGGAAAAGAAGTCTCCACCAAAACTGTTGCTGCAGAGCACAGTGGAATTCTGGTTGTAACAAGATGAGTTTCTTCTGTGTATTTGTACTAGGACGAAGAGGTCAATTCAAGGCTGCTTGGCAACGGGTGAGGATATTTTTCTTCTCACTTGTAAGCGTATTTGGATCTATGAGTTAGCAGAGCCAATAAGGGCCAGCTACACTATGGACGGGGAATAAAGAGCAGTGTAAATCCTCCTCCTTGCATGACCAGTTTCATCCCACAGGCCTAATTATTCAGGCAGCCTCCAAAGACTTCTGTTGGGCAGCTTTCATCATGCATCTTCTAAGCTCTTAGGCTAAATGTTTCCTTTATGGCACCCAGTGATGTGGTTAAAAGGTCTAAGCCAAGTATATTTTACAATGTTTGCTTTGTACATGAGGTATTTTGGTATATCTATATTTCAAATGTGGATTTACAGTAGCTACTCCATGTATTTAGAAATTTTGTATAGTAGATAAACTCTAAATTCAAACACAGTCCACACTTTCTATAGGAGAATATATGTCTAGGAAAGTCTTCAGACACAATCACCATATATAAACACTTTTAACTGTTTAAAAGCAAATAAGCTGAAAATTTATATGGGTACATTAAGGCATGAAGTTTATCATGCTGATATGTAAGGATAATAAGAAATATGCCTCTGAGCATGACGCAATTGAAAACAAAACCAGCATTCCCCTGCAAAAAACTGAAGGACGGTCAGAATTCCAGCATTTAATAAATATGTTCTGAAACATTTATTTAGATAGTCTTATTTCCAAGTAACCAGAATGCATAGCTCTGTTGTTCCAGAAGTACTTCTAAATTTATGAATGGCGCATAAGGAAAGAAAAAACTGTTATTGCAATAGCTGAAAACTGCAAATTTTTGTTCATGCTGTGTATTTCATGAGAGAAGTCCATCTATAGACTCAAGTAAAAAGGAACAATTTTATAGGGTAGTTTACCCTGTAAAATATTCTCCCTAATCCTTGTAAAAACATACTTCATGCTAATCCTTCTGCCTGAAAGCATTTTTTCAGACAACTTAGAACATTTCTATCACATTTTATTAGCCTTAAGCTGATCTAATTTCTCTAATTTTCATCAGGTTTATTAGGATCTGTCTAGATATAGGATTTTTATAGTTGATCTGGTCTTATATAAAACCCTCAAACCAGTATATTTTAATTTCCCGAGTGGACATCTGTCTTCATATGCATCTTGTAAAGTACTAAGTACCTTCCTGGCCCTTAATTAATTAGAATCAATGACCTACACATCAGGAAGTAATAGCATCCAGTTAATGGAAATGTATAAGGTAAAGTATTATCAGTCACACCACAGTAGACAGATATTTGCCCATTCATGCTGCATTCCCTGGATGTGATATACCAGCAACATGTAGCCACGACACAGTGCTAGCGCAAGACTAAATTCCTACCTCATGGTCTGGTCTTTTCAATGTAAATTTCTAAAGACATTCAGAAGCTAATATTTTGTGCATTTCGACAGACATCAGAAACATTGTTCTTCTGAGTTTTAAATAAGCCTACCATCGAGCTCATGACAGTAGGATAAAAAGTGAGGCTTCTTAAACATGTAAGGCTAGAGCCTGCTGGGCACAGGAAAGCTTTGAAGCACTGGAAATTCCCCTGCTGAATACTTCACCCTTCCAAAACAAAGCTGGAAACCAGTCATAGAGGACTGAAGTCCCATTTCAATACCTGGAAATGGCAGTATGACTGAGTCCGCAACAAGAGACAAATTTCCAACAAGTTTTTGCTGCATATGCACAGAGCCTGTGGAGTCAAACAAGAGGAAGCTTCACTCCAAGGCATAAATGAATTGTATATCCTACAATGCCTTGCAGATGACTTTTTAATACAATCCACCGTCCAATAACTATGCAACACCTTCCACAGAAAGCAACAGAAGTTGCAAATTAGTATCTGAGCACAGATTTCTCTCATGAGCTTTTTGTAGTACTTGAATGATGACATCAACAAAAGCCAGTAGAAAACCCAAACTCTACTATTCTCCATTTGTTTGATGGGAAAAGGGCCAGGCATGAACTGTAACTAACAGAGTTTGAGAAATCAGTTATTAAAGTACTGAAATGTAAGGATATCTGAGATTATGAAGATAATTATTTGATTATCTCTTAAATATGTGTTTGCTTGCTCTGAGAAGTCAATAGTAACTCACCAAGGCTGTGTCTCTGGACCAGTTCTGTAAGAGCATTCATAAAAAACGAGAGTTCATTCATGCTGAGTACACTGCAATTTGATATCATTAACATGACTGGCAAATGGTGTCCTATTATTGATTCAAAGAAACATTGCACAGAAAAGGCTTGGTGCCAAAAGGTGGAACCATGCTTGATAAGGGGCTCAAGCAAGGAGGCTACTGCACCATGACACTGAGCAAGTTGAAGCCTCAGTGCTTCAGTCTCCAGACAGCAGTAGTGGAGTAGTGTTTTTATTCCTTTGCTAAGGACATAAGACACAGGGGTGAAAAACATTACATAAAATGAGAACTTATCTCATTGCAAGATCCAAAAAAACAAAACAAGCACCCAGAGAGCTCCAGCACATTGCCTAAATCAGCCTATAAAGGACAACCACTCCCCTTTGGCTGGTCCCTGCTCACAGCAACTATGGGAAGGCCTGAAGTCCATCACCACTCGCAGCCCTGCTACCTTATGAAAAGAAAGACAGAGCCAGGACTGTGCTTCTTGGTCTCCATTGCCACAGGGGTTTTTAACAGTGGCTTCTTGGCTTCAGGTCTACCACACATGGCCATTAAAAATGGCATGCAAGAGCACTACTTCCAGGCATTTAGAAATAACTATGGCTGTGCAGCAGGGAAACCATTGTGCAAATTAGTCCACACTGCCCAATATATGGCCAGCCACCCTACTCTCCCTGCTAACTTGATGTTGGGAACCACCTTCTGTCACCAAAATGAAAAGAAATTATCATCCACTCATTTTAGTGAAAGCACTAAACTCCTTTTAGAGTAAAACCTACAACACATTTTTCACCCCAGCGTTCATAGATTTGTACTGCTTTTCCTATGGTCTGATATGTACGGTCTGTAAAAGTACAGTTAGATGAGCATGCTTGCTGAAATTTCAGCTCTACCTATACTTATTTGACTCATTTGGTTTTTAAATAAGGTTTTGAAATAAGACACTTAAATACTTTAAAGCCAATACTTAACATTTAGATTTGTTTAGACTGAATATAAATATTTATTTAGACATAGTTAGGCTTATGTCAAACAAGAGTATTCAGCTAAATTGATATAATCATTCAGTAACATTAAGCCAACTTGGGAATTCAGACAAGCCTTTGAAAAGTAAAAGCATTAACAGTGCACAAAGATTTGCAGAAAAGAATGAGAGCATGGTGAGTGTAAGCAATTTACTTTTTAACCCTCTTGAGAAACTGGCCAACCTCTGGGACATCTCTCCCCCCAGTACAACCATCCAGAAGAGAGAGCTATAGGGAAACTGCCTACAAAGTAGAATGGGGTAAGAATTGCCTGCATTGGGTGCATTTTTTACTTCTTTGAAATAATTGATCCCTCATGCTGAAGATAGTAACACTGCTGGGATTCAAATACTCCAGACATTAATGATGTCCCTCTCACTTTCTAGCAAAGGATTTAAACTGTCCCTACTTGCACTCTACAGTGCCTTCATCAAGAGAGGCAGTGGTTTAATATTAAAGGACTGCAAGTATTCAAACTGAGGAGGTTGTAATTTAAAGAGCAAAGGAAGGTCACTGGGCTCAACCTCACCAGTATTTATCGCATGCTCACTGTCAAAGGAAGTGCTAGGGGAGTGGGACAGATCCCTACCTCCACAGACAAAAGAAAAAAAAAAATATCAAAATATCAACAAGACAGCTACACTACTGATTTCAGATACCACTGCTCCATCTGAGTACATCTGGAAAAAAACACATCAGGCTCCATTAGGTGATTAAATAAGCATCTACCCCCTCAAAAATAGCTCAGTTCAGTAGGACTGCTGTTTGCTTGTTTGAAAAGGTTTCTCAACTTGTAATGTCTTAGTCATTTCCTTCCAGTCTAGGAAGTCCAAGAACCACTGACAAAGCAGTTTACCATATTTCATGTTAGATTGTTGATTTCACTGTACCAGGCACCAGAAACTGCAGGGTCTCAATACGACACCTATAACCCCAGACCCTGTTGCATGGCAAGCACAGTTCACAGACCTTGAGGAAGTACACTGGGTGTCTTACAGATGACATCAATGTAATGGTTTACTAAGTTTTGTATTAGCTTTTAAGCAAAAGTGGGTCAGGAAAAAAATCTACTGGAAAGAGTCAACCATCTTTGTCTAGAAGAATCAGTGGTCCTTACCCCCTCTATCACTGTGTCAGTATGGGACGGCCATCAACCTGTTGTAGATGGACATGGAGAAACTTAATTTCTAGTTCAAGCCAGGACTCTCTTTTATACATTCTGGAGTACTGTGACAATATCCATATAAAGTTCCCTCAGTGATCTACGTAGCCTGACAGGGATCAGCACTTTTATTAATAATGCTTTATTTAAACTTACTGCAAATGCTATTTGATTTATGAAGTCCTCTGCAAGCTTCAGAGTGATTTGCACAAAATCACTATGGTTTGCACTGAATGAGCTGGATGACATAGTACCTACTGTCCCAGCATCGCCAACCCTACCCAACAACATCTTTTGACATATGACCTTGTCCAATTAAATAAACAGAACAATTTAGATAGGCAGAAGGTAATTATTAGGGCTGGATGCTGGCCAGCTCACTGAAGCAGGAGTACCATTCTTTGAAAAAATGTTATGCTGCTTAGCAAATTTAATGACTGGAAGCTTTCAAGAGCTTTGGACTGTACTACATCCAACTATGAAACATCCAAGTGTATGGTGCTCCCTTTATACCACAGGGGTGACAGCTGTGAGGTCTTGGGCAAAACTGATTCTTTCAAAAAGATATCTGGAAATAAATGGCTTTCTAACCTGCTCCTTTCTAGCTCTAATTGTCTATATCTGAGCTGGACCCTTTTTATTTGAACAAAGAATGGGAATCGGGACTGTGCTATTTTCACAACTTTTTTTTTTTTCATTGTGAGGAATTGTCAAATCCCATTTTTTATGGAAGGATTTCAATTGTTTCTCACTATCCCTACCTAATTTGCTAGGGCTTCTACTTTTTTAATGGAAGATAGAGTGAGGAGAAAGAGGACAGTGAATAATAGCATGATAACTTAGAAATAAGTCACTTAATTGCTCCATGACAGTTACTAGAAAAACTACATTCCTGCATGGTAAAGCCTTGATGACAGAGCCCAGTGACAGCAGAGGGAAGAAAAACGTCTTGTCTCTTTTATGTGAAGCTGGATACTTATAGACATTTCTTTTTGTGTATTTAAACTAATCTTTTTTTTCTGTATAAACATGAGATCTATCACATGGCCATTTCCCACAGAGGTTCTCAAGTGACTCTGTGCCAGTGCTCCCCATCCCACCCACCCAAAGGACTTCACCGCAAAACATCCCCAATCTCTTTCAGAGGGAACAGGATGCAGCAAGAATGAATGAAATGTTTGTAAGGGCCTCATCCTATCTGAGCGTCCTTTCAAATCCCAGCCACCAGTTGGCCCTACACTGAGCTTTTTGTTCCTGGCATGTCTGAAAGAGGTCTGAGTATTAGTTTAGCCTACTCTGGTAAGTCATTCTTCAAAAGCCTTTTTTAGCCTGCTTAATTGCATTGAAACTTTTATACTAAACCTGCCAGTGTTAAAAATCTCTTCTAATGGTCTTTATTTGGACAGGATGCCAGCTTTATAGACTCATAGAATGATCTGGGTTGGAAGGGAGGCTCAAAGAGCACCTAGTCCAGCCCCCCTGCCATGGGCAGGGACATCTTCCAATAGACCACACTGCTCAAAGCCCCATTCACTCTGGCCTAGGACATTTCCAGGGATGGAGCACCCACAGCTTCTCTGGGCAATCTGTTCCAGCCTCACTGCACTCAGAAAAATAATTTTTTTCATATATCCAATCAAAACATACCCTCTTTCACTTCAGGACTGTTTCCCCTTGCCCTGTCACTACAGGCCCTGGCAAAATGTCTTTCTCTGTCTCTCTATAACCCTCCTTTATATACTGGAAAGCTGCTATATGGTCTCCACAGAGCTTTCTCTCCTTCAGGCTGAACAACTCCAACTCTATCAGCCTATCTTTACAGCAGAGGTGTTCCAGTCCTCTGACCATTTCTGTGGCCTCCTCTGGACCCACTCTAATGGGGTCCATGTCTGTCTGTACTGGAGACCCCTAATGGGGTCCATGTCTGTCTGTACTGGAGACCCCAGAGCTAGACACAGAACTCCAGGTAAGCTGCATTTTGAATGATGCTTCCCCGTTTCCAATAGCCTCCCTGACCCAGAGCACAGACGCTCCACCTGTCTTTCCCCACACTGGCCATTCAAAAAACCACTCATAGACCTTATGCTTTAACTCTCCCAGTTGGCCCTGAGGTTTAACTCTTCCTGCCCCCACTAAGAATCTTCCTCCTTGTACACTGAACATAAATATGTAGGATTTTTAATTTTTGTATCCCATGCAAAGAAAAGGTAAAAACTGCTGCAAGAAACAGGCCTGTCCTGCAGCCCTGGCTTCAGCTGAGTGCCAGTCTTTGCTCTGGCCCTATGCACCTTCAAAAAGCCACTGCTTTTATATTGCAGTAAGATCCAGGTGCGCCAGTGTGATCCAGAACACAGAGAGACACAGCCCAATGCTGGAGTGTGGAGGCACATCCAGCTCACTCATGACTGACAAGCAAATGCCACATCCCTTGTCTGTTCTGAAACACTGCTTGGCACAAGCCTTTCCCAAACACATTCAGTTTACGTGTCATTTAATAACACACCAGTATAAATTAACAGCTATCACAAGAAAGTATCCAGTCAGAAAGTATCCAGTTCTGACTCCTGAAATGATTTTGGTAAACTTCTTTTTCCCCCACTCAAGCATGGTTTGGACTAATTAGAGAGAAGCTTCCTGTTCAAAAGAGCAATCCTTCCACATTCACTGGCACACCTCAATGCCAACAGTGTTTGAGGCACTATTAAGATTTGACATTCCATCCATTGATACAAAGGGAAAATTATCCTTTTAGCAGGTTACCAACAGCACACTGGCTTCTGTTGTCCACATGGGATCTTGAAAATCGAGTGCCTGTGTGGGGCTCAACATTTTATACTGCTGCAGAAATGGAGTAGAATTAGGAAACAATTATTGATAAGTATGAAATTGTGGCACCATAAAAGCCCCATGGGTAAGACCAGTCTAAGGAGAAAGAAATAAAGAAAACCCCCAGCTTTAATTTTTTTCATTTTTTTTCTTGGTCTCACAGTTGGAAATTAATTCCCTGCTGTTTCATATTTCCTATACTGATTAAAAGTGTTACCGACTGCATTATTCTCCTCAAGGCCTGGATTTGCTAGGTGAGAGCATCATTAGAAACAACAGAGTGGAGGTAAGGAACTAGGGCAAAATTGAAGAATTCTTTCTCCATATGAGTAGTAAAATGTATTTTTCCCAATAACATTCTATACACAGCAGAAATTGCTTTTTCTCATCAAAGTCAAGACACATTCAAATAATGATTTAGTCTAAGAACCTCAAGGATAAGTCATTTACATTTTTAGGAAAAAAACAGACTTGTAACAAGCAATACTGGGTATTAATCCTGGTTAGCACCAAAATATGGTTTTCTGGGAAAGCTTCTGAACATCTTTTTGCCCTCCTTTCTCTGCCCTCAGGAACTGGCAGAATCAAGTATTGCACATGTCAAGAGACCTATACATTTCAATGCAGAAAAGGACTTAGAAGTTTCTTTGAGCTAAACCTCTCACGTTCTTATCTAGGAGTATCAATATTATCACCCTTATTCTAAGAATTGTGTTTTAGAGATGAAAGAAGGAGGCTGATTTTCTACTAGGTTTTTTTTTTCCTGCCTAGTAGAATTAAGCAGTAAATAACTGTGCCATTAACTTGCTCAAAAATGTAAACAGTCTAATTTTAGTGAGAATGGCAAAGGAAGATAAATACACTGGACTCGATTAATGCTGATGCTAGAAGTTGCAGTAGGAAGTCAGCACTTCTTAAAACTTTGTTCATGCTGAGATTCCATGAGCTCCCAGTTGTTTTATCCTGTTTACCTTAGTAGACATTCTGGCACAGTGGTGACCCACATAACCTCCACATTTTTCTGTCAGAGTTACAAAAATAGGGCTCAGGTACAACATTTTTTGACTTACGGCATCCTTGCCCACTGCATTTGGTGTTCAGGGGTTGCTCAGAACCACATCACCTCCCAATAAGTACTGTTTTTTAACATTACATTTAAAAAAGCCTCATCTTGATGAAATCTTGGGAATGAGATTCTTCCAAAATACACAAATATGCTTTTCAGTCCTATTTTTAAAATATTAAACTTAAACAGACAAACAGGAAATTAAAATGACCCAAGAATTTTCTCTTTAGTCAGTCTTAAAGAGTCGTGGACTCTTTGCCAGCTTTTACAGGAATGTTTCAACATGTCTTGGTTTGCTGAAACTCTGTTCTCTATAAATGGGTTAAAATATGTGTCATCACTTAAAATATTACTTTTTCTTTCGGAGTTTGCTTAATTAATTGGCCTTAGAAAGAAATTGGACAATTTAATGTTAGTAGGTACGTGCTGAAAAAGGTCATTCTTAGCCCTATGACAAAAATGAAAGTAACATTCCTAAGGTTTATTTGTCATATGAGAGTGCCATTCTTGTAACATCTGACTATGTATACCATTCATTGTCTCTTTTTTCCCCTCCCAAATTCCAGAAAAATCTGAGTTCCACAGAAGCTGAACTACTTTCACCTTGTCAGCACTCAGTGGCTCTGTTCTTTTTCTCATACTTTAGCCTGTCTGGGAAGCTCAGACTAAACATTATTATACTTATCTTCAGCAGAAACTCAATCCAAATTTCAAGCTCTTGAACACACCAGTGGGGATCTCTGCATTTAGATGCCAGACCCACCTAAATTCAAAATGAAACACATGCCCTTGACTGGCAGGAGAGGAGGACACGAGCAAGTGCTGAGGTGTTTGCACTGTAGCTCTGTCGTGAGAACATTTGTTTTAGGAATTGGGAAATCTTGGTTCAGGCTGTTGAGTGCACCTGCACCCATCTCTGTGATGCTTTGCTACCAGATGCCTTTGCCTGAGGTGGGGCTCCCTGATCCAGTGCCGTCAAACAAACACTTCTACATTTATAGGAACAGATTGAGGGAAACCTGACTTCTAGGGCATTGAGTTGCGTGGGTGATCTGGGCTCCTGGCGCAGGACCAGCTTGTGCATTTTTCCTAGTAATGCATGCAAGATGTGCAACCCATTTTCAGAGCGGGAATCTGAGCTCCCCTCAGTTTAACACAGTTACTGACCTCTATGCATCCACAAACAGGAATGCAAAAATCCCTAGAAAGGAAGGTTTCAAATACGTTTTTCTCCTAAACGTTCCTTGCCAACCCTTTTGGACACTCCTGCTCTGCACCCTGCTTCCCTGCTTGTTCATGAATTTTGCTCTTGTGGGCTTAGTGTTCCCCATGCAATAACTGGAAGTGGAGGCACATTATTCAAGGCTGCTGATCACCCTTGAATTAGTCACTGCTCTGAACACTACAAGCGCATATCC